>OZ018319.1:164901917-165413857 GCA_963969495.1 Ceratothoa steindachneri
GCGGATTCAAAGAGCTCAACCACCGCCTTTACAGTCCAGATCTCGCCCCTAGCGACTACTTTTTATTCCGCTAGCTCAAGGTTGCACTGCATGGACGCCGGTTTGGGGACGATGAAGATGTCCAGCTCGCCGTCCAGGAGTGGATTGAACAGCAGTCAGGAGATTTCTGGTTGTCGAGAATTCGAAGCCTCAGGGACAAGTGGCGCAAGTGCATTGAAGTCGAGGGTAGTTATATTGAAAACTAATAAAACACTTTTCCTCATATCTCGTTTCATTATATCCGAATTGCAAAACTTATTGACCGCCCCAAGTATTTATGACTGTAATCGCACAAAAAATAAACAATTTCATGCTCTTTGCCACTCCATTTGATATAGACATCAAAATTGTATCAGAAAATGTTTAAATGAATCTTATACAGATAGAGTTCAACAATGTATTAAGATCACAATTAAATGCAACTTTTATATAAATAATGGAATAATTTGTAGGCAGTTCAGAAGTGCCATATTTGCTTTTTTAAACTCCTAATTAAAGTCGCTATATTTCTTAAATATTAGTGAAAATCATAGTGAAGAGGTTTATACCTCATTAAACGTAACCGTGCCTCCTTTACTAGCTGTTGAATACCACGTTTTACATTCTCCATTACAAGAGTTATCCCATTGAGAGTTCGCAACATTCTTAGCTGCAGGAACTATAAGTAGAGAAAGGATCCGCTAGTCTTCTTATTCTGCTCTCGATAACAACAGTTTTGAAAAAGAGAGATTTGATAAGTCCGGAATTTTCAAGGAGAAGCATCTTGAGCTCAAGTCTACATCTGTAGCACTATTATATATATGGTGGGTGACTTGGACAACAAATAGAGAGAAAGAATAAAAGAAACCAAGAGTGGTACAAGTTATTTTACTACTAACGTTTTGCTCTTCTAAAGCTTCTTGTTACTATGAGGAAGCTCATGAGGAGCAAAACACCAGTAATAAAGATCTTATGACAGTTGTGGTTACTCTTATTCTGCCTTTCCATATATATATGTATAAGTAGCTGCTTCCCTACTGATAACATAACTCCACTACGAATACAATCTTACCTATGCCCACATCAATTCCCCCCCCATCCCCACTTCTCTCTGGAGTCAGAACAACATAAGTGAGGGTTTTGATGGTTCTCCCTTGTATTCCTCTAGTATATTTAATATTCTAACTCATTATAAATTATGTATTTTTTAGGTTTTGTATTATAGGAATAAAAGTATCTCTTTTTGTAGATATTTGTCAACACTTTTAATATTCTAATTTATAGGCATTTTTTTAATATTATAATTCATTGTAAATTATGTATTCCTTTATACTTTTATATCATAAAACCCGAAGATGAGCAGGCAGCTTGAAACGTTGTTTATACCCAATAAGTGAAGATGAATTTCTCCGCATTCTATGTACTCTCATTCTTGGTGAAATTATATATATATATATATATATATATATATATATATGTGTGTGTGTGTGTGTGTGTGTTTATGTAAAAGGCCATGTTGGATGCAGGTTTTATTGAAGTCCACAGCTGTGGCAGCGTTATTAGTTTTAACTTGTATTTTCATAATATTTCTTACAAGATTTTAATAGGGTCTTCGAAGGGAGAAAAAACATCCGCGAATGACATCCTTTATTCCTAGACGTCTTTGGACCATGTTAAGTTATCTTCAGAGAATGAACAGAAATTGAATTATTCAAAAATTGCTACATTATATATAGTATTTCTACGCGAACATAAGTATTACTTGTAAAAAATATTAAGAAAATACAAGTGTAGAGGAATTATAACATAACGAACACCAGAGGGCCAAGCGGACATATATGTTAAAGTACCTCTTCGGAGAGAGCGAGGGAAACGTACCAGAAGATGAGGGGCGTGAGAACGTTAGTCGTCTGACTAACAGTTAAACTGCCGAAGGGCTCTGATCTCCCCGCCGAGTGGGTAGTCGAGTCGAGTTGCAAGACCAAGGTACCCGCAAAAGGCCAGTAAGCAGCTCTCAAAAGATCTAAGTACCTACGAGGTCAGGAGGCCCGCGATAAGAACGCCAAAAAGCGGTGTCACATAAAAAAGAAATCACCGAGGGGAAATAATGTGACGGTTGTCGGTGCCGCTCATTAAGAAGCAGAGCTAGGCTCCGCGGTGCCCCCCCCTCACCCTTCGCGGTTTCCTCAGTGGCATAACCCCATCTCCCTTAGGTTGTACGGTCACCGGTCTATAAATAAGCCCCGTGAGGAAGAAAAAGAAATTATTGATTATTCTGTTAGAGACTATAAAGGACTAAATCATTGTGATCAGTCCCTCGCCTAGTTCTGAATTCGACTTCTAAGACTTAGAAGTTCGTCTCGTTTTTATTATCAGTGCCATACCGATTTATCCTTCACAGACTTAGCAAAGGGTCTTGCTGGATTACAATTCCTAAGTGCCAAACAGGAATTTATGGAGCAAGACAACACCCTTGAGGGACTCATAAATTGCAATCTCAGTAATTATGAGAGAAGAAGAATTAATCGTCAAGAAAGATCCATTTAAGTACTTTTGGAACCTTGCGAAGAAGAAGAGGATAATAGAACAACTCAAGAGCTACCAAGAATAGTACTCCTTTAGCTAGATAGCACAACTCCTCTCTCCGTCTTTTAGACTTATAACCGGATAGATAAAGTTACAAGAAGAATTAGACATCGTTTTCCATCATCTCCGGGACAACCACCATCCGCCAGCTGCAACGCGAAGAACCGTAAAAAATCCAATATAGAGACATCCGTCAACCCCTGTTCCTTTCAAGGTCATGTAATTCCAAATTACTATATATATTTGTTTTGATTAAGTAGGATTTTAATGCTGTACCCAAGCTAACTAAAGGAAAGATAATATTTCGTGACTCCTGTCATATTTTTAGTTAGATTAGCGGAACCTAAATTGTGGTTAAATGCTGTACTAAAAGGTCTCCATAATTTACTAACTGCAAATTGGTTTGTTTATGTGGAGCCTACTTTGCTTGGATCAGGACTCGCATCAGGAATAGGCCCCTATTAAATTTTTGCGAAACATCTTAAATTTTTATAATTTAGTATAAATATTTGAGTTAATTGATAAATTAAAAAGATATATATTTTTGGTTAATTCTTGGTGTTTCACTGGATCCTTACGTGTTGACCGGCTCTTTTTCCTTGAAACGGTTTAAAGTTGTGGTACTCTCATAATACACTAATTAAAGAGTCCATTCAGCCAATAGAGGAATTGTTGCCCTTCCTAAGTAATAGTGTCAGACTCGCGCGCTAAAGTCATTAAATATATAATTCTCTGACAAAAAGAAGGACAAAACAACAATACCTCGACAACAAGTTAAAATAAATAACGCTGCCACAGCTGTATACTTCAATAAAACCTATATATATATGTATATATATATATATATATATATATATATATATATATATATATATATATATATATATATGTATATATATATATATATATATATATATATATATATATATATATATATATATATTTATATATATATATATATGTATATATATATATATATATATATATATATATATATATATATATATATATATATATATATATATATATATATATATATATATATATGATGCGGTAAGTATATAGCACAAAATGATACCGTCCGATTCTTTTAGCTCCCTGAGGAATGCCCTAGTTAGCACCAAGGTAGATCATGTTTCAGCTAGCCATTTCTAGTCAACACCAAAAAGCTGATTCGATATAGTAACCTTATACTTGAGATCACTTGCTTTTCTGAGGAGAAAACGGGGAATTAAACATAACTTCTTGGGTGTCTATACTAAACACTTTTTGGCACATATGGAAAATTATAACAGATGGTGTGGTAAGTATTTTTGAACAAAATAATACCACCCAGCTTTGGGGAGTTAACTAGAAATGGCTAACTGAAACTTGATCTTCCCTGGTGGTACCTAGACTGTTCCCGAGGGGGCTGAAAGAAGCGGGCGGTATCATTTTGTGTTTTATACTTACCGCACCATCTTTTATAATTTTCCATATATATATATATATATATATATATATATATATACGAGGGGGAGTCAAAAAGTTCTCAGATAAATGGCATAAAATTTTTATTTGTAATAATACTGTAATCATTTTTCTACATAAGCTCCATTAACATCTATACACTTTCTTAATCTATAAATACAACGGTAAAGACCATCTTTGTAGAATTCACGGGGTTGTCTCTGGCACCAAGTAATGACCTGCTTTTTTGCTTCATCTAATGATTGAAACCGGGTTCCTTTTAGGTGTCCCTTTAAATTTGGAAACAGAAAAAAGTCAGAGGGTGCTAAATCAGGGCTATAAGGGGGATGAGCAAGAGTTTCCCATCGAAATTCCCGTAGCTGAGATCTCACAGCTTTGGACGAATGTGCAGGGGCATTGTCATGGTGGAACAAGATTTGCTTGTGGAGCTTTCCTCGTCGTTTTTTGGCTATTGAAGTTTTCAGCTTCCTTAAAACTCCTTCGTAATAGCTGGATGTAACAGTTTTTTGTCCTTCTAAGAAGTCTATTAAAATAATTCCCTCCGAATCCCAAAAAACTGTAGCCATTATCTTCTTAACGGACCTCTCTGTCTTGAACTTGATAGGCCCTGCTGCCCCCCTTGGGTGCCACTCTTTTGATTGATTTTTACTTTCAGGATCAAACTGATACACCCAAGTTTCATCTCCCGTTACGAGGCGCTCAAAAAAACTATCCTCGTTTGCTTCAATCTTGGTCAAAATAGCCAAAGAAAGGTTGGCCCTATGATTCAGCTGGTCTTCTCGCAACGCTTTTGGGACCCAACGTGCTGAAAGCTTGCTCAGGCCAAGATTTTCAGTTAGAATTCCAAATGCTGAGCCATGAGAGATTTCACATGCATTGGCAACTTCATCAATAGTAATACGGCGATCTTTATCCACTAGATTCCTCACAAGCTCGACATTTTCTGGGTTAATGGAGGTGGAGGGTCTCCCTTTACGTGGATCATCTTCAACTTCTTCTCTGCCCCCCTTGAAGCGCTTAATCCAGTCGTAAACTACCGCTCTACATGGCGAAGAGTCACCATAAACCTGTTGTAGAGCGTCAATAATCTTAACAGGCTTCCAATCAAGTTTAGTCAGGAATTTAATGTTCGCTCTTATCTCAAAATTTGCCATTTTATGGGTTCAAAAAAGTAACCTTTTTGAAGCACATCTAATACAAAGAGTCTCGACAAATTGAATGACGAATTTTGTAGGAATTGTTCAGAAAACATGAAAGTCGTGTTTGACCCTGTATTTACTTGTACAAAATCGAACATTTCAATAATCTGGCATTTGTCTGAGAACTTTTTGACTCACCTACGTATATATATATATATATATATATATATATATATATATATATATATATATATATATATATATATATATATATATATATATATATATATATATATATATATATATATATATATATATATATATATATATATATATATATATATATATATATATATATATATATATATATATATATAACTGAGTTACAAAAATATGGAACGCGATGAATATATAAATAAAGTCAACAGCAACGAAGGAAAATGAAAGACGGGAGATCTGCAAGGCCTTTCGACTAATCGTCGTTTACAAAGCAGACTGAAGCAAAATGAAACATAAGTAGAAGCTTTTACAAAGAAGACGCACACACTTTTATGACAGATGGAGACATTAGGGTTATAACGGCATTAACAGGTACCTGGAAACCAACCCTATTAAAGAATTAAGCCTGCTAAAAAGGAAGCCAACCATTGAAAAAGGATCTACAAAAAAGAGGAGGGTGACTCAAACCGTCAAAACTAAATTATAAGATTACAATCCATCAGGCGAAATGTAATTAGTGGGACTAACTTCGAGGAGCTTCTTGGACTACCTATCACCATTGATGGGCCGGGAGAAAAGTAGCGGCTACTGTCCTTCGGCTGCTGGAAACCTATCAGATTGCTGAAAAGATCATCGTTCTCTCCTTTGATACGACTCCGTCCAACAGTGGCATGAATAGCGGAGCCTGCACCATAATTAAACAGTCCCTTGGAAGTCCTCTTCTTTGGCTGGCATACCGGCATCACATTCACGAGGTGGTACGGAAGGACACCTACGAACGCCTCTTTGCTCCTCCCTTCTCATGTCCCTAGATTTCCCTGTTCAAGCGAATCCGAGAAAGATGGGACTTCTTCGACAAGAAATCCGTCGGTACCCTCAACGACGAAAAACCCTTGGATGAGTCGAGCGAATCACAGAGGCTGAAAATGCGAGACTTCCTCAGGGGAGTCATCCGGGACAGAACCCACCCAAGGAAGGACTATCTCAAACTCCTCTAGCTCTCTCTTCTCTACCTGGGAGGATGAAGCGGAGATCTGCCTTAATTCAGGGCCCCTGGAGCCTACCTTTAGGCGAGATGGATGGCAAAGGCTATTTACATCCTCAATATTGCCCTGTCTTTGCAACAACCGGAGCTGGCGAGGTCAGAAAAATCCAGATTTTGACGACTGGCCCGTTTCATCAGTCTCATTTATGTCAGATTCTGGCATGAGGCAGCCGTCCCGAACTGTGTACCGAAGAATGACCTAGAAAATTTTTTGCGACTCTTTATGTGTTTGTGGATAGAGAACTCGGGTCAAAGGCAGATAAGGCCCTCTGAAGGCAGCTAGGGTACCTCTCAGAGCAAGGAGCGGCCCTAACGTTCTTCGACGAACGAGTGTCTTTTGATGACCAGGCGGCCATGGTCAACAACCTAAGCTGTCCATCAACTTTGAAAGCACTCAAGAAACTTGAAAAGAACTTCACTCTCCCTGACGGTCTTCCCGAATTGGTGACACGGCAAACTTTAGAGGCCATTGGGGCCTTTGCCTGGAGGATGGTCTCTACCCAGAACGTGGAACATGTTCTGCAAAATCAAAGAACTCAAGCCACCGTCCGAGACCTGCATGTCGCCAATCATGCAACAGAGAGAGGAGTCGCACTGATCCAAAGACTCCAAGCTCGAACCAAAGATGAGCAACAGAAGTAGTTCCTCCTTAAGGTTGTTCATCATGACCGCAAGACCGTCAAGAGAACAAAGACCGGAGTGTTCGCTATATTCCCATCCTGCTCCTTGACCTCCATCCACCAATGGAAGCAGTTTTTTTTTGGAAAGAAATTTTGTTGAAACCCATGATATATTTCACCTTAATCAATTTCCTTTGGCAACTTTCTATTCTTTTTAATGTCCTACTTTCATATCTCTTTTTAATAAATGCATTTGGTATAAGCAAAACTTAAATGGCTACAAGCTGAAATCGAACATTAAAGTTGTTTTAAAAATTCCACTTACCGGATTGGCTCGTTTCCCTTGACATTACGCTCAAGCGAGGAGGAATAAATATCCCCTAAAAACCGTTTTCTTTTTATTCAACCTGATTCAGACTCCACCATACTTCATCGTTAAAGGAGGAAAGAATATCTAAAGACGCCCCGAAGATGATCGAATAGATCAAAAGGAGGTTCCATGCACTAATTCCAATACCTGCCCCTTTCACTCTTTCACTCCCTCCGATATTTAAAATAATTAAAGTAATACCTGGGACCAAAAAATGTTCCGATGCTCAAGTGAGGGGTACGAAAGCATTTCTTTGGATCCAGTTCTTGATTACTAATAGTAAATGACTGAAAGAAAGGTAGACTATATATATATATATATATATATATATATATATATATATATATATATATATATATATATATATATATATATATAACAAAATTAAAGTTTCAATAACTCGGCCATGTGTACTAACCTTTCCTCTTGGGTATCTGGACCCACGGCTATATATGAGACCATCTTGTTACACTTTATAACCTTGAAGGACCCCATCTACCGAGAACTAATCTTATTTCCCACTCGGTTACAAATCTAATTCCCACGTACTAGTACTGATTCACTAACTTGCTAATTACAGTAAATAATATGCCCTTCGTAACAAACTTCTCTAAGCCCCCTGGGTAAGAAATCACCGGGAGTCACTTCATTTGTCTTTGTCAGAAGGAGCTGAATTGGTCACATCCACATACTATTGTGTGTAGTCTCATTGTAATTGAGCATGGCGCCCTTGAAGCCCACCTAATCAATCTATTTCACTTCTATTAACCACCCCTACAATTTAGATCCAACTCCAATCACTAGATTCAATTTTTCCGCACTTTTGGGTAGTTATGACCTGGCCTACGTATGTCTTATGGCACTTTCCTTGAGATAAGCATCTAAAACGTTCCACGCACTTATGCAGTTTCCATATAATCGATGGCAAAAACATTTCCAATAATACTTGCACTACAACGATGAGAATGGCTATAAAACTATAAGCGGTTTAATGCAGAGCCAGGATTATTAATTCCTAAGACTTTAAAGGCATTATTCGATTGGCTTAAAAAAATGTAGGTGGGTTATATTCTATCCACAAGATCTTCCGTAGTTGATATTAGAGTTGTCAGAGAGTAACCTCACCGACGATTTATGCAAATGTTCCTTTCATTATTTATCAAGGAAAAATCGACAAAAGCTTCTCACGTACCCCATGAAAACCATTGAGGTTGACTTCCGAAGACAAAGAAGTTCTAAATGATTCAGGCATAAAAAGAACTATGTTACCCTTATCATACACGTTTCTATGTTCTCTGAACAAAACTTTAGAGACAAGCGGCTTATGCCAGGGGTGAAAGAATGGGGATCAATCATGTGGCACTAGCCCTATGTGAACCAACACAATTGGTAAAATAATCTCCCATGGTCTAACATACGAGGGGCGGTCAATAAGTTTTGCGAATCGGTAGGGCAAAACAGAGGAAGGGGGATGGCTGTTTGTGGAGGTATTAGGACAAGTTATGACAAGTCAGGACCTGCAGCCACGCGCTCCTGCCTCGTCTATTTAAGAAGCAGTAGCTGATCGCATATCGTCAGTCACATTTTTTTTAACAATGGAGAAGGTTGAGCACTGCGCAGTGATCAAATTTCTGAGCAAGGAAGGCAAGAATGCAAAATAGATCCATGAACGCATGGTTGCAGTGTACACCGAAACCACCCCTTCCTATGCAACCATTGCTCGCTGGAATAGGGAGTTGCGCCATGGTCGTGAGTCCCTTGAAGATAACTTCATCCAGGACGACGTCAGACATGACCAAGGAGGACAATGTGTCCCATGTGAAGAGGATCATCCTCGAAAATCGACGGGTGAAGATCGAAGAAATCGAGCGAGAACTTGGAATATCACATAAAAGTGTTATAAACATCATCTACAACAATTTGGCCATGACCAAGGTCTCAGCTTTGACTTGAATGCTTTATGCTTTTCTGACACAGAGAGAAGAGTTTCATCTTTTCCTTGCATGGATATATTCATCAAGTTCAATTTTGAAAATATATCTATCAGATATGCCAATTTGAGTAACTACCTTGGTCCTGAAAGCCTTGATGACAGTGCAAGTTTCTTCTCAATCAAGAATACTTCAACCTCTGCACGTAATTTAAAAACTCTGTATTACTTTTCTTCGGGATAACCACCTGGCAGAAGAGTAGTAAAGTAGGTGTTCATATTTCGCCCCCAAAACTGAGCACATCTGATTGAACAGCCTTGAATTCAGAGCAGAATATTTAATAAAATTCACTACTTTAATCACTTCTTCCACCACAGAGTTAAGTTCAAGTGATAATTTCCTAGAGGCAAGGTTTTCCCAGTTGAGCAAACAATGGGTCACTATCACAGCAGGGCTCACTTGCTTTACCCTAGCGGTGAAGCCTTGATGTGGCCCCAACATCGCAGGTGCTCTATGCGCGCACACACTGAAGCATTGTTCCCAACTTAACCCTTGCTCTTTGATGAATCTGTCAACCCAACTTCAAAAGATCTTCACCTGTTGTTGTGTCTCCAGTGGTCTACAGAACAGGAAATTCTCTTTCATGTCACTCTTCCCTTGGTACTGCACATACGTCAAGAGCTGTGCTTCATCACTGATGTCAGTTGACTCATCCAAATGCAAGCTAAATTTTCATTTTCCTTAAAAGCAACCACTACCTGTTCTTTGATGGCTTCTGACATCTCTTAAATCTGTCAACTGATTGTGTTGTTTAACAACGGAACAGTTTAATTTTTTTTCACAGCATCATCTCCCATAACAATACCTACTATATCAATGACTGCTGGCTTCACCAACTTTTCCCCAATTGTGCGTGGCTGTTTGCACTTAACAATTCTTTTTGCAACCAGATAAGATGCAATGTTGCTTGTCAAACAGAATACACTCATATGCTCACAGGGGTATAACCGCTGACGCTTCAGTTGTTCTTCTTTCTTCTTGAAATCCTGGCGGTCCTTTCCTGCCAGCGTTGGGTGTTTTCCCTGTAGATGCCGTTTGAGCTTGTTTTCTTTAAGCGACTCATGGCTGAGCACTTCACCACATATAACATACTAAGGTTTTTTGATGACTGATGAGAAACGTAAACCCAATGGTAAGAAATTCTTCTTTGTACACACACTTTCTGGATATCACCGAAGAATCCGAAAATAAAATTATATTGGCTTAATAATAAATCAAACAAAAGATGTAATTTGGTACCATCTACCAGGAGGGGAAAGAGGAAAAGGGCAAAAGAAAGAGGAGGGAAGTTGGCTAAGGAGAGAGGAGGAGGGGGACAAAGAGAGGAGGGGAGGAGCAAAATGAGGCAGGAGAAGTGAACAAAGAAAGAGGAAGAGGAAGAGTGCAGACGAAGAAAGGGAGCAAGGAAAAAAAGAAAGGGAAGAGAAAAAGTAGGGCTATAGAGGAGAAAGAGGAGGGGGGCATGGAAAGATGAGAATGGAGTCAGGACAAAGATAAAGGAAGGGGAGGTGTAAAGAGAACGACGGCAAGGAGAGGAACAGGGGAAAAGGAACCATGAAAAAGAAGGGGGATAAACAAACCAGTACAACACTCAGGGATACCAGCAATAAACATACATTATTAAAATATTTTTATATATAGGAATATATACATGAGTAGATTCATGAAGCCAGCAAAGTTGATTATAAATGTCTTAAGACACTATTGGTGGTTAGGACATTTGCGTTAAAATTATAATACCCGAGAAAACTTTTTGATGCATACTCAGCAGTAATATACTCTATAATTTTGGCAACATGGAAATATAGCATATGCTGAAAACATCTCATAATAGGAAATTCATATTTTTTAGGTTGTGAGACTTGTGAGTTGTTCGCGACCCCAGAAAAAATGCTTGGCAAGCCCAGGGTTGGGAAAGGTCGGTATAACACATCATATTTGTTAATTAATATGATATTCCATGTCGACATGATCTAACCATCATATGATAACGGTGACAACAGGTAACTATAGCATGGAGAAAAGAAGTCTGATAAGTATGCTGCACGAGGAGGGCCTAAGTTGCGGGAAAATCGCCCAGAGGGTCAGCGGGGCAGAATTGGTGACAAGATTACATGCAGTCCTCAGCCCGAGCTTCTCCACAAATGTAACAAGTCTGCGTCCACCATACTGGTTTCTTAACAACGCTATCACGGTGGTAGATTGGCCCCCTCAGTGCCCGGATATGAATCTACTGTAAAACCTCTGACAGGATCTGGAAGAGGGCGTAAGACACCATCAAGCAGCCTTCAAAGAGCGAAAAATGGGCCGCCATCACAACTGTCAGGTGTCATACCCTCGTAGAGAGCACCTTCAAGGAATTGATGGACTCATCACGGCCATTTGACTCATGACACACTACTGAGCTTCCTGATTCATTTTGGTATTCTATAATTTTCACAGAGACTCATCTGCTTATCTGCTATATGCTGCTGATGTTGCATGTTTTAGCAAATTTTGTATTTTGTTAGGTATTGTTGATTGTTCTGGGCATATAAAACTTATTTCTATCTTTTCCTATTTATTCACTTATATTCATATTGACAAGCAAATAAAAACTTTACGGATTTCTGCGGATTTTATTGTTCCCAAATATTGCCACAATTTTTAGCCAGTTAGTTAGACTTGCTAGTTTTTCATCAGTGTGTAGGATGGGAAATATTGCAGCATTACCTTAAGGACTAAGTCCATCCGCATCTTCAGAATACAGGCCAATATCAATTGTCCCGGTCTTATCTAAAGTATTTCAAACACTACTCTTTAAGTGCCTCTGTAGGTTTGCTGAAGATAATAGTCTGCTACCAACATTACAGTTTGGGTTTCGTAAGGGTCTTGGAATTTGTGATGCACTCTTGTCAATCTCTACAGTTTTGCAAACTGCTCTTGATGAAGATGCAGAGGCACGCATGGTAAGTTTAGATTTCAGTACAGCCTTTGTTCGTGTGAATAATAGAGTACTTATCTACAAGTTAAGATTATCAGGGATTGGTGGCTCTTTTCTTAATGTTTTAAGTGAATTCTTGCATGGCAGAATCCAGAGGGTCCTTGTTGATGGCTAGTATAGTAGTGTTAGAAATGTAATCTCACGTGTCTCTCAGGGTAGCGTTCTTGCTCCCTTGCTATTTATTATTTATACAAGTAATATATGTCATTGTTTGGAAAACAAAATGATTGCATATGCTGATGATGAAACTCTTTTGGCTGTGGTTCCTTCTCCCCGCCTGAGCAATACAATAGCAGATTCCAAGAATAAAGACCTAGCACGTATCTATGAGTAGTGTAAGCTTTGGAGCATGAAACATAACCCTTGTAAAACTCAGAATATGATAGTTATTCAGTCCAGAATACTTTTGCTTATGCATCCTGATCTAAATATTAATGGAACAGTATTAAATACCAGTACCTATTTTAAGGTTGTGGGCGTAACTTTTGACATGAAAATGACTTTCGAGAGGCACATACATAATATTGCGTCCTCTGTTTCTCAGAAAGTTGGTATCTTGAGAAGATCGTTTAGAATGTTTGGATACGAAGCTATTATAACTGTTTTAATTCCTTTCTTCTTCCCTGTTTGGAGTACTGCTCTCCTGTGTGGTACTCAGGTGTAGATTCTCATCTTAAGCTCCTGGATAGAGTTATGTCATCGGTCAAGTTTATTTTACCAAGTATTAATGTTGACCTCCAGCATAGGCCCAAAGTGAGTTTTTATGCTTGTGGCACAAAATGTACTACAGTGATCAACATCCTTTGCATTTGTCCTTACCTGATCTAGCTGTTTTTCCTCGTAATACAAGGCAAGCAACCAATGCTAATAGTGTGACATTTTCTAGTATCAGGTATAGTATTAACCAGTTTGGCAGGAGTTTTATTGTGGCTGCAACCGCGATGTGGAATGGTTTGCCTAGTGCTTTTGTGGAGTATACTGATTTTCATACATTTAAGAGGGGAGCTAACTCATTCTTATTATCTGCTGACATCATCTGATTTCAGGTTTGTTTTTTTTCTTTTCCTCACATTTAATATTTATCTTCTTTTGTCTATCCTATTTTTATTTGCAGGTTGATCTCCCTCTAAAGCCCCTTGAGTGTATAGTCTTTTGACTTTTTCCATGTGGGTGGTCAGCTCAACTTTTTGCCACGGCTGTACTTGTAAAGCTTTCTTCAAGACAATTTTTTTTCGCAGAGGAAAAGTCTACCAAGGCACGTTTGAAGCAACCAGAAAAGCATGAGCGTATAACCCCAGGTAGAACATTCCACATTTTAGAAGCAAATATCGCGAAACCCAAATCATACATGCAGCACAAATGACTACAAGGGACAAGAATTAAGGGGTGTAGGATTAACTAGAGCTCCCAGAGAACAGGATAGGATCAGTGAATAAGACAGGCTGGAGGTGGCTATGGCGTTATGCTCTTATCTTAACAAGGGGTAACTTAAAGGTAATTCTGGATCGAATGTGTGTCTACTGCCATTCACAGAGCTGATACCAGCCTTCCAATGACTTTAGGAACGAAGGTGATTTGGAAAAGTAGGGAATTAGCTTGCCGAGCTGTTCGTGTTCAGGCAAAAGCTTCTTAAAGAGGAGGTGAACGGAAAATATTTGAAATCAGATGATACTCCACCAAACAAGGGAGATTTTTAACTAGGGAGGAAGATCAAGGAGCTCTAGCGATAGAAAGTAAGGAAAAATGTCACTGATCTAAAAGGTTTCTTTTCAAAGAAAGAAGGAAACGTGTTATTTCATCTGGGAAACCTGGTCAAGAAAAAGGAGTTGGGGAAGGAGGGGGTGATTGAAATATGTTTGTTAGTGTGTGTAAATTATACCAGAGATATTTAAAAAATCTATTGTCTCCAGAAATCTTGAAACAATAAGGATCTACGATTGAAGTAAACCCGCGAAATACGAGTATATAGATAAATTTGTGCTCTATTTCGTGCTGAAAATTATGTAATTTAGGTGATTAAATTCTCAATATTTTTTGTTCTATCGTATGATGGTTTGAAAATTGAAAAATTTGGAAAAGTCAAAAGGTTTTACTCATTTAAAATTATAAAAATGATAAAGTGGGAGGACTTTTGCAGAAAAGAACTGGTGATACCAAGGACAACAGAAAATTTAAATATTTGGTTGGCTAAAAAGTCCTGACTCACCTAGGAAGTGGAAAGAAAACAACAAAAATTGATGGAGCAGCACTAACATTTATTCTTCAAAATAAAGTCCTCCATTCTCTACGATCTCCTTCCAGCGATCAGCCAGCACTCGAATATGTCCCAGATACCAGGTCGATGGTCAGCCGGAATGTGATTGATCGCCAAGGAGTTGAAACTTCTGTACCCATCCGAGACCTTCGTCTGGCTGTACTTTCTTCCATACTCATTTCTGTCAGATGGGACTTACAAATAGAAATATACTGTGCAGAAGCAACAAACAACTCAACAGCGTACGGAGGCTGGTAGTCGAATGAGTAAAGTTAATCTAACCTAATGCTGTTGAATGAGTAATGCTAGCCTAACCTAGTGTTGGTATTGCTTCATAAAATTTTGTTGTTTTCTTTCGGCTTCCTAAGTGAGTCAGAAGTTTCTGGCCAACACATACTACCCAAAGCGAGGAGTTGAGTATGGATCTAGTAATTGAACTGTAAATAAGGTTGGAAATAATAATAAGACGACGAAGGTTCAGAGGAATAATTTAAAAAGAACTTTATATGAATGTTTAGCAAAAATGGAACTTTTTGAATGGATCTTGAGTAAATATGGAGCATTTGAATACATTTTTCGTGAAAATGGAACTTGTGAATGAATAGTGAGTAAAAAAGAACCTTGAAATAATGTTGAGTGAAAATAGAACATTGAAGGAAGGTTAAGTTAACATGGAAGTTTTAAATGAATGATGAGTGAAAAGTGAACTAGTAAATGAATTTTACGTGAAAATTGAAAATTTGAATGAATCTTTCATTAAAATACACCTTGTCAATGAATGTTGAGTGAAAATGGAGCTTTTGAAAGAAAGTTGAGTAAAATAGAACTTTGAATGGAGGTTGAGTAAGAATAGATCTTTGAATATATATTGAGTAAGATGGAACTTTAAAATGAATCATGGGTGAAACGGGAACATTTGAAGGAATGCTGAGTGGAAATGAAGCTTTTGAATCAATCCTGAGTGAAAATAGAAATCTTAAATGAATGTTTCGTAAAAAACGAACGTGTGAATAAATATTGAGTAAAATGGAATTTTTGAATGGATCTTGGGTGAAAATTAAACTGAATGAATGTCGAGTGAAAATAGAACATGATTGAATGTTGAGTAAAAACTTAACTTTGAATGATCGTTGAATGGAAATAGAACTTTTAAATGATTCAATAGTGAAAGCGGAACATTTGAATGACTGTTGGGTGAAAATGTTGGATAACAATTGAATAAACGCTGAGTGAAAATGAAACTCTTAAATTAATAGTGAGTGAATATTGAACTTTCTAATGAATCTTCTGTGAAAATGATACTTTTGAATGAATCTTGAGTTAAAACGGAACATTTAAAAGAATATTTTGTTAAAATGCAACATTTAAATGAATCTTTTGTGAAAATTGAACATTTAAATGAATGCATCGTGAAAATGGAACATGTAAATGAATGTTGAGTGAAAAGAAGTTTTTTGAATACATGTTGAGTACAATAGAAATTTGAATGAATGTTGAGTGAAAATGGAACTTTGAATAAATCTTGTGTTAAAATTAATCTTATAAATTAATATTGATTGAAAATGGAACTTTTAAAGAAATGTAGAGTAAAATGGAACATTTGAATGAATGTTGAGTGAAATTGGAACTTGTGAATGAAAGGTAAGTGGAAATGAAACTTTGGAATGAATTTTGAGTGATATTGGAACTAGAGAATGAACGGTGAGGGGAAATAGAAATTTCTGTATGAATGTTAAGTAAAATTAACGCACTTGTGAATGAATGTTTCGTGAATTTCGAACGTGTGAATCAATGTTGAGTGAAAAACGAACTTTTGAATGAATCTTCGGTGAAAATGAAAGTTGGGATGAATGTTGAGTGAAAATGAAAATTTTAAATGAATGATGAGTGAAATCGAAGATTTGAATGCATTTTGAATGAAAATGAAACATTTTATTAAATGTTAATTGGAAATAAAACATTTTGACTGATATTGAGTGGAAATGGAACATTTGAATAAATGTAGAGTGAAAATGAAACTTTTGATTGAATGGAAGGTAAAATGGACCTTTGAATGAATGTTGAGGTAAATTGAACTTTGAATGAATGTTGAGTTAAAATTTAACAGTTAAATGAATGTTCGTGAAAAGAGAATCTGTAAGTAAATAAAACTTGACTAGAATGGAATATACATATAAATAATGTTGAGTGCAAATGTAACTTTCGAATGGATTTTTTAGGAAAATTGGAGCATTTGAATTAATATTGAATGAAAATGAAACCTTTAATGAATGTTAGGTGAAAATAGATCTCTGAATTAATGCTTACTTAAAATGAAACTTGTGAATGAAAGATATGGAACATTTGAATGAATTTCAATGAAAAGGTAACATTTCAATAAAAGTTGAGGGGAAAGTCAACTTTTGAATGAATGTTGACTGGTAATTTTACATTTGAATAAATGTTGAGTGAAAATGGAACTTTGGAAAGCATGTTGAGTAAAATGAAACATTTTAATGAATGAATAGTGAAAATGGAATCTATGAACCAATGTTGATTGAAAATCGAACATTTGTATGAATTCTGAATGAAAATGGAAGCATTGAATGAATGTTGAGAGTAAAAATGGAACTTTATAATGAATGTTGATGGAAATGTAACTTAAAAGGATGGTAGAAAGTGGAAGATTTAAATTAATGTTGAGTGAATATGGGACATTTAATAAATGTTGAGTGAAATTTAAGATTTGAATGAATGATGAGTGAAAATGAAACTTTTGAATGAATTTTTAATGAAATAAGTCTCTTGAATGAATGATGAAAGAAAATGGAACATTCGAATGAATGTTGAGTAAAAATGATAGTATAGGACAAATGTTCAGTGAAATTAGGACTTTTGAACGAATGTTCAGTGAAAATGGAACATTTGACTGAATGTTGAGTGAAGATTGATATTTTGAAGAGAGATTGAGTAAAAATGGAGCTTTTGAATGAATGCTGAGTGAAAATAAATATTTCGGATGAATTTTGACTGAAATTGGAAGTCTAAATGAATGTTAAGTGAAAATGAAACTTTAGAATAAACGCTGAGTGACAGTGGAACCTTTTGAATGAATGTTGAGTTGGAATGGATCTTTTGACTGAATAATGAGCTAGAATGTATCTTTTGGATTGAATGGTCGGTGAAAAAGAAACTTTTGAATGAATTTAGTGAAAATGAAACTTTTGTATGAGTTGAGTGAACCTAAACTTTTGAATGAATGTTGAGTGAGAGTAGTACTTTGTGAATGAATGTTAAACGAGAATTTAACTTTTGAATATACGAGTATATTGCATGACATTAGAGCTTTGAGATGGCTATTGACAGAATGGAACTTTTGAATGAATGTTGAGCGACAATAGAACTTTTGTTAAATTCTGAGTAGGAAATGAACATTTGAGCTAATAATAAACGATATTTGAGCTTTTTTTCTGGATATTGAGTGAGATTGGAACTTTAAAATTGAATTTTCAATGAGAATGTAACTTTGTATGAATAGTGAACGAGAATGAAACTTTTGAACAATTTTTTGGTAGAATGGATTGTTTTAATTAATGTTGAGTGAGGGTGTAACTTTTGAATGAATGTTAAGTGAGAATGGAGCCTTTTAATAAATTTTGCTCGAGAATGAGACGTGTGAATAAAGGTTGACCCGGGATAGAACATTTGAGCAAAAAAAATGTTGCGTGAGAATTGAGGGTAGCCCGCTAAAACATCTCTCTAAATGAATTGTTCCAATTAACAATTCACGAATTCGTGTTTTGAGAATTTGTGAATTGTTAATTGATTCGTGGCGTGAGGCTTCGTGAATGTTTGCTTTTATTCATGGTGTGAGGTTTCGTGAATGGTTGCTTTGATTCGTGGTGTGAGGTTTTGTGAATGGTTGCTTTTATTCGTGGTGTGAGGTTACGTGAATGGTTGCTTTGATTCGTGTTGTGAGGCTTCGTGAATTGTTAATTGATTCGTGGTGTGAGGTTTCGTGAATGGTTGCTTTGATTGGTGATTTGAAGCTTAGTGAATTGTTAACTGATTCGTGGTGTGAGGTTTCGTGAATGTTTGCTTTGATTCTTGGTTTGAGATTTAGTAAATTGTTAATTGATTCGTGGTGTGAGGCTTCGTGAATGGTTGTTTTTATTCAAAGTGTTAGGCTTTGTGAATGGTTGCTTTGGTTCGTGGTCTGAGGCTTGGTAAATTGTTAATCTATTCGTGGTGTGAGGCTTCGTAAATATTTTATTTTATTCGTGGTGTAAGGTTTCGTGAATGTTTTCTTTGATTCGTCGTGTGAGGCTTCGCGAATGGTTGATATCAATGCGGGACACAAATCAGAACAAAGACAGTGAGCCCAAAATATGAAAACATCACAAATTTTTTGTTCGTTTCCTTGGAAACGGTATTAATATCCCGGAGAAGAGTAGAAACCGACTCCATCGAAATCCAATCCGTAATTTAAAATGAAAACAAAGTAATTGTGCCTAAAAAAGAAATTGTTGAGTATGATAATTTTGCTTGAGGTAGAAGTTAGGTTGGTTTTAGACAAACTCTAGGCTCAAATATCTTTTACGCAAGTTCGAGGATAACCGTGTTTCTTTATTCTAGCTTAACACAGTTACATGGGCTCCCGGCCGCTATTTTCCTTACCTATTTCCTATTAATTATCATTCTAATTTTGCCATACTCCAAAGAACATCTTTTTGAACACTTTCTATGTAGATTGCCTCATTGGTTTTCACTTTCCTTATAACTAAATCTGTTATAATGACACACAATGAAACAAATACTAAAGCCGCAATATATTTTCACTTTGGGGTTTTTATTTGAATAAAAAAAAGAAGGAGAACATAGCGAAATCAACGAAGGCTTATAAGGCATAAGGAAAACAAAGACGAGAGGAGACCAGCTAAAGAAAGGCAAAGGGGAATCACGGACTTAGTATTATAAACGTCATAAGGCTAAGTTCGCTCAAGGAGGACAGGAACTCAAATATCTGAGCCTGACGGCCCCACCCCCTTCAGTAGGGGCTGGAGAGTGGAAGAAAGAATAGCGATAGAGGTAAAATAAACCGAGAAATATTTCGATTTGTAATTTGGAACTTCGTTATTTCCAAATCACCACAAAAAACTTAGTACAAACTTCATACTCATTGTTTTGTTTTAAACGAAAACCAACGAGAGCATCTACCCTCAAATTTTGCTCACCTCCCTCGAATTTTAGTTTAATTACCCCAATAATAGACCGCACTCTCCAATCTCTAAAATTTGATGCTCTAGGGAACTCCCGCCAATCACGTCTTGGCCCGCAAGGGGTTTCATTCTCAAACGTCATCCCATGCAGAGCAAATTCCAAAAGTTCTTGTGTATCACAATATTCCTTAGCGCACACAATACATCACTCTTCCGCCACTTGAAATCCGGCGGATGGGTTTATGATCCACCTTCCCTTAAGCCAAGAAGGGTCAATAACTTCGTTAGCGGTTAAAGGTTCATAGTACTAATATATTTCTTGCTCGCCTGGCCCTGGTGCCCTTGCAATTACCAGGAATTATCGTTCTCATCTTCATGTTGGTTTCAGTATCCTGCCCCGGAGGACTCCACCTAATAAATGAGAATGTTACTCCCAAAGTCTCTTCAAATTATTTAGTTCTAATCAAATTCTAAATATACACCCAAACTACCATATATTGTGTCGATTTTCTTATCCATTGTCCTAAAGCTTTAAAAAATATCTATAAAACAAAAATAATATAACATGGTTGCAAAGAGAAATGGCTAAATATATCTTAAATCTATAAAATATCCTTCTTAGGAAATAATATTATAGAAGCTTAATCGCCTTACGAAAATATTAAACTTAAGCGTTAATCTCGAAGCGCTCAAACATTTAACGATTATAATAATAGTTGGCGATTTTGCTTTTATCACTTTTTTATTCAAGTTTCCTATAATTTGTGTAAATAATTTGATAATATCCGAACGCATCTTAATATTCAGAATTTTGCCTTGAATAATGTTTTTTTATTAATTAATTTGTTATGTAGTTTTAAATCCTTCAGTACTTTGATAGCCAAATGTTAAGGAAACGGGGAAGGTGGTGAATTATCGGTAGCTTATCTTGTTTTCTTGAATATATGGGACTTTTTCCGAACAGGCAGAGCATCGAATTAGGTGTTCGAGGCTATCGTGAGGTTAAGGTTAGATATTTGCGTTCGAGGCTATCGTGAGGTTAAGGTTAGATATTTGCGTTCGAGGCTCGTAGTGCGAGTACAGCCTGTAGGTTATGTTAGGTTAGGTTAGGTTCGATAAGATTAGGTGAGGTTTGGATTTTAGAGCAAAGAACTGGGTAAACATCCCGCAGAAAGTTTTTTCCAATCATTTATGGGTTCTGTTAATATTTCAAGATCTTTAACACATAAACAGTAGTTGTCAACCTTTTGCACCATGAGTGCCAAAAGATAATTTTGTTTCTTCTAACCCAAGTGTCTTTTTTAATTCAAGACTGAAATTGCATTCATGTTTATTACAGCGCCAAGGGCAAGGCAAAGATGCTAATGAAAAGTTAATAATATGTCCCTTTTGCAAAGTTGCTGTTCTAACCTAACCTTATCTTAGCCTTAAATTAACCTCGCTATAGCCTCAAACGTATAATTCCCTGCAGTGGCTGCTCGGCAAAAGAATTGAAAGAATTGAAACCGTTCTTCCCAGGGCTGTTAGTTATCTTATTTGAGGGTTGGGAACTTTTCTTGTGTTAAAAAGGCCGCATTCGTATAATTTTGTACAAATTTTGTACATAACTCAATACTATGAATATATATTTGCGAGTTTTCTTTGTAGACAAGTAACACAATGATTTGATCTACAGAATTTTAATTTCATTCACACGGCCGCAGTTAATGGCTAAGAAAGCCACATACAGCTTAAAGACCGCAAGTTCCCCACCTCTAGTCTATTGGAGAAAATGCTTGGACGTATCCTCGCCAGACGTTGCATCGCACAACTGTTTGGTCTTCGGTTGTTTATTCGCCGAACTATTAATGTTCTTGTATTGACTATATTTTGGAATAAAAAACATTTGCTTAAAAGACTATTTGTTTTACAAACATATATTTAAAGTTTTCTTAATTTCGGAAGAAACTTTGAAAAAATTGTCCCCCTATATCTTTCCAAATTATGAGCAATACCTTTTATGCATTGCATGGCATCTATTTCGGAATAGTCATTTAAGAGTTCTTTATTTTCATTAACAATTGTATTTTTTAGTTGCGAGCGACTCTATATCTCAATATATCGGTTATTCGATCCCCATTGTGCTTTTTTGTTTTTGTAATGACTTGTAACTATTCGGCCTGTGAGGGGATGCCCTCGAAGCATCAGCAGGAGAGGAAGCCCCCTCGGAAATACCCATTTTCAGCTCCTCCTTTCTAAACTACGTGCGCCTAGAGTGGGAAGTTTGGGAAGTTCAAAAAGAAATCAGTCCCGCGCCGAATCACCCGACGCAGCTGTATTTGTTTTTCGGCGCCACTTCTCCCCCATTTCATGCGATAACGCCATGCGCCGCCATCCTAACCCAACCCTTATACAGTATCCCGAGGCAAGTGTCACCGTCTTAACCGACTAGTTATCACGAAGTGTGTTTGCTTATACTAGAACTGAGAATTCTCTAGGGACGGCCAGGCCATGAGGCTATTTATCGGACCAGCCACCCGTCTATTTAACCCGAAGCTCGCCATTTATCGAGGAAATTGAAAGTCCGCCATTCCCTCCGTTCAGACTGCTTGTCTGTTTTCCAGTGAAGCCCTGTAACCCGTGTTTGAGTCATACCTCGTCGAAGAGCTCGCCAGAATATCTACTTTCGTTAAGATTTGGTCCCTGCTCGGAGGAAGCTATTGAGCCCCTCCTTTCTGGAGAGTTGTGCGGCCGGACCTCTAATCTTCACTCCCCCTTCAGGATTCCCGTTTTTCCGAGACTGAAACTCCCTGACGATCTGCAGAATCGTCTCAAGTTGAGATTACGTCTCTTTGGAGCAGAGAAAATCTCATTATTCATCACGAAGTCATCAAACTCCATCTTCGAGTCCTCCTCATCAGGACTCCCCGAAGTATCTTCTTGAAGACCTGCGCCGCTGTCTTCCCCCCCCCCCTTCCCCTCCAAATCACCCGCGCTTGAAGGTAAAGCGATATTGTATTGTCATCCTCAGATTATCTCGTTAATCTTCACCCGCATTCACCTTTGATTTGACTTCCCGCTAAATTGTAATTAATACCCCTTCGTTCGAGCAAACTTTAATTTTGTTCTCCGTCATATCATAAATCGACTTAATTCATTTAACTAACTTGATTAAGTAACTTTTTTCCCCCTTTTGTATATATATATATATATATATATATATATATATATATATATATATATATATATATATATATATATATATATATATATATATATATTGCCCCATTTATTATATATATTAAAATTATATTTTGGTGTCTTGTTCTTTATACATCCTTTAAACTGCCACTTGGCAAGCCAGTAGTTAAGTCCCGGTAAACCGTTAATCGCACTCTCTATTAGTTGCCCTAGAGCATATCTAGAGCGACGTTAGGTCAGCTGTCTGCCGGTGCTTGTGTACGCCCTTGTGTGCCGAGCTATTCTACACTGGTATACCTCGACACGGCCGATTCTAACGAAATTTAAAACCCTTATGTTGTTTTGCATTATCTTTCGAATGATATAATTGCCAAATTGGCCATAACATCGTAACTATTCGGCCGATTCTAACGAAATTTAAAACCTTTATGTTGTTTTACATCTTCTTTCGAATGATTTAATTGCCAAAGTCCTTCCAAGGTTTTCTCTAGAATTATTTTGCCTTGGAAATAACATCATAACTATTCAGCCGATTCTAACGAAATCTGAAACCTTTATGTTGTTTTACATTCTCTTTCGAATTTTTGTCAAAGTCCACCTTAGGTAGTCTGGGAAGTATTTAAAGTTTTGAAAGTCGTAAAGTCATACATATATCAGAATAAGTGAGGGCACGCAACCTTTTGGTCAGCAAACCTTGTTTACTAACTCGTGGCATAATACCAGCCTAAGCCTGTTTTATTTTCACTTCCCAAACATTTTGTTCATTTTTTAATTTGGAATAAGTTGAACTAAGTTTATACGAATGATTGATAGTCCTAGTTGAAATGCTCTCGATCATGCTTTTTTTTCTCAACAATATAACCATACCCATTGTTCCGCAGTTTCCTTCCGCCACGTTTAGTAAGAGTGAATTGCATGGGCTGTAGTAAAAGATAAATTTTCATTTCGTTTTTTTTTTTTAATCTTGATGTTTCCCGATATACCTTATGCATTGAAACCTAACTTATTCACTCAAATTTATTACGAAGAATGAATTGCCCCCTCAAATTTCATAGTTATATTTTATTTTTATTATCCTTTTATTTCTTTCTGAAATCGTTTTCAAATTTGTGACCATTCCGAGACCAAGTTGGACGTAATGCCTCGGGCCTACTTGTCAATAACGTTCTCAAAATATTCACCGGATCGTAATGATCGTGGATGAAAGCAAAAAATAAGAACGTACCTGTTAAACCAAACAGGCAATTTTACCGTGTCAATTGAAGTAAGAATTAAATTAATTTCAAATACATATTACTAGCAGAAGGCTTTAAATTGGTTAGGTACTGAAAAGGAGGTAAGGCCTCTTAAGAAAAGCCGATGTTCGTGGCTGAAAACTTTCTTAGGTTACGACAGCTTACAAATGAGGTCTTGTCAGTATAGATGATCAATGGAAAATGTATAAAATAGATGTAAATCTATGCGTAAAATACGTGAAGTAAAAAATGGAAAACTTTTTCAGAGGAGGTCCACGAATACATTGGCGAAACGCCGTTGACTCTCCTTATCCAATCAAAATAAGAAAAACACACTTCTACTCGGAAATCGGTAATTGTGATTTGATATTTAAAAAACTATTCCGACACAGCTTCTCAACAAATTAATTTTATTTCAAAATAAAATCCATACAAGTCCGTTCGGCGACAAGATGTCCGGCGACGAAACGTCTGATAAAGTAGGTGCCCGATTCAATTTTGAGGAGACTTAATATGACTATAGTATCAACAGTTTAGGTAAGTTTTGAAATGATATTTTATTGTTTGGGGAACAAATCGTTTTCCATTACTGCTAATACAATTTTATTTTTTAGGATTATAAAAGCCTACACACAGTTAAATAAAAGTTTCTGCTTCTGTTGAAAACGAATAGAAGTTGATGTATTTTATGCTAGCTATTCCGCTAGCTGATGTTTTGCTTCTTACTTATACTTAAACAAGTGAAAAGTGCATAATGATGTATTTTTAAAATGATTTTATCTTATGGATTGAGGAATAATTAATTTGACGAATTTCGGATATTTCCATTCCTGGCACTGATCTCTCAAGCCTATTCTTCGAAGACAACTTTCTTCTAGACTTTGATTTACTCCATAGCTTTTCAAGCCTATTTCTGAATATATCTAGTATACTTATCGGTTTACAGTTATTTAAGTTTGTTATTTTTTCATACAATCTGTGATCTTAATCTACTTTGCTTTCGAATTCATTTATCTTCCTACTCTTAACTCTTCTTACGACGACTCCTATATCATCCGTCTGAATTCATTCACCCGCTCTTTAGTTTGGCTTTCTTGCTCAATAATCAATGGTCTGTATCAGGGTACGAACTTAAAATTTCATATTCACATCTAGAATTGAGTAGAAAGACATCTAGAAAAATCTATGTTTTCTAAAATTTCATATATTAATGTATTAATTTAATAATAAGTCTGATATTTTTGCAAAACCACAAGAAAAAATCGTCCTCCTCTTCAATCAGAGTTGTTATTCTTTACACAGGTTAGCTAACAATAACAACTTCTGAGAAGTAAATAGCAATATCAGCGCTTTGAAGATGCTCCTTCAAATTTATATTTTTGCTGTTTAGTCGATGTGAATATAATAGCCAGAGAATAATAATTCTTTCGAGGCATTGCACTAATATATTTCTCATTTTTTGCGTGCCTTTTTAAGTATTTGTATTTTGCCTTTAACTTTGTCTTAGGATTTTCTGAACTTCACCATTTGTTTTTTTTGATATTATAAAAGAATTATTAGAAATAATTTTGATAAAAAAACATAAGTCATAACCAAACTAAGATGAAATTATTATTCAAATACTCAAAAAAATCCCCTTCTTAAACTATAGAGTTAGTGATGATGAAAACAGACTTAATCAGTGTTTGAAACTCTCGTCTGGGCAATACGGATACATAAAAATTTAACTATGGCTGAATTTTTTCAAATTTTAAATTTTAATCTTAGTAGCGAAGCGCAAGGGGGGAGTGGCGAAGCCATTGCCTGGTTGTTTTATTATAAATTTGTTTATTGAGGTTTTGTATCTTAATTGCTTGAGTTATATGAATGGTGGCATTTGCTATTGCATTGTATTTTATTACTGATCTTTTATACAACTACTAATTTATGTGGGTTGCATTCTTCGGTGTGGGGGGAGTTACGGGTTCGATTTGACCCCTTATTGTTGGACCTCGCATAGATAGAGACAGCTAAAAGTGAAAAAGGTATTAAACCCCATAAAAAGAGTTTGTGTACTTTTAATTTGTCGCGCCTTCGCCCCTCCCTCAGGACAATTTAATGGTGAGGTGGGTTTTCTTAACATATGAGGTCTCTGCATTTTAAAATTCTTTCTAATTATGTTTCTATGCTCCCTAATCGAACCAAAATGCAAGAGCCACGAAAGTCCTATTTTGGGAATGTTTTTCTCAACTTATGTGTTTCATTTTCTCATTTTGCCTCTGCCCCAATTCTATTATTTTCCTCAAATTTCTATTGTATTTCTCTCTCACTCTCATTCTCACTCATTTTCTCTCTCTTTTTCTCTCTTATTTACTCTTTTTCTCTATATCTCCTTTTCATCTTTCATTCTCTCTCATCTACACTTTCTCTCTATATCTCCCTCTCATTTTTCATTTTCTCTCCCATTATCTCTCATTCCCTCCCTCTCTCTTACTGTGTTTATTTAAAAATTGGTCCGTTTTCTTAAAAAAACTGATCCTTTGTCTCTCATATCTCGCAAGGAAAGTGGTTTAATGCCAAATCGGTGCTTGAGTAATGCCAGAGTTCCTTGAGATGTCATACGAATTAGCTCTAGTGCCACTGGATTGAGTCATAGATCATGGAAGAAGAAACTCGATGGAGAAAGTAAAAAAAAAGCAAGAAAAGAACTTGAAAGAAGAATAAAGGAGGCTTATGATGTCTCAAGAATCCAGTCTCTCAGCCTCGATGCTCAAGGTATTTCGAGATATGGGAGGATGGAAAGCACGTAAGAGAGGCTGATACTTAAGAACTCAAAAGCAAGAACTTAAGCGTTCATTTTTTATGCTCCTCTCTCTGTAATCTCTGCACTTGGAGGGGGAAATAACTTCTCTGGGGGGGGGGGGGTACTTACGCATTTGTATGTTTGCTTACAAAAGTTTGAATAAATTTGAAAATTAGAGAAGGAAAAGGAAAGGAGTCCATCCAAAGTCAAAATTTCCCTCATTGGGGAATCGACGAAAAGTAACAAAATTTACAAGATGTTTCCAAACCTGCCTCACAGCATTAGAGTTCAAATTTGTACTATTGAGTGTACAATTAGTACATTTTCTGCTCCGATTTAGATTACATCCACCCAGACTCCACTTTTAAGTTTGGTACGAGTCTTTGTCTTCCTTGTTCTTTTGCTTTGTCCGTTGTCTCGTTTTCTTTATTCTTCAGGCGTCGATCCAGTTTATTTTCCCTCTTTATTACTATTCCACGACTACGTTCAACCAGTACCCCTCAGGTAATATCCTATTAATCTCTTTTTTTTCTCAATGTACTCTTAGAGCTGTGAGATTGTTTTGCATTATGCTCGCTTGCTCGTTTTGAATTTAATACGGTAAATTGACGCAAAATTTGTCGGTAAAAAAATGCATTTAAAAATCAAAATAAAACAATGGCAACGTTTCGCTTAAATCAAGCCAAAGCTTCGTTAAGTAGGCAACGTTTCAGAAGGACCTTTATATGAATTTGCCTTAATATGGAAAATCGATATACGCCAAATCTTTTGTTACACTAAAATTTGAGTTATATTTTATGTAATTGAAATATTATTAAACCAGGCAATGGCGTCGCCACTGGGGGGTGGGGGTAGGAAGCTTGCGCTTCGCTACTAAGATTAAAATTTAAAATATAAAAACAGCAGCCATGATTAAATTTTTATAAATTTTCTGAACTTCGCCAATTATAATAATTTTAAAAAGGAACTCGAAACTAAAACCCCACCTTTCAAAATATCACGTTACTAAAATCTAGTTATAGAAGATATATAAAAATAAATTTTCTGAACTTCACAATTTGTAATTCTTTGGGTTTTGAAAAAATCACAAAATTTCGATACCTATATTTATTTCTGAACTTCACCATTTTGTTTTGTGATATAAAAGAATTATTGGTAATTGATCAAAAACATAAGTCATAACCAAACTAAGATGAAATTAATATTCAAATGCTCAAAAAAATCCCCTTTTTAAATTATAGAGTTAGTGATGATGATGATGATAATATTTTTAACGTGATTTCCTTCCTTTGTGATGCAAAGTTCGATTCCCTTTTGAGATTCACCTGATGAAACCGATGCATTAAATAAATTGGGTTCCTCGGGTGAATCTCGCAAAGCGCGTCAAGCTTTTCATCACAAATGGTCAAAATCATATTGAGGATGTTATTAATTAATACTTCAATTAAATAAAACGTAATTGAATTTAGTTAGGCCGTAGGGACATCCTGTATATTATATAAAAATTTTTCATGTTAATGTAATTCATTTAATTTATTAAAACCATATACAACTATATTCTTTAGATTGAATGACAGATACAGATTTGAAATTATTTAATGTTTAGTGAAACGAATAAAACTATAAAAAGAGGCGCCGCTTATTTAAAAATAAAATAATTAATTAATTATAAAAATTAAATAGTTGGGTTTTTTTTACTATAACACACTAATGGATTGGATTAATAAAGTAAATTCTTCCATCTACCACTCCGAAATCTTCCACATCTGTTTCGGGCTAAAATTACATAACCTTGAAAGGGTGTCATTTGCCGATTATACAGTACCCTCCAAAATTCAACGATCTACATTTTTCGTGAAAGTATTCTTTTAATTTCCATTAAAATTGTGTAGAATATTACTTGAAATTTACCTCTGATAATTTCCAAGTTTCATTTTATAGAAAAGTCGAAGAAATAGTTTAGGAGGAAAGTAACTTATAACATTCAGTTTACGCGTATAAAATCGTAATGTAAATATGGTAACATTATCCCACATGTATTGCAGACCCTACTGATCGATTACTCATTTATCAGGATGGTAACACGTGTTAAGGTAGACAAATCCTTCAGAAGGTATGTTGTCCCGTGGAAGAATGAATGCATGACACTCTTTTGCCATTTCGAGGTATGATAATCGGTCAAAATGTGTGATTTCCTACATAATAAAACTCCATGAGGACGGTGGATCCTGCAAGTCGAAGAAGAAAAAGGCTCGTGCTCTTTCTAATTTACTATTAACTAGGAGCTAGGGTACGTGACCATGGATGTATGAGTTTGGGGGCTATGAGCTCGGGATAGAAGGAGCGATTTGAGACAGTGCCCAGTATATTACGTCAAGTTTCAAATACTTGTACCTGAATGCGTCGTGCTAGGCCGTCACGTCGCTTTATAAAGGTTGGCCTTCGATACTGAGTGTGTTTGTGGAGTGCTTAAGAAAATGTTTGTCAGAGAGGAAATCGAATTTAATTTGTACGGATCAGATTCGAAGCCACATGACAGGCATCGGGCAGGTGAAAGATGGAATCCTACATCCGACAAGATCGTTAAATTTTTAGGTGGCAGACTTATATCAGGTTGGAACGAAAGTAATGTCTGACTTTAGGGTGTATATTAAAAATAAAAAAACTTCCGACTATGGAAATATTTAATCATAAACATATCCTCTATTGCTTCCTAGAACTTCAATCTTTCTGTCAACAAGCTTTTAAATGTCACGCTTCTAAAATTATTAGGTTCCGATGCAAAATATGAATCAGAGAAACAACAAAATTAGGAGAATCTGGCGGATGGAGAAATATTTCCCAACCAAACAGCTCCAAGAGATCTTTGGTCATTCGAGCTGTGTAAGGACGGGCATTATCGTGATGGAGGATAAAACTCCTTCTTTGGTTGAAAATGGTTGCCTTTGGCCCAAAGCAGTTTTTAAACGAGAAAATTGTTTCCAGTAGAGATTAGCACTAATTGTTTGATAGTTGTTTAAGAATTCGTAATGGAAAATTGCTTAAATATCCCACCATCCACTCAAGATGATCCTTTTTGGATGAAGTCCTCATTTCGATTGTTGAGAAATTCTGCTTCCTCGACGAACTCACGAAGGCGGCGTTTAACTTAATGATAAAAGAGCCACTTCTCATCACCAGTAACAAGTCTGCCCCCAAAATCGTGCCAGAAGATGTCGTCAAAGCAATGACTCACAGTAAGCAAAATGATGCTGCAGATTCCTCATGGACAGTAATGCGGGACCCATTTTTCACTCACTGGAACCTTTCCAATTTTCCTTTTTATTTGGTGTAGGACAGTTGTATGGGTTATGTTTAATTGTTTTGCGAGTTTTGTAGAAGTTGTAGCAGGATTTGCAGTGACACCAGCTTCCAACTCTTCGGAGTCAATTTCTTTTGAAAGGCCTTTTTTGGTCGTTCTTTTAAACTGAAGTCCCCACCTTGGAAAACGAAAAAACACCTCTTGCAACTTCTTTCATTTACTGCATTATTGCCATAGGTTTTCTGAATGGATTATGTTGTACTCCCTTGTACACCTTTATGAAACTCATAGAGTAAAACATGTCAATGTAAGCTTTAGATGGGAGAACATGGAAGTTAATACCAAAGAAGATTACGAACAATATTTTCATAATCTGAAAAAAAGGTATAAATTACTCGTTGTAGCATTCCTAAACGATAACGCGAGATACTATTTTAATAAATAGTCTAAAACTTTATTCTAGAAAATTGGACATTACTTTCGCTCCAACCTGATAATATGGCTCATGATTTCAAGCGCTGGAGTCTGTGCGTTCGTCTGTTTACGCGGACAAGTTACGCTGTTGTATGCAATAAACTGCTACAGGAACATATACTCTTCTCTCTCCAAACTTTACGAGTACGTGAACCTGGAGGAAAATGTTCTGTGCCACCCAAGAAATATGGTGAAGCAGCTCTTGGAATGGGACAATATCGACGCTGTGAACTGACCTGTGCAAAGCCTTGATTTAAACTCGATCAACAAACCTATGAAAGAAACTAGGTAAGAACTTTATGAAAACAGGAATGGTGAAGACCTCTTGCAAAGATTAGAAGCAGAATAGAATAAAATCACGACAACAAACAAAGAAGCTCTCAAGTTATTCACAAGAGCCAAATTAATTCTTATTATTATTTTGTTTAATCTTCTATCAAATATTTTCCTGCTCTCGGCTGTATTTATGGTTATTGTTCTTTAGTTATGGATGCATTTTTCTTCGAAGGCAAAATTGCTTTCCAAAAAAACTTTTGTACTTATTTTTCTATGAAATGAAACTTTTAGTCTATCAGCTACAAATTTAAAAGAAACTTCTGAGCAATTTTTAATGAAATCAAACCAGTATTTCTAAGAAAATGTAGGCATTGGTATTTAGGGCTCTATTTTTCAACGGTACTGTACACGTTGGTAAATAACGAATATTTAAAGCTACTGAGAGTATGTATTCTGCAGTTAATCCAGAAGTACTTGTTCCAGATGTGTTAAGATACGTCTCCTAAATTTTACCTGAGGATATATTCAGTTTCTTATTGACTTCTCATAACCTTCTACCGTGATCATTTAACCCCCTATGCTCCCATTAATAACCAATAAAATTAACAGGGAATTCCCTTTTAAATTGTATCAAAATAATAATTTAATTACCCCAATCTAAATAAGTAGAAAATTGAGGATCTCCGTTAATTAAACGGCCACTGGAGGCGAGTATTAAAATAAGCCGAAAAATAAAAAGAGTTTTGGTCGTATTTTTAAATAATCTTAACGTGTTTTCGTTTCGCTAATTAAGACTCAAACTTGGACCCATAAATAGGATGATGGGGTTGCTGAGTTGGGGGAATGGATATAGGGAAATGAGGTGAAGGACAAAAATGAGTTTTTTTGTTAATTATTTAGTTTTCGATGGAAATTGTAATTTAGAGTATTTAGATTGTTACAGGTTCCACAGAGGGGTGTTACTGAGTGCAGGAATTGAGCATTTTACTGGGGTGGTTGAAACACAGGCAATTAAAGAATGTTAGTAAGTTTCACGATTTTATTTCACCTCCAGTTAGATTATTTATTACTCAAAAGAAATTAAAAACAAACGAAAGCATTTCCCACTGAACTTTACAGAATTGCTTAGCATACTTACTTTTCTTAATGTAGTCTGTCGCAGACAACGATGACCTTGCACCATGCTGAAGTAGAATAATTTAGGTAGAACAGATTCACTGCATCTGGTGGGTTCGCTGGTGGCTGATGAGCCCAAGCCTGGATTTGCACACGCAACCACATGTTATTGCAGAGGAAGCTACCGTCTGCACGTGGTGGTGCATGTCGTTGCTGTCTTCTTTGTTTTACTAGGGTGTTGTAGCGGATTGTGAGTAGTTCAGTTTCTGTGCGACACTTCTGACGCCCCTCTAGGAAGTCAGCGGCAATTATTTCTATGTTAGTGGGGTCAATGTTGCATATATTTAGCGAGGTTTTAATATGCTCTTTAAAGCATTTACGAGGCCCTCCAGTATGTCGTCTGCCCAAAGTAAGCTCTCCATACAAGACTTTAAGGGGAAGCCTGTTCTCAGGCATGGGGAATGGTATGTCCCACCCAGCGCAGTTGACGTTGCGTGAGGATAGACTCAAGAGGGCTAATTTGTGCACTTGAGCCCTCGACTTTGTTGTAAGCAGTTAATGTGAAAGGCCTCCAGTTTTTTAAGTCCCGCCGGTATGGAACCCATGATTCACTGCCGTACTAAGAGATGGAGAGACAGATTGCCATATACACAGACACCTTGGTGGTGGTGGTAAGGTCCCTGCTAAGGAAGTCCCTGAAGGAAAACCTTCCAAAGACAGCAGAGGAGTTGATAAGTACAGAACTTAGGTAAGTAAACTCTTCTTCTTTTTTTAGTGGCTGTTGGTTGATGGTGAATTCAACTGTTTCACGTAGATGTTCACACATTCTGAGCACTTCAGTTTTTTATATTTTTAGCGAGTCCTGAGCGGTTATAGGCTTCAACAAAAGCATTGATGGTGCGCTGGAGAGCATCTTGAGTGAAACGTATTTGGTCAGTGTCAATGGCATACTGCAGATTATGGATTGCCTCTTCTGTTACTCGTGTTTTTGCTTGAAGGCGCTGCAAGTTAAACAGATTGTCATCTAAGGAATAAAATAGACAAAAACCATCACTAGGGTCAACTTGCTGTTTAGCAATAATGGACACAGTTTCAAGGAATAGATTAAAAATGATGGGAGCAATTACACATCCCTTTTTAACACCCGTATCTACCAGGAAATGCTCTGATTTTATCTCGGCATTAGAGACGCGTGCCATTGAGCCATCATGGAGGGCTCTGAGAAAAGCCATGAGTGTTGATGGGCACCCTAATTTCCCCAGGGCTTCCTAGAGAAGGGGTCTGTTATCCCTATCAAAAGCTTTGGAAAGATCCACAAAAATACATATAAAGTTCCTGATGCTACTCTATGCTTTTTTCTTGCCACAACACCATATCGATGGTGCTTTTCTGAATCCGCATTGGGATTCATGTAGAGCCTGATCATCAATGTTGTTAAGGATTCGGGAGAGCAAGATTTTAGTGAGGACTTTTTCTGAGTTGGAGAGAAGGGAGATACTCCTGCTGTTGCTGCATATAGCTCTGTCACCTTTCTCTTTGTAAATGCTAATGATCTCTGCATCTTTCCACTGTTGTGGGCAACATCTGAATCACCTCACATAACCACCGTATTTCAGACTTACAGCAGGATGCTGTCAGGGCCAGTTAACTTGTTGTTCTTTAGGCTGCTGACTGCCAGGTGTACTTCTTGATGAGATGGGATATTGTCAAGTTCTTGCAAGACAAGAAGATCAGGTATGTTTTCCATGAAGGTAGGATCTGTTGAGTTACTCCTGTTCAATATATCTTGGTAGTGTTCAGCTCAGTGGCCTATAACCTTGGTCTTTTCAGTAATGAAGGTGGATCTATTAGCACTCCTGACGAGACTAAAGCTGTTACCCTAGGGCCCATATGCCATCTTGAGAGCATTGTATAATTGTTTTTGGTCTCCTGAATCTACAAACCCTTCTTCATTTTTCTAGTTTCTTGCTGAACTCTAGAACGAAGTTCTGCAAAGCTTGCATGTGTTATTACATTAGGGTTAGTGAGTGATGACTGATGGGCTCTTTTCTTTTCCTCTAGAAGTTGATGTATGTCCTCAGCTTGCTCATCAAACCAGTCTCTGTTTCATCCTTTGGAGGTGCCAAGTATAGTCATAGTGGTGTTGAGGAGTAGTTCACTCACTACTCTACACTTCTCAGATAAGGTTTCTGTCGTTACTGGGATGTCAGTTGGAACAGGCAGTGTGAGGTTTGCTAAAAATTCTGCTTCTAGAGTAGCACGCTTTACTTGGTCACTGCGGGATCCGATGTTGAGGCGACATCTAGGTGGTTGAGGGCGTATTGGTGGTCGGATACGTAGCTTAATAACTGAATGGACCATGCGATGATCATTACATCTTTCAGCACTCTTCATTGCTCGTGTGATAACCACATCTGTCAGATCACAACGCCTCATTATTACATAGTCCAGTAGATGCCATGTTTTGGATCTTGAATGCATCTAGGTGGTTTTGAGGATGTCAAGGAGGTGGAAAATCGTATTTGTAATGGCCAGTTTGTGCTGGGAGAAGTAGGTAAAGAGGCACAGGCCGTTGTCGTTACATTTCTTAACTCTGTGGCGACCAATGATGCCTTCCCATAGGTGGTGACTGCGTTCAAATCTGGCATTGACATCTCCAAGTATGATGATTTTGTCTTCGCGGCGGATGATTTGTGTTATTTCTTTGAGCTGCCCATAAAACTGATCTTTTACTTCCTCTTATGTGTCTATAGTAGGCGCATATACATTGATTAGTGTTGCATGACGGTTGTTCGTTAAGGGAATGAGCCAACTCATAAGCCTCTTTGTTGTGGTAAAGAAAGGACCGAGGGATGGCTGGAGTTCGTACGTATGGATTGTTTACGTACGTCAAAACTCCTGGATTACGCTTTATCTCTAAGAGTGCTATATATTTAATTATTATTAATTATTATTGCCTGATTATTACTCCTTTAATTTTTAAGGGTTCCTAGTGCCTTGCTTAGTGCTTCGAGGATTGAATAAAAATTTGTCTCTGAAAAAACTAAAACTTTAATTTAAAAAAATGAACCAACGAAATTGAACACACTACATATACAGAAATGAACTGAAAAAAATTAAGTGAGGCTTTATAACTGACATACTTGAATTTATATTTATGGTTGACTCACAGCTCACTTCGATATAAAAATGCAAACGAACCTTACTGAAACAGATACTGGAGTTTAAATACCTTTATAGCTTCGTACTAGAATCGGGTTTGAGTCTGACCTTGAACTCAATGGTTACGTAACCTCAGGAAAGTTGTTTCCGGGCCGACGTGTGAAGCGTGTCCAGATGTGCTCGTAGGGAAGAAATAGCTTTAAAGCCACAGAGGCCTTTGGAGCGTGTGGCAGATGGAGAGATATACGCCTTCTGGAGGAAATGATTTCACTACTGGACACTGAAAGAATGTTTCTTTTTCTCTTCGGGATACTCGGGAGGGGGAGGGATAATTCGCACTGGCGAGCGATGAGTCAATGCGCGAATCCTTTGACTCAGGGGAATGCTGGAGGGAGTTCACTCGGGGGTATTCCTCAAGGGCGAGGACTATTTCTGTGCTTTGGTATACACCAGGATGTGGGGGTTTCTCTGACGAGAGTAAGTTGAATTTGATTCTTAAAACCAATTTAACTTAAAGTTCGGTGTGACCACCAGGAACGGGCTCGAGGATGAGCTTCTTCTTAGTTCCGCTATTCCTCAAGGGCGAGGACTATCTTTGTGCTTTTGGATTCACCAGGATAGGGGGGTTTCTCTGACGAGAGTTAGTTAAACATGCTTCTTAAATCCTGTCAACTTAAAGTTCGGTGTGACCAACAGGAAATGACTCGAGGATGATCTTCTCCTTAGTCCCTTCTGTTGGTAGCCGGCCTCTTGCCGGAATCTTTGTCGCTTTGATGACTCACGTAATCTACCTCGTTTTTCCAAAGATATTTGTTTTTATACGTCGCCACCCCACTGGGGTAGGGGCAGGAAGGGAGGGGGACAGGCCGCATGAAGTATCCTCCTCCAACGGTTTTTCTCAGAGCGTCGTACAGCTGGTCCTTTGGGACCTTTTAGCTCTAGGGCGACGCTCCTCTAATTTCGCAGCTGCAGTGAAATTGAATACCAGCTCTTAGGGCAAATCTTACTGTTTTACCAAAGTTAGGGTCTCGCGTCCTGATCTGCGTGGATTATTGCATTATGTGGTCGGGGACAACAGTTCAGCTTCTTCTCGAGACTAGGCGCGAGAAGAGAGGAGGTTAAGCGTTCGGGTTACGCGGCCTTCGCTGTCAGGACGTTGTGGTAAAAAACCAGAGGCTCACTTGTAAGGGGGGGAAGAAGGCATATATTCCCTCACATACCTGCCTTCGAAGAACTTAATGGGAGGGGGAAACTCCAGTAAACAACAAAAAAAAACAAATAACTAAACCTAGTCGACAAAAGCAAAGTTGCATGTCTTTGAACCTACTACTGCTTATCACGGCTAACTGGGGTCAACCCTAGTCTTACCCTAAATTTCTTTGATCTAGGGCGCACACGCACGCGCGTACAAAGGCAGTCGATAGAAATAGGCTTCGCGAGCCTACTGTTGGTATGTTTCACTACACAATTTAGCATACAAACAAATAAAACATAATTCATCAATTACACAAAAAAGAAATCGAGCTTGGCTCGAAAGTGGTATCTAACCAGCTACTTTCTTACATTTATGAACTTTTAAGAACATAAATCCAACTATTAACTACGAACACATGAAAATGCAGAATGGTTTTAAGCTTACCTTGCGTTTTTACTTAACCCTCGGTTGAGTTTTGGCTCAGGTTGTCGACTATACAATTATCGGAGCCTTTTATATAACTTATTGTGAACTGGTATTCCATTAACAATAGACTCCATCGCATGAGCCTACCGTTTTGATTTTCACTGTTACGTAAAAAGGAAAGCAGTCGGTGATCGGATTTCACGATGAACTCCCGCCCTATTAAATAAAATTTGAATTTGGTTATTCCAAAAGTTATGGCTAGTGCTTCCTGTTCTATCGTTGCATATGCCCTTTCTCGCATCAATAGTTTTCGACTTGCGTACGCTATGGGGAAAGGTGTCCCATAGTCATCGTATTGCACCAATACACATCCCATACCTTCACCATATGCGTCAGTGCGGATCCCGAACTTCTTTTGTGTATTGGATAATCGAAGGATGGGAGCTGAAATTAATTTTTCTTTTAGCAAGTTAAACTGGGAGATCGCGTTTGGATTCCATCTAACGGGGTCAGGGGAAAGTTTTTTAAGAGGTCGTTAATGGGCTTGGCTATCACGGTGAATTGGGGAACAAATCTTCTGTAAAAGGACGCAGCCCCCAAGGAAGATCGCAACTGCTTCTTGGTGCAAGGTAGGGGCATCTTCGCTCGCAAAGGCCTCGACCTTCTCCTGCTGAGTGGTTAGTCGATTTCTTCCTATTTCGAATCCGAGGTATCAGATCGACTCATAGGCAAAGTGGCACTTAGAGGGTCTGACAGTTAGTCCGTGCTAGCGGAGGCGCTTCAACAAAGCTCGGGGTGAATGTACGTGTCGCTCCTATGTACGTGTAGCCAGGTATACATTGTCAAAATAGAACGACACGTCGCTAAACTCATCCACAATCCGATGCATCATCCTATTATAGTTGCTCTCAGACGTGATCAAACGGCTCGATGATACCAAGCCGTAGCAAATTCTTTACTTCTTTGTTAAAAACGGAGCAAAGATGAATGGGGGGGGGGATAAGGTTTGGACCTAATAGTTTCTTGAGTATTCAACTTTATCTCATGAACGAGCTGTTTGGAGCAACCGGGTTTCTCGGAGATTACATCTGGGAATTCCTTCAATAGTGCGGACAATTGGGAGTTTCTGAGAGGACCCAGGTGGTGGTTTAAATCTAACTCAGTGAATGTTTTAACCTGGGGGGAGACTAAGGTGGGGAGAGGATATTCGTGGTCGGCTTCTACACACATGGAGTTAAGGACCTGACGAGGTTTACCTAGGTATACGTCATCCATAGTGCCTTCTTCGTCCAGTGTCACAATATTATTAATACACGCAAAACGATGATACTTCTTAAGCATGTTGATATGGTACAGTTTATGGTCCGAGGGAGTTTCTACCACATAGTCAACGTGGCCACGAGCTTCTATGACCGTGAAGGGGCCCTTCCATTAGGAGAGTAATTTATTCGTCTCAGTCTGCAGCAGTAATAATACTTCATCCCCCGGCGTTAACTTTCGAGATTTGGATTTTAAGTCGAAATAATTTCAGTTCTTTTCGAGGTTGCACTCCGCGTTGAGCGGGCTAACTCTGCGCATTTCTCCAAGCGTTCCCCTAACTCGATCACGTAGGCGTAGGATGATTTAACTTCTTCATCTGATTCAGGGGTCGGGTAACTTTTGGGGGTGTTACCCCAAAAGTATTTGTAGTAAAATGAATTTACCCCTGACTTTGAAGTACTCTGGGGGACAAACCAATTTAATTATAAAAATCATGGATAATAAAGACACAAAAACATTTAGATTGGGATAATGTTTAATTTTTTATTTCATCTATCATTAGGAAATAAAAGTCTGTCATTTTAGCATGGAAATAGCACACAAGAAAAAATTGCAGGAAATTATATATTTATAAACATAGATAAAACAGTCACTTTTTAGCATTACATGGCACACAAGCAAAATTATTGACTATGTCATTATCATGTATTTAAAATTCGTACAAAAACAAAATAGAAAAATGTTATTGAAGTCACTATTATGGGGGAAAATGTTTACCCTTTCTGGCATGTGAATGGTAAACAAATAAAACTAATGAAAAAATTAATGAAAACTTGAATATATCAGCTCCCTCAGGCTTTGGGAAAATTATACTGTTTCATCTTTGATACAACAATTTCAATATCAGGGATTTTTGATGTCAATGCTACTTTGATGCTGTCTTCAGGATCCAACCGGTTTCTGTATTTTGTTTTTAGATTTACAAGGGTAGACAAACCTTGTTCGCAAAGGTAGGTTGTTGCAAAAGGTAGCCGCATTTTAGTTGCTTCCAAATGTGCAGTTTTATAAGTCTTTGCAGCTTTTGACATCCAAAAACTTGAGAGTTCATCCTTGGTCTCAAATTCCATGCTTGTTTCACTGTTGGAACGCAGTTCAATAAGCTCTTCTGCCAATCCTTCAGACTCTTCAGGCAAATCAGCCAGTTCACATTTGAAGGGATTTACAAGCCAGCTGACAGTATGTGAATCAAGCTCTGGAAAGTAGTCACAGAACCTATTCCTAATTTTGGTCAGGTGCCTTGTGATTGATTCCTTTATGTCACTAAGACTGCAGTCTTTACATTCTTCCAAAAACTCTACCAGGTTTTAAAAGACAGCAATCTTATTGGCATTTATTTTTTGGTTCCAATACTGAAGCTTTGATAAAAATGGTGGAATTTTTTCCCTTGCTAAGATGAGATTGATTTACTTTCCTTGCAATTCCTTGTTCAGCGCATTTACATGCTAAAAAATGTCAGCTAAGTATGCAAGAAGAGCTAGCCAAGTTGATTTTCCAAACTTCTCTGCAAGTGTGTGTATTTTGATCAGTCAGAAATATTTAAAGTTCGGTTTTAAGACCCCACACTCTATTCGGGACATTTCCAAGTGAAAGCCACCTCACTTCCGTATGGAAAAGAAGGGTCGAATATTCAGCCTCTCCATCCTCACAGAAATCACGAAACATCCTCGTGTTTAGTGGATGCCCTTGTACAACATTGCCAATCTTAATTACATCATTCAACACAGCTTCCACTTTTGGTTCCAAATCCTTCACAACTAATGCCTGGCGATGTATCATACAATACATGACCTGAATATTGGGATTCTGTTATTTGGCCAAAGCCACAAAACCAGTGACGTGGCCAAGCATGGCAGGAGCTTCATCAACTGATACTACAATACAATCTTCCCACTCTAAATTAACACTTTGTTTTTTGAAGTATGCATTAACCTTATTCAACACATCAATACCACGAGTTCTCAACTCAAGAAGAGAACATAGCAACATTTCTTCAATTTCATCAGAACCCCTGTATCGAACGTATACCATCAGCTACGAATTGCTACTGACATCTGCATTCTCATCAAGTTGAATGGCAAACTCTTTAACTTTTTTTTTACTGAAGAAATTACTTGTTATCTCACATTTTCTAGCAAGATGGAAATTATTTCTTGAATAACTCTTGCAGACAAAGGCACTGTATTCAATTGTTTAGCAACTTTCTGCCCACACATTATTTCTGCCATTTTCACAGCCGTTGGTTTGATTAAGTCTTCACCAATAGTATGTGGTTTGTTGTTTCGAGCAACCAACCATGCCACTTCAAAACTAGCTATTGCTGCTGAAAGTTGGTAAAACGTTGCACTCTTGTTATTTTCCAATCTCTGTCTTTTGACTATTTTTTCCGGATTCTAAAAGTATTCCCGTGGTTTACAAGACAGATGTGAATCCAACTTGTCCAAGTGTTTCTCCAATTAATTCTTTTTGAAAGACTCGGCATTCAGTACTTTCCTACAGACGACACGTTGGGGTTTCATTTGTCCTTTGTCCTCTATTTCTGCGAAGCCATAATTAAGGAACTCTGCCTGATATGTCTTTTTCCTTGCTGATACCATCTGAAAATGAAAGACAAATCTATCACTTTTTTAAGTTATTTTGACTTCTATTTTTGAAAAATAAAAAAATATTTAGTGACGAATTTAGGAATTTAAATTAAAACTTTAAAATAACATAACATAAAATCAAATCACAACTCACAGCCCTAAAAATTCAAACAATAAGACTTAAAAAGAGTGAGCATTACATCTGTAGGGGCTGCATGAAATCTTCTTAAATAGAGTTAAACTCGTTAAAAAACTTACTTTTAATATAAAATAATCCATTAAATAAAAATAAATAAATAAATAAATGAAAAATATAATAGTTACCCCTAAAAAAGTGAGAAACTGGTAACTAAACCGTTGATGGGACAATTAGGCCCCTTACAAATAAAATAAAATATCCTAAAGTCTAAACTAATCTTATATTTATATATTTTACTTTTATTGAATTTTAATCACAAAAGTCTATACAGAAACGTAAATATTTTATCATAACTCACCTTATGTAAATAATTATTATATCACTTGATCAGCTCTACTAATTCATCAACTACTCTGAAAGAGGCACGTTCAAAACATGGCAAAATGCCACTTAATTAGGAGAAATGTTGCCAGATTTTACCGAAAAATAGAAGAAAGGCTCTTCGATGCATTCTTATTCTCCAATTTTCAGATTCGTTTCCCTCACTTAGCACATTCACATCCATAACACATCCATTAGCCCCCAATTTTTCCAAATTACCCCATTTGGGGTAATCTACCCCTTTTTCCCGACCACTGATCTAATTGGTGATTGGTGAAGAGTTCCTTAAGGATATTCATAGGACCTCGGACGTTACGTCCGTACAATAATTCAAAGTGGCAAATCCCAGCGTGCGGTGGGGAATTTCTTGGCAAGCGAAGAGGGCGACCGGGAGGTACGGGTTCCACTCTCGAGGCTGAGCCTGACAGAGCTTTCACAACACTACCTTTAGGATACCGTTTAATTTCTCGCACATTCCGTTGGCTGAGGGGTGAAAAGGAGTCGTGAATAGGGGTTTGACAATGAGTAACTTGCCCACGTATTCCATCAGTTCTAACGTAAACTAACGGCCTCGGTCAGGGGGAATTTACTTCGGGATACCTACTCGGGAAAAAATGGAGATGAGGGCTTCCGCACAGGAAATACTGTCTATTTTCCTGAGGGAAACGGCGTCGAGAAAACGAGTGGCGCAGTCTACTAAAGTGAGTATATACGAGTGCCCTTTACTATACGGGGGATGGAGCGGCCCCACCAACTCTATACCCACTCTGAAGAAGCGTTCGGTAATTACGGGAGTTTTCTGTAATGGATCCGGTGGTACCCGGCCTTTAGAGGAGGCCTTCTGGCACCGTTCACATGACTGGCAGTATATAGCGATCTCCTTAGCAGCGCCGAGCCAAAAGAAGCATTTAAAAATACGTAATGATGTTTTGTTGTGACTGAAATGTCCAGCCAATAATCCGTCATGGGTGATTTTTAATACTCGTTGGGTGTACCCCTGGGAAATGCATAAGACTTTATCCGACGAGAGGGGGAAGGGGGTACTTCAGCCGTCGTTCGGTAGAGTAGCGACTTCTTCACAACGTACTCTATTCGATTGTTCCCCCAGACCGATTCTACTTCATTCTTAGCGGCCTTCTCTCACAGGGGTTGAAGAGTGGGGCAGTCCTTCTGGGCAGTCGCGAAGGCTTGGGAATTCAACCCTTCGTATTCAGGGTTCTCAATAGGAGATAAAGGGGTCGGGGGATGGTCCTCTTAGTAGCTTGAATCTGAGTGACTAGCGGCTGAGCCGCTATTAATACGAAACAGAATTTAATAGGCACTGCCACTACCTCAGTCTAGCCAGTGAAATATTGGCACTGGATGTGGCATCTGACGACGGGGAACTTGTTGACTCGGCCCAGGAAATCCTGGACGACCGCGAACCTCTGCTGCTGGTGACTGACTGGGGGAAGCAATTTATCAGATACGACGATACAGGTGCACCCCGTATCGCGTACTAGTGTTGAGACTCAGCACCCATGTACCGATCCCGTCTCGAATTTTAGTCCTCCGGGGGAACTCTTATTAAATAAAAAGTTCACCTGTTGGTCAGTGGAATTGGAGGGGGGTGTAGAAGCCGTTTAAGTTGGAAGTTGTTCTTGAGGGAGAGTTACCGTGAGGTTGTGCACCTGTTGGTTCGAGTAAGACTTAAGCCTCGAATTTGGAGGGCAATTATACTTAATGTAACCTGGGGTGCCACAACTAAAGCAATTAACGGGGTTCTTGGGGAATGACGAGAACGAGGGGTTTTGATGCATTAGGGGCTTAATTTCCCTCTGATCCTTGGATGAAAAGAATTTGGGTTTGGGGTTTCCAGAGGTCTGGACAACTTTAGGAAGATTTTTTGCTGGGGTTTCTGAAGATAATCCCCTTTCTTTGGAGACATGGGCTGAGTCCTTTTAAACTCTCGCGGATATAGTCTATGGTTGGCAGCATGCAGGTTCGCTTCCTCCACGCAATCATTGAATGTAGCGACTCGCCTGTCCTTGAAGAACGCTCGTATCTCTGGGGGTAGCGTACACAACAATTGGTCTTTCAGAATGAAGTCGACGAGAGAGTCGAATTCATTCTTGACTTGTACTGAATCCAGCCAGAATTGAAGATGTCTTTTGAGGATAAATCCAAATTGCCTATATGTTTGGCCTGGCTGAATTCTGGCCTGCCTAAACTTGATCCGATACTCTTCGGGGTTTAGGTTGACGGCGGCCAGTAGCTTGTGCTGGCATGTGGTGTAGTCCACGGAAGCATCGGCAGGTAATAAGATGAATACGTCCTGAAGCCGGGTACTGAGAAGAGGCACTAATCTGGCGATCCCCTCCGTCTCTATGTCCCAGTAATTCAACTCGAATATCTTTTCAAAGTATGTCAGGTACAAACACAGGTATTCGTTTTTTTTTTATATAGGCCTCCAGTCTGCGATATTAGTGAAGCGAATTTGAGGGATTAAGGAGAGCAAACGAAGTCTTGTTTTTTAATCAATAATGGCTTCTCCTTCCCTGGCTCTCCGAAGTTTACCGCAGCACTTTTTCATTCTATTGGTAGGACAGGTGCAGAGTAACGAAAAGTACATGTTCAGACAGCGGAGCGAATTTGAGGATTGGGGAGAGACTAGTCTTGGATATATCCTAATCGTGGAGTAGTAGCTCTCCCTCCTCGGTCTCCAAATTCTGCGGCATTAGTAGAGCGAATTTTTGATGGATTGAGGAGAGCGAACGAAGTCTTGTTTGCAATCACTGAGTAACGGCTTCTCCGTCCCCGGCTCTCCGAAGTTCACCGCATCACTTTTGTACAGTTGATCCGAAAATTGTTTGGCCGTTGAGGGTCACCAGTTATGAAGGGAAGGCCTTTTTATTATATCTATACTTGTTGATCTTGATTTTTCTTTCTGTATTGTTATCGTATCTTCTTGTTTAGACTGATCTTCCTTTTTCTTTAAGTTAGCCCTTTAAACGTTTTCTTCCAATTTCCTTGGCTTCCGTATTCTTGTTGAGTTTGTCCTTGAAACATCTTCGTTTTCTTCCTTGAGATTATTTCATAAAATTAATTTGGACTCTTGAGATTCGAACGAGGTACCTCTTGATTCCGTTTCCGATGTTCATGCCACACGACTGACTGAGTCCGTTCTTTTGTATGGTAAGTTTTTCTGCTATTTATATTATCGAGTTGGAAGGAATTTCTTTCATACATTTCGCACCCCTACAGCTCCTTGCCTTCTAGTCCAAGAATTTGGCCTTCTTGGAAGAAATTTTCGAACGCATCCATAATAATCAAACAGAGTGCATAAATAGTGGCGAGATTTACTTGAAGTGGCCGAGAGTATCGTTCGAGGTTAGTTAAAGATGAAACAACAAAAATATAATTTTATTTTACAAAGATTAAAATAAGAATAATAATAGGCAAAGGGGAATTATTTAAATTGAGATAGTCTCTTGATAATTACTATGAGGAGGGATTCTCAAATGGAATTAATTGATTAATGTAACTAGGCTCAGATCAAAAGGGGAAACTTGACAATACTAATAATGGAGGGGGTTTTAGTCTTAAGGGTCGATGACTTCGAGGAAGGTCCTTCTTGCGATGAGGCGAGTGGGGAACGATCTAATGAGGCAGGTAGGGCACGATCCGAATGAGGCAGGTGGGGCACAAACCGAACCAACCTTCCGATGAGGATGGCCAGACTTCAAAGATGACGTTCGACAGGGAATGTGGGATTACTCGTAATTCCACTGTAAGAGGAAACTTCTTTTTCCTCGAAGGTAATCGATGGAGATTTTCTTCGGTTCGATTAAACAAAGGGAGACTGTTACGCAAATTCAAAGGCTTGCCGTTCACAGAAACTATCAATTGACTTGGGTAAAATCAACGCTGAAGAAGGCTTGCTGTCTGACGAATGCTCACGGGACGAGACGATAAGGACTTCCTTGAGGTGCGGGCTGGATAGACTCTTCGAACTACAGAATAACCCGAGTATTTATATGCCCGATTCTAAAGGGGAAGGGAATGTTTGAAGAAAGGAGTCACATGCTACAGACATCTTAATTGATTCATCATTTATCAGCAATGGGCGGGACAGAACGGCTCTTTCACACCTCGTCACCGGTAGTGGGGTTGGGGGGGAGGCTTAGGACGAGTTCGTAGGATTGGAAAATATTTTTCCAACATGCTCAGGAGTTGAAAATTCGAGAATGGTTGAACAGGAAGTGACGTTGTCCATGCCGCGATACCATAGCACGTGGTCTCCGATAAATTTTTTTGGGGGGTCAGAAGTTGTTCTTTTACAATCATTATAAAGCTATAAATTGACGTTCAAAATTCCACTATTAGGAGCAAATTATTTTTTTAACCTGGCACCCGAATTTAACGCAAATATATTAACCTCTTTTTATTTGAGCTGTACTTTTTTTTGTACACAGTTTGCTGTACTAAAGAGTAAACTATCCTATTAGTAAGTAAGAAAACCCCCACAGAGGTTTAGTATAGTATAGTAGACTAATGGAGATCCATTGCCACGATTAAAAGCTTAGGAATCATTCATATTAATTTCACTTTCGGACCTGAAATTATGATCGATTTTTGTACTAACATAGCTGGAGTGTCAAAAATGCAAAAATGATCCCATATTAATGTATATGAGATAGGATTAAATGTTAATGATTAATCTAATTTCAGAAATATATTAATTGCCGTACACATTAATCCAACGATTTTCTTTCCCTGAAATTTCGTTCTTGTCTTAGTTTCATGGAGAAGAAAATGATGAGGATAACATAGCTTGTGTATAAATTCGAAAAATATTAGGAAATTCATCAGCCAAATATACAGGCCATAAACTTAAGTGTAAAATAAAATATTCAATACCACAATCGAAAACAGTTAGCATTAGATATTGCTAAAATTATTATTACTAAAATATAAACGAATACATTTAAAATTATATGGCAATACCAAGGTAAAATGTTTTTTCAATGCTCTAAACAAAGTTGTATCATATAATTTGCGGAATTCCCTATGTTAGGCAATAACAGCCTCTAGTTTGTTCTTAAAAGAATTTGTTTGTTCAAAACACTATCGTGGTGGTATTTGGGACCATTCTTCCTTGCACGATTTTGTCAGTCCTGTTACATTAGTAAGCTGATTAGCATGAAGACGGATCTTCGATTCCAGCCACAGATTTTCAATTGAATCGAGAACCAGATACTGTTTGAGCCATTTTCATATGTTGATTTTATTATTTCAAATCCATTTCTAGGTAAACTTTGAGGTATGCTTAATCTTAAGAGATTTAACTGAGATTTTGGGCGAATATACTCATATCATGATATATACATAGCTTCGTCTATAATTCTTTTGATCACCTGAACTCACCCTGTAGCATGTATAGAGAAAGCATATTTCAGACTTCTTCATCCAATCTCAACACTACCAATTACGGCCAACTCTCTCGAGTTTGACAAGGATATTTGAACAATAGCTATCTATTGGTTATAAATGTTCCGTACCAAATATGAGCCGAGCCACTAGTGGGAATTTTACAGCAGCACATGTCGGTTTACAAGGTCGAAACCCCTGTTGGTGGAACACATAAATGCCGCTGATTTGTAACAGTAATTTTAGAGGTTTCCCCAAATCGTAACTGTTCTTTTGAGAGCAAAACAACAAGGGCGCCAGAGCATTCGCCCATGTTAGTTCAGTTTTGAAATACGAGGGGCGGTCAATAAGTTTTGCAAATCGGTAGGGCAAATCAGAGGAAGAGGGATGGCTGTGTGTGGTGGTGTTAGGACAAGTTATGACAATATAGGACCTGCAGCCGCACGCGCCTGCCTCGTCTATTTAAGAAGCAGTAGCTGATCGCAGATCGTCAGTCACAAATTTTTCAACAATGGAGAAGGTTGAGCACCCTCAGTGATCAAATTTTTGACTAAGGCAGGCAAGAAGGCAAAAGAGATCCATGAACGCATGGTTGCAGTGTACACCGACACCGCCCCTTTTTATGCAACCATTGCTCGCTGGAATAGGGAGTTCCGCCATGGTCGTGAGTCCCTTAAAGATGACCCCGATCCAGGACGCCCGTCAAACGTAACCAACGAGGACAATGTGGCCCGTATGGAGAAGATGATCCTCGAAAATCGACGGGTGAAGGTCGAAGAAATCGAGCAAGAACTTGGAATATCGCATGGAAGTGTTATCAACACCATCCACGACAATTTGGCCATGACCAAGGTCTCTGCTCGTTGGGCCCCTAGAAACCTCACGCCCCATGATCGACTTCAATGTCATCAAAGTCCACAAGGCCAGAGTTGCAAAAGTTGCCCTGCGTAAGTGCGGATTCGAGGAGCTCAACCATCCTCCCTACAGTCCAGATCTGGCCCCTAGCGACCACTTTTTATTCCGCCAGCTCAAGGCTGCACTGCGTGGACGCCGGTTTGGGGACGATGAAGATGTCCAACTCGACGTCCAGGAGTGGATTGAACAGCAGTCGGGAGATTTCTGGTTGTCGGGAATTCGAAGCCTCAGGGATAAGTGGCGCAAGTGCATTGAAGTCGAGGGTAGTTACATTGAAAAATCATAAAACACTTTTTCTCATATCTCGTTTCCTTATATCTGAATTGCAAAACTTATTGACTGCCCCTCATATCATGGAAGCAATGCATATTTTAAGATATAGATATGTAGTGGAAGTTATGCAACCTTTGAATTTAATAGAAAAAAGAAACGATGACATCTGTTAACTAGGAATATACATTTATTTTAAGGAAAGTGGCTCTTGTTATTATAAACGCATACATTCTTATTTAGAATTTAATTTATTAACCCAGAAACATAAAAAATTAACTATGTAGGGTTGAAAATTAAAAACATTAATCCTGTATATGCATTAAATAAGATATTATTTACAAGAAAAGCAGCTCTCTCTCTCTCTCTCTCTCTCTTTCTCCCTCTTCCTCTTCCTCTCTCTCCTCTTTCTCTCTCCCTCTCCCTCTCCCTTCTCTCTCCATGTATATATATATATATATATATATATATATATATATATATATATATACAGGGATGGAGAAAATAATTGGAACATGAGTTAAATTTCAATGAATATTTATTTAATACAGAGTTGGTACTCCTTTTACTTTCTGAACAGTGTCGATGGGTCTTGGAATTGATTCCTATATCTTCCTGACTTCATTAAGAGGAATTTTAAGCCATTCTTTTTGCAATACCTGCTCCAGCTGTTTCATACACGCGGTGAAGGGTAGCGAGTTCTAACTTCTCGCTCCAAGATGCACCAAAAATGCTCAATAATATTAAGATCTGGAGATTGTGGGGGCCACGCCATGTCTTGTAGCTCATTCCTATGCATTTCATACCAATTTTTAACCACATAAGCGGTGTGTATTGTGGCAGTGTCATCCTGGAAAAAGCACTCATCATCAGGGGAAAAGGTCTGGACCATGGAATGGACTTGATCTTTCCCAAAATTCAAATATACGATGCTGTTGATCCTACCATGCAGGGCAACGATTGGACCAAGAGAATTTCAAGATACGGCTGCCAACGTCATCACTTACCCTCCTCCGTGTTTCACTGTAGGAAGAAGGCAAAGGATTAAAAGTTTCCCCTGGCTGCCTACACACATAAACTCGCCCTGCAGTGGGCAAAAGAGAAAAACTGGACTCGTCGGAAAATATATCTTGCTTACATTGGTCTGTCGATCAGCCCTTGTGATCTCTGCATCAGTTCAGCTTTTTCTGAATGTTATGATGAGAAAGCAGAGGTTTCTTGATGGCGGCTCTTCCATAATATCTGGCTTTATTGAGCTCACGGAGAACAGTTTTGGTCGAAGTTGGGCTAGTGAGATGTTGATTCAACGCTGCATTTATTAGGGGCAGTTTTCCGGGGATTTTTCATCACAATGTGTTTCAACACTCGTCGGTCTCTTTTGGCGAGATTCGAAGTCCTGCCGGAATTAATCCCCCTACTGGAGGTTTTGTACTGCTTCTTGAATTGTGCATGGTCCTTTATATGGTAGTGCTCGAAAAAAACAAGGAGCTTAACTGTTCTGGTGACGGAAGCTCCTGCGATTTGAGCTCAAACAATTTGCCCTTTTTTGAACTAGGTGAGGTCACTCATCTTAGTATCTATACCACGATCTGAAAAAGGAATGCAAATAATTATTGAAGTTGATAAATAAAACTATGTACAAACCCAAAAAAAACACTCACATTGAAATTTGGATGGATATTCATAATATAATGTCTCATTGAAATATTGGTCCACGCCGTTTTATTGCACTCCAGCTGCATTTAATTAGGGTCACATTTTCCTCGTCTTACATGGCCTTTCAGCCAACTTCCTTCCCTCTGGCATAGATCGAAGCTCTTCGAACATTGTACGACAACTTTATATTGGTTCCCTCGAAGGAGTCCTTCCCTTCCCCCAAGATCGCGCGAGTCGTGGAGGCTCCCATCAGGCAATCCCAGCCACCAGAGGAGCGTCTATATAATCCCCCTGACTCGGTTTATCGTGCGGAACTTCAAGACTATCCCACCTAACACCACGTACGAGCAAAGGATACACTAACCTGTCGTGATCGGATACACCGACGATTTCGATTCGAGGAGGAAGGCTAAATCGACATCCGTGAACTCTGCCATAGTCAATTGGCGAATATCTGACGAGGATTTCCATCTCCCAAGGCAAAACTACGTGTGCTTCCTTATCTGCCCTGTGAGGTAACCCAGCTTGCCCATTACACTCATCGTATCCCGACCGGCCCTTCCCTTCAACGAACATGTAAGCAGTTGCAATCGTTGAGGCATACAAATTATTCTATAATCTGGTCTACCTAAATCATTCCATCCCTTGTGTGTCGCCGTGGATTAAAATCCCCCTTTTAATTACCGACCTGAACCTGACCACTAATCCCATATTCATCCCTCCTGTGTCCCGTGCCGACATTTAATTTAGCATGTACGATCATTTCCTTTAAACACTGTATCTTTATATATTTTAACTCTATTTGATTTATTAGTAAAGGTATATTTTTGTTGGCGTCTTTTTCTTGCAACCCTAAACGAGTACCAGCTACCTGTTAATCTTTAGCCAACTTGCACGCGAATTATTAGTTTTGAAGGGACCCCGCAATTAAAAAGTAAACTATCCCCACTGAATTCTTAACTATTTCCCATTCACGAACCGATTAGGTCGAATCTTAAACTAACTTCGACCCAAACCCCCAAAAGGCATATATATATATATATATATATATATATATATATATATATATATATATATATATATATATATATATATATGGAGAGAGGGAGAGAGAGAGAGAGTGTCCGGCCATTCCACGAAGAGTATATAAAGGCAAACAAAGAACTAAACAAAATGAAAACAGAGGAAACAAACTGGAAAACGTAAATATCTGCGTGGATTCGAGGCCAAATTTCTAATCCCCGTAAAAGACTGGTTTTGGCTGTTTATAGATGAGTTTGGCAACATTATTCGAGATATATTTGTTTAATTTATATTGCCCTTCAGATAAAATTGAAATTATCGACTTTCTTAATATAGGTTTATTCTGCAATTCCCCTCTCAATATAATTGTTTGATTTATAAATAATCTTTGACAAAACTGCGGCCCACCAACCAGGACGCAGGCATATATCTAATTCCCTGCCAAAGTTGTAATTTGTCATTCATCGGAGAGTCTGGTCACTTTGATAAGAGGATAAAAGAACACCGAACAGATATAGGAAGGGGTGTAATTTCCTCAAGTCTCTTTGCACACATGCTAAATTCAGACCATAGAATTGATTTTAACCAAACAAAATTATTTATATATCAAACAATTATATTAAGAGGAGAATTGTAGAATCGATCATCTTTAACAAAGTAGATAATTTTAATTTAATTGAAGGGCAATATAAATTCAACAAATATATCTCGAATAATGTTGCCAAACTCATCTATAAAGCGCCGGAACTAGTCCTTCACGGGGATAGAAATTTGCCCCCGGATCCACGCAGATATTGATGTTATCCAGTTTGTTTCCTCTGTTTTCATTTTGTTAAGTCTTTTGTTCGCCTTTATATACTGGAGTCGCTTGCCTTGCATTTCATTATACAGTTGATAATTAATAGCATTATGCCGAAACTAGTCCTTTTTTTTAAATATATCAGATGTGATATCTTCTAATATTTATATATATGTACAAGAAAGCCCCCTGTTTTGGAGCATAAAGTTTATTAAAACGGGACTAGTTTCGATATGTAGTTTCCCATATCATCTTCAGCCGTTAACTAAAAGAAATCGACAAAGAAAACTGGAATATATAATAACAGACAACTGACATTAATCTGGATACGTTAGCTTTAGGTGTGTTACAATATCCTTTATGCTGCCCTTCTGACAAATTGAAATTTGGAATTTCTTTGATTAATGAGGATTAAATCTTTTTTCTCTTATTATAATCGTTATAATGGTAAATTATTTGGGCACTAGGGAAATCTATTTTATGATTGGCGTTTTTTACATAGTTAAAAATACTAGAAGTATTGCTTGCTCTACGAATATTCCCCCCCCCCCCCTGTTCATATATGCGTTTATTTAATGACTTTCCGGTCTCTTCCACATAGAAGGAGGGAGCAATTTGGGGTTTTACACTGGATTAAATAGACGCCTGCATCCTTATTTTGTGACTTTGGCTCAGTGGAACGGAAAGATTTTCTGATAGTTAAGGGATATTAGAAAGTGATAAAGTTGGGATATACAACGGAGTTTGGTCCTTTAAGCAAGGGGAAATATTGTAAAGATAAGCAATTATTTTTACATGTAAGATCTTTTTGTTGAGGACGGTAGAATATTGCCCAAGCTTTAGATAGGCTTTTATCTATAGAATAGAGTGGATAATTTAACTCAATGAACATGCATGTTATGAAGGTGATCTCATCTTGTAAAAAGCAAGGGACAAAAATTCGAAAGGCTCTTAAATTTTAGGTTGAGGAATAAGTTCTTGCGTTTTTTTTAATGTTGTGTAGATTAAAGTTTTGTTGACGTGATTTGTGCACAAAGGGTAGGCTACGTCTCTTAACAGCGTAGACTATTAGGCTTTTGCTTAGGCTCCATCTTGAAGTTGAGTAATAAGTCATTGCGGTTTATTTAAAAGTTGTGATTTTAAAATTTGTGTTATAGATTTGTTGAAAGAACTCGTTTTATCACTTAATAGATTCGAAGTTAATTTCTCATGAGTTTGAGTCACTAAGTAAATCAGTTAACTTTTCGGAATATGAAATTTTATCAGGAATAACTATTTGATTAGTTTGATCTGATTTTGTAAATCCAATATTTTTGTTTCAATTAAGTAATCTAAGGGCAACCTTTAGATGCCTATGAAATTATAAATATTTGACGTTATCACTATGGGAAAAGGCTCCTGCAATAAAAGCATTAATGAACTCAAAATCAGAATTATTACTGTCGCAAAACTTATTAATGGAGACTAAGTGATCGAAAGAAAATGAATCACAGTATTTGAATGCAAGAATGGTTTCTTGGTCTGGCGTAAGATTATATGCTGAGAGATTGAGAATGTTCTTATTCGGGTTGGAGGAGGTGTTTCAAAGGCTATTTTTAAATAGCCCATTTCGCTGCTGCTCCATCGTGGTCAAATTATAAAAGCACCGTTTCACTCAATAACAGTGGATTTTCTTGTACATTTAATTTACTCATTATTGAGTGAAACATTGCATATATATATATATATATATATATATATATATATATATATATATATATATATATATGTCGATATCAGTAAGAACTATCATATTAAAGCTAAGCTGTGTTCATACCCAAACCGATTTAAATACTATTGGGCACAGCCAAAATCATCTTTGTTCTACCGATCGATTCTTAACTCTGTGTAATGGAGACACATCTGGGTGAGTTGCCCACTCTACCAATCCTTAGGAGTTAAGTACTTTTCCCTTGAGGGAGATTCGTGTAATGTAACTTCCACAAGTTTTACTTTTACTTTTCCCCAAGGGGGGGGGGGTGAGGGTATGGCTGTATAGACTGTTACACATGGTGACCGGACGATGGCACGCCATCCTGGCTCTAGCTTTTCTCTTTCCTGTGGGACTTTTATTGCAGTCATGTTGTCTCAAACTAGATTGAGACTACATGGGCTATATTCGAGTCTTTACCTTTCCACTTGACCTTTTTTTCGGATACCCTTTACATGCCCTTCCTTGCCTCTCTTCTTGGTGAGTAACTAGCATCGCAGGTTAGTCGCCGACCAGACTTCGTCCTTTCTTCCTTGATCTTTCGTGCGTGGGTGGGTGTATTTAACACGCCCGCTTTCTTCTAACCCCTTTTCCCTTCTACTTCCACCGCTTTTTTTACCTTCCTCCACACACACCCTCCACCCCCAACCCCACCTTACCCTCCCAAGCGAGTTTCAGATGTATCGTGGAAACCAGGCTGTAGATGACATCTCAAGTATTGTGAGACTTTCAGGCCCCTGGCGAGTGTGCCCTCCCTCCCTCACCACAGGAATGTGCCTACCCCCCCAAGGCTTCAATGCTTGAAGTAGGATGTAAGGATATATCATCCACATATCTTCAGTTCCCCCACCTCATTTAAACCCCTTTTTATAGATCACTCCTGACCAAATTTCTGGAAGAGGATGCCCTAGTTGTTTTTTGCTTTAAGTTAAAAAGCACTTCCTCTAACCTCACCACTTTCTTCATTAAACGCTGTTCTAGTCTTTCTGATGCTGATGAATTCAGTTGATTTTTTGTTCTTTTATTCAAATCCATAAATATTTGGTTCTTTTCCTGAACATCTTTGGTATTACGCTTTTACAAGTGGTTTTTTTTCTCTTTTGGTTGATTTTATATCTTTCTGTCCCTTATTTTAGTTCCCAACCATGCTAAATCCCCTTCATCTTTACCCATAATTTATTGCAAGTTGATTCTTTCATATTTGAGTCTTCCTTTTCCAATTTAGACGCTTTTAAATTAATTAAAAACTCAAGGGTGCTTTCAAGTTTCGTGTGAATTCTAATTCCTCTTTTATTGCATTGCAGGAAGATTTCAAGGTTGAACACCTACAGAAGGAGGACAAACACACCCAATCCCTCTGGGAGCTTCACTTCTACAGTCTTGCTCTTCTCAACAATTCAACGTCTTTATCGCATTGAATCAGGCTTCCAATCGAAAAGATACAGGAAATCTGCCAGTTCCAAATTTCTGCCTGTTATAAAAACAGATATTTGACTCCTTAAGAAAGTTCATCGTTCTTAGGCATATAATCTAAAGATCTAATTTCCCAGACTTCATGTTTTGAAAACGATAAATCTCTGTTGGATTAAAACGGGAGCATTCATATACTCGAGAGTTAAGCGACCCAAACGGGTACTGTTTCCTTTTATTCGAAAATTCATATCATAAATCTCAATTATTCTGTTTTGGATGCGATGCAGAATGTCGGAATAACAGTTAGTCTCTTTAAGCCAAAGTCGAAAATTTCTTTTACCTCTCAAAGTGTTGCCAGCATAAATCATGTATTCTTGTAGGTAAAGATCAATCAAAATAATATTGCTTTGCGTATACAATTGTTATTTCCAGCAATATATATATATTATTAAATGTTCATTAGTAGCTTGAATTATTAAAATAAGTGTTTGCTGTAATCAATATATTATGACATTCACATAATCCTTATAGGATTGGTTTCTGTTAAGAAAATCTTCCTCTAAAAGTAGAATATAAAATCTCCAATATATCCTTGTAATATCAGCCGTAAATGTAATTTCTTTCAATAGAATTCGCTAGAAGCTGAGATTAATGAAATCAGATGTCACCCTATTTACATAAGCTAAACTTCAATGAGAATCTGTAAAAGGTTGTCTGCTATACGTGTAGAAATTTGTAATGTTCAATCATATACTATTTTCATTCAACTTTACGAGTAATATAATGTTAGTTAATTGAATCACAAATTTAGAATCAAATGTTAAAGAAATGTATAAACTTTTATCGTTAGCGTGAATGTATTTTGTTCACGTCATTCTAAGAAATATTCCAAAAGTATGGAGTAAAGCTAAATGTCTTAATATCTTTTGATGTAAAGTAACTGCTGCATTGTACCTGTAATTGTCTAAATATTTCAAGGGCATTAACTTAAAATTTTCTTTTTAATATTTTTTAATAAAAGGACCGAGAAAAATGAAATGAAAATGGTGGAAATGCAATCACAGGAAAATCATTCCTTTTTTCCTGAAATTTCAGTGGACCAAAACTTGACTGAGATCGGAGTGAATAGTTCTTATCATAGCAGCTTAAAATGGTCAGGGATTGTACAGGCAGTACTGAAAGGTTCGTGCATGGGGGTTATCATCATTTGCGCTGTTCTTGGTAATCTCCTAGTAGTAGTTAGCGTGATACGAAATCGAAGACTAAGAGTAATTACAAACTATTTTGTGGTCTCTCTTGCAATCGCCGATATTTTGGTTGCGTTAATGGCAATGCCTTTCAATGCATCAGTAGAGTTAAGGGGCTATTGGTTATTTAGCTACGGAATGTGCGATTTGTGGAACTCATTTGATGTGTACGCATCAACCTGCTCCATACTCCATTTATGTTGCATTAGCATCGATCGATACTTTGCTATCGTCCGCCCGCTCGACTACCCAATGGTGATGACCAAACGGAGAGTCGCCGTCATGTTATGCATAGTCTGGTCAGCCCCACTGCTCATTTCCTTCCTACCTATATTTATGGGTTGGTACACTACCAAAGAACATCTCAAAATGAGAGCCCAGAACCCCCTCCTCTGCATCTTTGAGGTAAACACCGCCTACGCTCTAGTCTCTTCTTCCATTTCATTCTGGATACCGTGCAGTGTAATGATATTCATGTATCTGCGAATATACCAAGAAGCAGTGCGCCAAGAACGAATGTTGCATCGACATTCCCGCTTTTCCACAACTTCCCAAGCCTCTCAAGCTCCGATTACTGCCACAGCACCCACTTTGGGGGCCCGAGGGAGTATTGAAAGCAACGAGTCAGGCGGAGCAGTCCAATCGTGCTCTGGAGTCGGAGCATCGCAGGCGACCAAGATAAGCAGCAACAGCCTAACCACAGGTAATAAGCGTCTACTGAGTCATCGCCCCTCTGCAGTTGATCATGACGTACACCAAGATAATACCCCGACAAAGGAACGTAATCTCATCAAATTGAAACGTGAGCACAAGGCAGCCAGAACCCTGGGAATTATAATGGGGGCCTTCATCGCTTGCTGGCTTCCCTTTTTCCTGTGGTACGTAATCACAACTCTCTGCGGAGAGGCCTGCCCGTGTCCGGATATCATAGTTTCCATTCTTTTCTGGATCGGATATTTCAACTCGATGTTAAACCCTGCCATCTATGCATACTTTAATAGAGATTTTCGTGATGCCTTTAAGAGGACCCTAGCATGTTTGGCTAATTGCGGCCGTGAAAACACCGATGACCCATATAGAATTCAAATAGGAGGTCCCTATGGCTCCGATCTCTGTCTCCAACATAACGGACACACAACTGTAGTGAAAACAAAGACGAGGAAATTTTCCAGTGAATGTGCTATCTAAGAGTGTTGCATGCATATATGTTCCTTATCTCTTCTCTAAACGCTTAGATCAAGCAGTGATTTTTGTCTCATTTAAATACGTGTCCTGTATTGGGAATGTGCCAAGAGATTTAGATTACAAATAAATTGTAAGGTAGGTTGATTTTTAATTACATCCCACAATAAAATATTAATACTAAAGCTGTTAAGAGGACATTGAATTAATATATCATTTCTAACCAATTTTAATTATAGTTTGAATACCATGAGAACAAAATTAGCAGGACCCAACAGGATTTCAAGAGATTGTTACAAAGTCTGGTGGAAACAGAATTATTTTCAAGCAAAAGAGAAAACCAACAAAAGCACGCAGGAAAATTTTGAAAACAAGGCTCTTAAAATGGTTAGGAAGGAAAATGTGTGAACGGTACATAATATAGGATACGAGACAGATCATTTGTAGTAATAAGTGGTGGCATGATTCGCAATAAACCTTCACCTCTCAACCGTCAACAATGAAAACCTTCTTTTGGGAGGATTTTCAAGGAGAATAAAAGGACAAACGGCAGGAACGATCAGGGCAAAGCTATGATCAAAGCCCTTAGCTGCCAATCTCATTCAGTTTAACAAACAACATTGCAGCAGAAAATTGCAACGCGGACAAAAGCCCCATTCGCCCTAACCATTTAGATGAGGCAATCTCAACGATCTCAATTATGTCCCCAAAGGAGGATGGAGGAGAGTTGTGCTGTAGAAGGGCGCACAGTTTTCTGAAATATAAATGGAATCGTTTTAATTCAATTAACCCGATTGGAAAGAGGCAGAGTTGAAAAAAATCAATATTTCGCTAATTAATAAAATTGCTCTCTACTAAACTTATATTTTACATTTTTTCCTTTATCCTTTCCGGAATTCTTTCTCTCTTTGCCTTCTTCTTTCCTTCTCTCTGTCTTCCCTTCCTTCTTTCCTTTCTTATTTTTAATTCATTCTTCCTTTTCTTAACATCTTTCCATATTTTTCCCTCTTTCTTTCGTTCCTTCTTTTCTTCCTCCCTCCATATCTTTCTCATTTGTTTCTTTTTTCCTTACGTATTTTCTACTCCTCTTAATTCCTTCCTTTTACCTTCCTCATTTCCTTATGTTTCCTTCCCTCCGTTTTCTTTTCTCTTAACTTTCCTTTTCTTTTTCCCTCTTTCCTATATGCTCTCTTCCTTCTTTTTTCTCTTTTATTTTAGTTTTTGTCCTTCCTTCTATGGTGTAACGGATAAAGGTGCTCTCTTTAACCTTAATAGGGGAGGCAAAGTATATAAATAGGATGCCAAACTACCATTTACATGAAGGCCTGGTCGAATGGTCATGGCCTGGCCGAATGGTAAAGGCCTGGCCGAATGGTGAAGGCCTGGCCGAATGGTAAAGGCATGGCCGAATGGTGAAGCCCTGGCCGAATGGTAAAGGTATAGCCGAATGGTGTAGGCCTGACTGAATGGTGAAGGCATGGCCGAATGGTGAAGGTTTGGCCGAATGGTAAAAGCATGGCCGAATGGTAAAGGTCTGGCCGAATGGTAAAGGCCTGGCCGAATGGTAAAGGCATGACCGAATGGTGAAGGCCTGGCCGAATGGTAAAGGCCTGGCCGAATGGTGAAGGTCTGGCCGAATGGTAAAGGCCTGGCCGAATGGTGAAGCCCTGGCCGAATGGTAAAGGCGTGGACGAATGATGAAGGCCTGGCCGAATGGTGAAGGCTTGACCGAATGGTGAAGGCCTGACCGAATGGTGAAGGCCTGGCCGAATGGTGGCCTACTAACCTACGGCTGGTCGAAGATTAGATACATTCCACACATGAAGCGACAGTTTCTCGTACAACTATCCCCCATTCCTCTCCTCCTGACCCTCCCAGTTCCATCATTTCCACGAAAAAGATCCCCCCACCCCGCCACCACCACTCTTCCTCTTCAAGTAGGACTAAATTCTCGAATTAATTACCCCTCTACCCACACCATCACCACTGTCGTTTGTTTTTTTTTGTCAAGAAGAAGCAATTTATGTAATTCGGATTTTTAAAATAGCAGGTTGTTAATAAATTAATATCATTATTTTTAAAGGAAAGCAAAATAAGGTTTAATATAGCAAAATAATCCCATTTATTTAACAAAGTAGTTTACATCTTTTAACTACGAGGTAGATACACTTTTGTTGAAGAATAAATTCAGTTTTGATCACATAAAAGCTGCGGTAGATAATTTATCGCCTAAGTCCAATATAAGCGAAATACCACAAAGAGTTTATTTATGCAGATCTATTTACCAATGTTGCATTTTAAAAACTTTTAGTATTGTCCTGTTCATCTTATTCAATCAAATCGCTCTCAGCCTCAACCACAGCCTTCAGGCAGCGGTGGAACCTGCTGAAGGCTTTCTCAAAGTTCCCACTGTTTAAATGGTTGAAACCTGTGGTGATCTTGGGCCAAAGGGACTTATTGGTCCCTCTCTCAACCACATCCTACACATAATAAATAGTGCAAGTTGTTGTAGTCTGGGGAGTGGGAATGATATAGCCAAACATATTGTATGAACAGCAATACTGAGTCCTCTTGCATGTATAGCACGCGCTAGGTCTTTGACAGTGGCCACTACACGGATCTAAGGTAACACTAACTCTTCCAGGCCCTTGAGGTACCCCTCCGTATTGATTCTAAGGCCCTCTGGAAAGATAAACGGGAGCATAACGTGGCCTGCCTTCGTTAGTGATCGCCTTAAACTCAATGGTGTGGAGCGAGAACTTGTTCTTCATGAATCTCGGTACATCTTTGAGGAACAGTGAAAACCAGCATTTGTTTTGCGAGTTCTCTACCTGGTCCTGGCAGAAATTCTTCTCTTCTCAGAAGAACTACAACATGCCACGCTTGAGTGGATGCTTCAGCTTGTTCACAAGCTTCGCAGCACCTTCCATCCGCTTGCCTTTAATCTTCTGCGAAATAAGCTTGTCGTGGTATGACATTACATTATATCAATACCATATTATATCTATGAGGGAGGGACCCAAAATAAGGAAGGTTCCGACAGGAGTTGATGGGAGTAGTCGGGAAAATCACTCGAGGCGATCATTCAGTGGAATTACCTCCTGGCTGGGGCTAATTCCAAATACACAAAATAGTCCAGCTGTCACTTTGCTTTGTTGCTATCACTTGACTTGGAACCATGGGGAATCTTCTGGGGTCTCGGGAGGCTTTTCAACTCTGTGTCTCTTCCGGGGAGTGGAGCTTTATTTATGTCCAAGACTCTCCCCGGAGTTGGGGGTTAGCGGGAAACAGCTCTACTCTCGAAGGGCCTCGAATCTTCTTGCAGAGCTAATTTAGCCCGCATAAAGGTGAATCGTAGGGGACTCGATTCGAGGCTACCGCTTAAGGAAAGGGGGAGGGGGGGTAGGCTTACCACTTTAGGCCTAGCCGGGCCTTTTGCTGCACAGGGGAGTTCCTTTCTGTTAAAGATCTTCCACGTGGGGATTCCCTCACACATCTCCCAACTAAAAGATGATGCTTTACAAGCAGTTGCGTAGGGAAGGATCATCCCAACCCGTTAAACTAGTATTATCAAAGGTCTAGGGAAATTCTGACCTTCTACCACAGGTGTACACACACAAAAAAAAACGTAAATCTAAGCTCAGCGGGGAATTTACGGACATAAGCCTTAAACAGGTCGATTATAGAGAATTTAACTAATACAATTTAAAAAAAAAAGAAAAATCACAGGAGAACATTGGCGACATTTCAGAGGAACCAAAAAAAAGGATACAATTAAATGGAGGCATAAATATGTGACAAAAGACTTAACAATTTAGTGGACCCCCAAAAAATCATAATAACGAACATTAATTAGATAATATATATACATAGGGGGATTATAATATCGGCAAACTTTTGCCAAGCATTTAACCTCTAGGTTATAGGAGAAATACCATATTTACAGTTATTTTAATTTGATGGCTCGTCAGCTTCTTCTGCCACCGGGTTACGACTCAAATTGTCTGTAACACAGTTGTCACTGCCGCGGACGTACACTTTTTCAAACTGATATTGTTGGAGTATCAGCAACCACCTCATGATGCGCCCATTCTGACTTTTCGTATTTCTCAGGAACGACAAGGGGCGGTGGTCTGTTTCCACTACAAAAGGCTTTCCTATTAAGTACATACTGAACTTGATAACCCCCCAGGCTATTGCCAAGGCCTCCCGTTCTATTACTGAATAATTTCGCTCGCGTGGTAAAAACTTTCTACTCGCGTAAGCCACCGGGTGGCTGTCTCCGTTATCAGTATATTGAAGGAGGACACATCCAATCCCTTCATCACTGGAATCGGTCCTAATCGTGAAAGGCTTAGTCGGGTTCGGAGCCTCAGAATGGGAGCGGACGTTAGCTGGTTTTTTACCTGATGGAACCTGGCGGTGGTTTCGGGGTCACACGAAAGGAGATCCGGGGATTTTTTTGAAGCAGGGCAGTTATCGGTGCGGCAATTGACGCGAAGTTTGGAATGAAGCGGCGGTAAAATGAGAGAGATCCCATAAATGACCTTAACTGTTTCTTCGTGTTGGGGAGGGGCATCTCAACGATGGCTCTGATTTTTTCTTCTTAGGGGCTCATCTGATTTTTACCGATTTTAAATCCCAGATACTTAATCGTATCATAAGCGAAGTGGCACTTAGTAGGCCCAAGGGTGAGCCCGTGCTCACGAAGCCTATTGAGTAGGGCGCGGAGAGCGATGAGGTGCTGGTCCTACGTAGCGGTCGCTACATACAGGTTGTCAAAATAAAAAGAGACGTGGGGCAGCCTGTCCACGATTCTTCGCATCATTCTGTTATAATTGCTGCATGCAGTGACTAGCCCAAAGGGAAGTCGTTTGAACTGCATGAGGCCCTTATATGTGGAAAAGGCGGTATACTTGCGGGCGTTTGGACGAAGGGGAATTTGGTAGTAAGCCTTGCAGAGATCTAATTCGCAAATGAAGTTCATTTCCTCAAAAAAATGGAGATTTTCATCTATGACGGGAATGGGTTCTGCGTTGAACACCGTTACCGAATTCAGCTTGCAAAAAATCGACACACATACGGAAAGTGTGATCGAGGTGCGAACCATAACAATGGGGGAGCAATAATCGGACGCCGAAGGTTCTATTATATCTTACGCTACCAGATTATCCACCTCTTCGTTGAAAGCTTTCCTAAGGTGAATGGAGAGGGGATATGGCTTGGTGCGGACGGCTTCTTGGGTAATTAGGACAATGTCGTGCTCAAATTGATTAGAGCAGCCAGGGGTGTTAGAAATGACATCTTCAAATCCACTCAGCAACTGCTGTAGCTGATTCTTGGAGTAGGGAGCTAGCCGGGGGCAGACGTTGAGTGCGATCGCCTCAGATGGATTTGGAAATTCGGGTAGTGATGGAAGGGGATATTCATTGTCTAACTCAATACAAACTACTTAAGCGACGTTGAGGGGTCCAGCGGGATATGCTGCTTCCAACGGGGATTCTTCGTCTGGGACTACCAAGTTGTGGGTACCTGCGCGCCGGTGGTACCTTTTTAACATATTCACGTGGAAAACCTTCGCTCCCGCCGGAGTACGGATTAGGTAATCCACTGGCCCTCTAGCCTCAAGGACGGGGTAGAGTCCCTTCCACTGGCTAAGGAGTTTGTTGCTTTCCGTGGGAAGTAGTAAAAGCACCTCCGCGCCAGGCTGGAATTTTCTTTTCCGTGACTTAAGGTCAAAGTAGGTCTTATACCTCTCTAAATTCACGTCCGCGTTCTTATAGGCCAGATCAGCACACTCTTCTAACCTTTTTCTCAAATGCAGGAGATAAGAGTAGGAGGTCTGTATTTCCTCGTCCAGTTGGGGATTAGTAAAGAGTTCGTTTAGGATGCTGAGGGGGCCGTGCACGTTCCGTCCGTACAAGAGCTCGAAAGGGGCGAATCCAAGGGTTCTATAAGGAAACTCTCTGCACGCTAAAAGGGCAACCGGCAAGTATCGGTGCCATTCTCGGGGCTGGTCAATGCAGAGCCTTTTGTGGACTGATTTGAGGGTTCCGTTTAATTTCTCGCACATACCGTTCCTAGCTGGATGGTAAGGGATGGTAAACAAGGGTTTTACCATCAGAAGCTTGCCTACATATTTCATGAGTTCGAAAGTAAACTTTCTCCCTCGATCTGACAGTACCTCCTTGGGAATTCCCACCCGCGAGAATATGGATATCAGTGCTTCGGCGCACGTGATACTATCAATCTTCTTGAGGGGGACTGCTTCTGGGAAACGGGTAGCGAAGTCTACAAGGTGAGGACATAGCAATGTCCTTCGCTTAAAAGGGGGTGAATAGGGCCAATCAGATCGATAGCCACACGGGAGAAGGGCTCAGTGATGATGGGGCCTCTCTGAAGGGGGGCTGGCTTAACCCGCCCTTTTGCGGACGTCTTTTGGCAGATATCACATGACCGACAATATTCAGCGATATCTCTGGCTGCACCTAGCCAAAAGAAATACTTGAAGACTCGTTGCGCGGTCTTATTATGGCTAAAATGGCCGGCGAATAAACTGTCATGAGAGAGCTTCAATACTTGCGGGACGTATTCACGGGGAACACAAAACATGTGTTTCTTGATCGGTGGCTTCTGAGCAGGCACGATACAATAAATCCTTCTTCACGAGATACGACACTCGTTTGTTACCTCGGGTAGACTAACGCTCGAGGGTTTTAGTTTTCTCCCAAAAAGGGAGGAGAGTTGCGCACTCCTTCTGGGCACGGGCAAACTTGTCGCTCCGGAAGGCTTGGAACTCCGGGTCGATAGAGGTTTCCGGGGGAAATCAGGGCATGAGAGTCCAGGGCTGCCTGTGTACGGGTAATCACGGGCTAGGCCACGGGATTGTCGTGGATTACGGGGCTCTGACCGATCAGAACGGAGCAGAACTTGATTGGGGCCGCTACCACTTCGACCCAACCGGACATATAGTCGCACTCGATGTGACAACAAGTTACTGGGAAACGACTGGCCCGGCCGAGGTAGTCGTGGGCCACCGCAAACTTCTTATGGTCGGGGCCAACAGAGGGGAGTAGGTCATCAGACACTATGACACAAGTGCACCCGATGTCACGGACGAGGGTGTATACTCGGCACCCGTTCACGGTTCCGTTCTCGAATTTCAATCCACCAGGGTTGTTCTCATTAAAGAGGAAGTTCACCTGATGGTCTGGAACTTTGGCGGGCGAGGGAGGTTTGGGGTTCTCCTGAGGCGACGGAGAAGGAGCAGGGGCTGCCCAGATTTGGTGCACTTGGTGGGACTGAGCGTTTGCGAATCGGGAATTTTGAAGACAGTTCGTGCGGTAATAGCCGGGAACTCCGCAGTTGTAGCAGATGATCGGGTACTTTTGGTACGGCACAACCGGGGGAGAAGAAAGGAGAGGCTTAACGTCTCGTTGCTCAGATGGATGGAAGTTTCTTGGCTTCAAAGGACTAGAAACCTTGGTGAATCTTGGAACCAATTTAGGAGGGGCCTTAGGACCATAAAATTTAGTTTTGGGGGGCGATTGGGGAGCCTTTTGAACATCCTTAGGGTATAAATTGTGACTACCCGCGTAAACATCGGCCTCTTCCAAGCACTCCTTGAAAGTGGCACAACGTTTATCCTTAATGAAGGCGCGAATTTCGGGAGCCACGGCAGCTAAAAGCTGATCCCTAAGGAAGAAGTCCAGAAGGGACTCGTAGACCTGGGAAATCTTGCACGCATCCAGCCAACACTGAAGGTGTCTCTGGAGGATGTACCCATGTTGTCGAAATGTTTGGCCAGGGCGGATACTTTCCTGGCGGAATCGGGAGCGGTAGAATTCGCTATTCATATGAACAGCGGCTAACAATTCGGACTTTAACGTGGAATAGTCCAAAGTTGCTTCCGGGGAAAGGGATACGAAGATATCCCTTAACTTGGCCTTTAGGAAGGAAAGTAAGCAAGTGACGCCATCATTTTCGAGATCCCATCTATTGATCTGAAAGATTCTCTCAAAATGGGCCAAAAATGACCCAAAGTCCTCTCCATCATTGAAAGCGGGAAGGTGGACTGAAGGAGTTTGGGGAATTTCAGCCCGGGAACCGATGGACTGAGAATCCATTTGATTTCGGCTCATTTCCAGCTCATGCTGCCTAATTTGTTCACGTTCCTCCATCTCCATCTCCATTTTGTTCTTCTCCATCTCCATTTCCATCTTCAGTTTGTTCTCCATCTCCGTTTTCAGTTTGTTCTCGTCCATCTCCATCTTTAGTTTGTTCTCCTCCATCTCCATCTTCAGTTTGTTCTTCTCCATCTCGAATTCCCTTAGCTCTGCCCGTTCGTTCCTCTCTTCTTCCTGTACGTAATTTAGCAGGTCTTTGACGAAAGACCTAACATTTCACTCTGACTCTTGAATTTTTAGAAGGATGACATTTTTACGCAGTTAAATGAGGGGACACTGATACGCGAACGAGCTAGGACACTACCCACGCAAAACTAATACTTCAATATTCGTGAAGGCCTTGATCACAAAAAATTAAGATACAGCTACCTATCTCTGCTGTTTCTAAGCGGGGAAAAAAAATTAAAATGGTCCTACCGAAATTAGGACACCAAAGACCTTAACTCTTTTGGATTAATAACCAGGAAAGACTCCATAATTCGAACACAATAAAAAAAAATTAATTACCTGGGGTCCAACACAAAATCTAAATAGATTACGTTCCATTGCTCTTTAAATAACTTGAACTTGCCTTCTGCCAGTACAATACAAAAATTAAAATAAAAGGGATGTACGTGAATAAAAAGGGAATTTCTAATGTCGAAATTAAAATGACACGGGTTCGTAAAAACACCAACACACTTGACACCAGATTTATATAATAAGTATATTAATATATATATATATATATATATATATATATATATATATATATATATATATATATATATATATATATGTCGTGGTATGACATTACATTATATCAATACCATATTATATCTATGAGAGAGGGACCAATAACTTGAAAGCGAACCGACAATAGGCACGGAAAACCACGAGTTTAGACGGGCTGAGTAGCAAGAGAGTGCAACGAGGTCAGGTAAATTGTGGACAATGGCAAGAGGCATGTATAAAAATATAATTTTATTTACGCAAAATTAATGAGAGAATTGATGGGTAAAATTACCTCAGAGAATTAACGAGAAAAATAACATCAGTAAATGAAAGGGGGAATTAACTCAATTGGGTTACTAGAGGGAGGGGACAGGGGTTGGCTTACGGATGTCTTCTGTACGTGAGGTATGGCCGTTCGGAACTTCTGCGCAGAAGATTGGAGTGATGACGGTTCTCCCAAAACAAGGATGGGAGGGGGGGGGGTAACTTCCAGTCCAGGGGAGAGTATTTCGGCTACCCAAAATAAGGAAGGTTCCGACAGGAGTTGATCGGAGAAGTCGGGAAAATCACTCAGGGCGATCATTCAGTGGAATTACCTCCTGGCTGGGGCTAATTCCAAATACACAAAATAGTCCAGCTGTCACTTTGCTTTGTTGCTATCACTTGACTTGGAACCATGGAGAATCTTCTGGGGTCTCGGGAGGCTTTTTAACTATGTGTCTCTTCCGGGGGGTCGAGCGTTACTTATGTCCGAGGCTCTCCCCAGAGTTGGGGGTTAGCGGGAAACAGCTCTACTCTCGAAGGGCTTCGAATCTTCTTGCAGAGCTATTTTAACCCGCATAAAGGTGAATCGTGGGGGACTCGATTCGAGGCTACCGCTTGTGGAAGGGGGTGGGGGTGTAGGCTTACCACTTTAGGCCTAGCCGGGCCTTTTGCTGCACATGGGAGTTCCTTTCTGCTAAAGATCTTCCACGTGGGGATTCCCTCACAAAGCTGTCTCTTTCTTCTCTTCTAAGACTAGTAACGGATATCCTCATTTACTCACTGCCTGATGAGAGACTGAAGTGCCTTGTCCTTGGCTAAGGAGACATAATTGACTTGCGGTGATCGTTGTCAATAATGACCTGTATCTCTCACTCTCAGAACGATTAGAGTGAGGTTTCCGAGCCGCCGTACATGAGAAATTACAGTTTGACTCATTCAACTCTTTTCTGATCTTCTGAACAGTACTCGGATGCACATCCAAGATCTTGGAGATCGTCAAATTTGGAACTCCCTGCGTGAATCATGAGCATCTCAGCTTGCTTTTTCCGAATTTTTGGATTATTGAATTCAGCCATGGTATTTCTTCCTCCTCAGATGATGCACAACTGATTCTACTATGCTATAAAAAGTGAACCTACGCCAGACAACACACATGTGCTGAATTCAGTGTTGCTAAAGGCGACAAATTACATACACACCCTGTATATAGTTTGATATCCTTTGCCATTTTCATATCATAGTAAAATTTGTCATTTAGGTGATGTAATGACCTAAATTAATGGAAATCAGATGCTGCAAGGTCCGCTGAATGTGGATGAAGATAAAGGACTTGCTAACCTTGCACATTATTTTTTCTTGGTTCAAACGTGAAACATGAGGACGTGCATTGCCATAGAGAGGAGGACATCCTTTCGGATTATCAGTTAAGGACGTTTTTGCTCAATAGCTTCATTCCAATAGACAATTGTTGAACATAATTTAGAGATTATTCGCGCGTTGTAGACGTTATAATTATCGCGGTTCGTGTATTACCTAAAAACCATTTTTGTAAGTTATAAAAGGCTTGAAAATAATTATCTTAAAAGAGATTACAGCAAATTTGGAACAATTTAAATCTCTTGGAAGCATTTTTTTTATATCTTCTAAATGGACATTAATTTATTAACACCCTAATAATTATCCCTCTCTTAAGTGGTTCCTATGCAGGGGAGATCGTTTGTAACACAGAGGTAACCTTCCTCTATTCACATTTCTTCCCGCGTTTTCTCTCTGTTTGTCGTTTATTCTCGAGAAAAATCAACCCGGTACAGTAACTCATATCCTCTTTGCGTATACATTTCTAACTCCCAATTTTCACATCTGCACACTTCAATTCATTTTGTCGGTTTCTACTTATCAGCTTCGATGCCTCAATTAAATGGACAATCATCGAAATAGTTCGTGGGATTTTGTAAATTCTACGCCACGCTGCCTCGCACATGAAGTCGTGTCTGAAATGGAAAGACCACTCCTTCAAGGTATGTTTTGACAAATAAATTATAAAGCCTTTTTTTAACATTTTTGTATAGCTATTAATATAAATAATGCTAGTGTTTGTCTTATTTCTGGTGCATTAAACATCGAATGAGACTTTAGTTTCTTAGAAACTATTGCTTCCAGATCCTTTATCAACTGTAACCACCCAACACAAGCTAATTTCTTAAAGAATTTTTCTTTACCTATGTCACACATTTTTCCCTTCGAGGGATTAAACGGTATTTGTTCTTTGTCACCGATGCTATTCCATTGAAAATGATGGTAAGAATATAAATTAAGATGATTTTTGAAAAATTTGTATTTAAAACTGAGGAAATTAGTTGGGAACACTTGTACGAGATCATATTTTAGGTACCTCTCAAAAATTTTAAGTGATTACAAACCTCAGCGTTCGTAGACCTTACCAATCTTCAACTATAAACCAGCTCCTAAAATTGGTTATATATATTAGACTTTAGACAATTTAAGCTCTCTGAAGATCTCATAATTCCACGAAGAAAGTTCATTAATTGTATATATTAATAAATAAAAAAAACGAGTTTTCGTGAATACATAATTTTCTAAGTTAAATTTGGAGCTATATAAATTATAATTGTAGGATTTGTCCACAAGTTTCCTAACCAAAACATCGTATTTGGATGAATTGTGTTTTCATTCATTGTGTTTTCGATTAAAACAAATTTCTTAGAGTAATCGATTTGAATTATCCTGATGTTAGGCATGTTATTGAGGGAATGGAACAAAATTTTTATGCATCAAGTCTGTTCTTTACCGGGCACAGCGTCACCACTATGCTCTTGACATCGTTAATTGTACTCTGCAGAACATGTGGCGTGGTCAAATAAGAAAGGGTTCTAGTTGTTTTGGGCTGATGGTAGAAATTGGGGCTGGCGCAGACCTCATAAAACTATGGGCCTCAGTTGTCAATGAGACAAGGCGAAGGCTGGTGATTGTGGTTACATACTGGTGTAGCGTGTATTCCCCAGACATGGATTCGTTCCGCTAGTGCGACTAAACAATTAATTGACCGGTGACTGCTATGTTGCAGTGCATCATAGCATACACTGAAGGAAGGTTATGGAAGAACTTGTCATCGACAGCTCCTTTGGCACAGATCAGGCTGAAGATTCAATGGCTCTGCTGGAGACAGAAAAACTTACGCATAATGGTACTGCCCTTGTTTTTGAAACTACATCCAGTAACAGTGTAGTTCACAGATGAGTTGCCAAGGTGCAAGAAAAATGCTGAAGAAAATTGTTTTTTTATCTGGCCTGTCGACATCAGATCCTGGAAATCCTAGTAGGAACATTTTGTAAGAAGCTATTTGAAAAGGTAGGGTGCCCAATAATCCCTGGTCTGACCATTTGAAGGATGTTTGGACGAACTTGTCAAAGAAACACATATATACTGTCTATCAACAGCCAATTTCTGAAGGAAACGAAGAAGAATGGTGAAAATATACTCTAAGACATTCTAACAACAGAAAGGTTTTCAGGCGCTGAGTAGAGGGAAATGGTAAAACTAACAGTCATTGTTCTTGGAGGAACGCCCACTCGAGGTATTCAACTGAAGTTGACCAGGTGTCATTAATCAGGCCAGGTGGATGGCTAGAAACCTGTACTCCATGAAAATGCTGATTTTTGTATATAAACTTTAGTACGACGAAGAGACAATATCAAAACTGGAAAGACTCAACACCTTTCTTGTGCTGTTCTACCCTCCTGTATGGATAATGTCAATGTTTGTTGCAGATGCTTCTTAGAATTATCTTGTTCTAATCTATGACATGTTGAAGTACAAAAAAACTGACATAAAGCTTACTAATGCAGTACTTAGTAAAATGATAAACAGCAAATGGCACCTGACGCAGGAAGTGGTGTGATTTGCTCTGTTCACAAGTATACTGAGTGACAAATAAAAGCACGTCATTGCTGCCCAATCAGATATGTATATCTCACTTTTAAACAGACAGCTTCATCCCCTATCCTAGAACCACCCTGGCTGATCTCATTGTCCTAGAATCACATTTCTTGCTGAGCAGACTGAACAATGGATCTGAGTGGCTTCTTGAACCTGTCCCGTCTTAAATGCAGAATGAGTAATACATAAAATCGTTGGAGCATGTTAAGAATCTGAAAGCGGCGAATGGTGTTGCTAAACGTGGTTTCAGTATGATGAGAGACTTTAAAAATGCCATAACAACAGATGGCAAGCAAAGGAACTATCTCCTTCAAAATGTAGAGTTTAACAGCTTGATGAAACAAACTCTCAACAAGTGACTGTGTAAATGTCCTTATGAAACTAATCATCCTGGAAAGCTTTCACTTCTTGGTCGATTAGACTTCTGAAAAAATATTAATCTCATATTTGTGTCATGAATAAGGCGTCTTGTCTGCCTTAATTTTAGGAAAACGAATTTTTTGTGATATTTCTGAAATCTTTGTATGCACCAATGTGCCATTTTTTATTACAAGAGTAACATAATTATATGAATTAGAAAGAAGATTAAAAACACTTTAATTTAGTGCCTATTTTGTTTCTCTATCATGTTTATAATAGATAAAAAGTTATAGTGCAAAACATGATTCAACGGAACCCTGGAATGGTGCCTTTGACTGATTTCAAAGCAGAAAATTTAAAGCTCCACGCAGTAATCCTTGCTAAAATCCTAACTGAAAATAGTTGTAATTTTTGTTTTTTTCAGGTCCCATAGTAGGAAAAAATATACAGAAACCAATAAAAATAAGAAAAAGTTGATTTTTTAACAGGCCTAATTTTGCACTGTTCAGTGGTTATTTGTCTTCATTCCTGGATGTCATCTACCCAACAACGATGGGGTATTTCAGCTGAATAATTGACCCTTCATCGGGCCCAAATTGATCAGATATAATTTGATGAACATTTTTGGAAAGTCCTAACGAATGGTATGGCCTACAAGTTCACTCAATCGAGAATTTAGAGGACATGGTAACCAGGTCTATTTGCAGTCAAAATCCTGGACCTATGAGTAAAGAAACATCTCTCAAGAGATCTTCCGTCAACTTGTGCAATTGATGCCACGACAAGTTGCTGCACTTCGTCGAGCTAGATGGCATTTTACACGATACTATCTTGGTACGTATTTTATGATTCAAAGGAATTCAGTGTATTTCTTATAAATTATTAAGCCAGAATGGGTCTAAACCTCACCAAAAGCAGCAACTTTAACTCTATCCTCTTTTTCACAAGGTAAGAACCTCACTTATGAATGCCACTAAACATACCTACCACCCACCACCCCTTTTATGTTCTACCGGGCACAAAAACAATCATTTTGTTAAACGCAAAATTTTTCCTTCACACCGATGGAGTTCTGCAGTGGATTAAATACATAGGTATTCAATTTTTTCTTGGAAAACAGTTTATTGCGTTAGTTTTGTAAACTTATTACAATTATTTTCTTCAAAAGTTTCACCATACATAATTTTAATAACATCATCATCAATTGCTTTCCCACAAGATTATGTTGGTGTGCATCAACGTAGATACTAGTTTACTGGAGAAAACACGTCACAGCCTACCCCATTAACGTTCTATTGTATTGCGCTCGCTGGAACAAGACTAACGAGTGCGATGCTGCCTATGCAGACGTCTTTCATGCCCATATACAGGTTAAAGTCCTTAGGGGACGATTTTTTGTCAGCCAAACTTTTGCTGTCGGGTGAATCAAACACGAAATTACGAGACTGTGTACTGAGGGGCTAATTTGGCCCCTAAAATGTGTTTGGCGACTGCTTTACACCCGCCCAAAAGTGTATAAAGACTCGCCCGTATAAGAGACTAGACCTAAAATTTGACGGCGCTAAACCAATAAAACTCACTCCGCTGTCGGTAACTATAATGGCGCCTCAATACATTTCTGGCTACAACGAATAGAATGGCGGGAGCAGCAGTCACTCTTTTCCTTTCACAGTGAACTGCCAAGAAATCACGCAGGCGGAAATATATTTAACGCTCCCGCTTTGAGCAGCTGGATAGGGCTATCCTTCTTAAGGGGGAAAGGGATGGCAGGGCCCGTCGGTTTGTGCTCCCTAACGTCCTGCACTCGTGCATTCTGACTTTACAGGTGGCCGGCGTACGTGCTTTCCTCTCTTCCTTGAAGGATGCAGGTTCGCTAGTCAAAGACGAGATGAGTAAAGGTACGTCGAATGGGATCCCTGATGCCTTGGGGAGGGATGGCCACTTAGAGACCCCCCTAGAGATGTTCATGGTCCTTGAGGCGATCTAGTCCCAGACGGTAGAATCTTCCATGGGGTAGAGCCAGGGCTCGGTGTGAACCACAGATCCAGAGTCCGCCCTCGTACAAGCTCGTCCTCAAACGGCTCGGGTTCCCGGGGCCCACAAAGAGAGGATGGATCTCCCCCATAAAATGGTTACCGTGTGATAGCCAAGACTTTCTCGATTTCAGAAAAAGATCTTGCTAAGGCCGGTCCATCTGGCCTAAGAGCTCTTTCCGGCGGGATGGGGGAGAAGCCGGTTTATTCCATGCCCTCCTCTCCTAAAAAGAAAAGAAACCGTATGATTAAAAAGACTAAGGGCTCCTCTTCCTCTGCGGCAGCCACAGGGACTGACGGGGACGCTACAGTTTTGATATGCAACCAAGCTAAGATTGGCATGTTCGGCCTCAGTGCTCCTCCAGGTGGGGGGGTCCCAGACAGAGACCAACAGTGTGCAGAGTGGAGCCTCAATTACGTCGTTGCCCCACATTCAAAGATGACCTGGCGTTTACAAGCCTGCTGGCTTCAAACGCTTTCTCGTAATTCGCTCTACTGATGCTAGCATGTTGGCCAAGGGCAACATAATCCATCAAAGGATAGCACTAGCTCGCGTGGTTGGTAGAGATCCAAAAGTGACTCGTTTCTCGGAAGGCAGCTTTCTGGTGAATGCGTCGATTCCCTCCGAGACGGCCATGATTACTGCCCTTTGGACTCTTTATAGCACACCTATGAGTGTAACGGCACACTCTACCATGAACTTCATAAAAGGAGTGGTTTATGTGAGGGAACTCGTGGACTACTACATAGATGACATCACCTTAGAGCTGTCCGACACGGGAGCGGTCAAGGTCGAACGTGTGATGAGAAAACAGGGAGACGCCTCGAGACAAGCTCCATGAGCCAGTACGTGCCGGTCGGTATCGCTACCGTGTCAAGGCATTCGTGCCACTGCCACGGACATGATACTACTGCCACCACTTCGGCCAGACAAATTGCTCATGTAGACGTGCAAAGTCAGAGTTACCCGAAGTCAGTGTCAGTTGCTCCAAGGCCGCACATGATAGGTCCAAATCGTGTGTAGCCAAGTGTGTCAATTGCGGAGAGTCGCACCCGACTTCTTCGAAGCAATGTGGTGCGTATCTCGTTGAGAAGGAAATCCTGGCTGTTCAGGCCCAGGATCGACTATCATTTCGCGAGGCTAAGGATTTGGTCCTGGCTCGCCATGCGCTGACTGGGACGTCCTATGCCTCAATGTTAAAAAGACACCCTCTGCCATTGGCCCCTCTAGGCCTACAGCCACGGTTGTTTCCGCGCGTATTCGGAACCATCCTTCGGGTTCTACCCAGCCAGGGCACTCTTGTAGTAATGCTGGTGGCGCAAAAAAGTTCACACCTAGCCCCGCTAAAGGCAGAGCTCTCTCCCCTTCCCCCAGCGTGATCAAGAGCCGTGCATTTTCCTCGAGCTGCTAGACTTACAGGAGGCAACACCCCTAAAGTTGGTCGTGAGGCAATATACCCTGGTTCCTAATGCTGTTACTCCGAAAGGAGGACAGCACAAAAGGAGCTTCGAATTCAACGCCCACACCGAGTAATAAGCTAGGCGACTCTAATGCGGTGGATCCTTCAAAGAAGGGATCATCGCCTCCGACGCCGCCCCGCTACCTAAGGTTTCGAGGCGGAGGAAGGAGAACACTCACATGGCGAGCCCGATCTACCCAGAAAAGTCCTCGAAAGCGACAGCGCCTTCAGCGCATTGTCCGGCCAACAGCACCCAGAGTTCTGCCTCCGGGAAACATACGGCCATTCCCCTGAAGATCTTCTCTTGGAAGAGGGCCCCGCATGTCCTGCGAGCTAGGCCTGGAGATCATATTCCTTCTATAAAATTGCTGCGGACTCCGGGCCAACCTCGTAGAGCTGCGGAGGCTCGTCTCCTCTCGTTTTCGTTTTCCTTTTTTTTTGAGGAAACCTTGCTGGACGCGTTCCCCTACCCACCCTCCCGGAGTATAAGAGTTTTGAGGCCCCACCACCACGGGATGGGAGCCGGGCAGGAGGATGCGCCATTCACACCCAGCATGATGTCTCCGTTCTTCTCTTTAATTTAAATACCTCCACTCAGGCAGTAGCTGTGCAGCTGCACCTGGATAGGAGGTATAGTGTTATTAGTGTGTACATTCCACCGTCAGCCAACTTAGACACGGTGGACTTCCGCTGTGTCATGGCACGGTTGCCAAGGCCCTTTCTCTTACTCTGGGATCTGAATGGTAGACACCCTCTCTGGGGAGACTACTCAATCAATCGAGGGTGAGGTCCTTGCCGACCTGATCGACAAACTGGAGATAGGTGTCCTAAATGTGGATGGGTTTACGCATCACTTCACGAAAACCGCCTCATTTTCATGTCTCGATCTCTCTTTTAGCTCTCCGGATGCACAGCCTTATTTTTTTGTGAGGGGTAGTCGATGACTTCCACGGCAGTGATCGCTATCGCATTCAAATATCATTTTTGGGGCTGGTGCATCCTGAGAGCCCACCCACGGTGCTGCTTGCCACGGGTGCGGTGGTCTGCATTTCAGGAAATGACTAATTTCTCTTTCTCAGTCGAGGAGTTTATGGCGGTAGATGAGGCCGTTGAGTTTTTATCCGGTAACTTAATCGCCCTGGGCCTAACTACTATTTTTAGAACGTCTGACTGTTTGCACACCAACCGCTTTCGTGTTGGCCAGCTGAGTGTGAGGCGGCCCTCAAACAGATGCTCTATGCTTATATGCGGTGAATTTCGTCGAGCTAGGGGTAGGTTCCAGTATGTTTCAAAGCATGCCCACCGCTCTTCCTGGCGGGCATACGTTTCTTTACTTAACGGGGATGCCCATCTAGCAGAGGTGTCGAAGCGAATCAAAAGGATTTAGGGAAAGTTCTCACAGCCCCCCCCCCCCTTCCTCTTCGGTTCTCCATGATAATCGGACCGCAATCTTTCGCGACGCTTTCTCCGCCTTCTCTAGCCGGGATGCTACTCCACCAGTATTCAATGCGCTTCGCGATGTCGCTGAATGCCGCCGACTGGACTTTACCTTCAGAGTCGGAGAACCCTTTAACAAAAGGTTTAGATTTAGTGATTTGCGTTCCGCTCTCGCTTCGTGTGCGGAGACCACCCATGGTCCGGACGATGTTCCGTCGCCATGTTTCTACACCTGGATGAGCGAGGCATGGCCTTTGTGTTAGACTTGTCAACAGGATCTGGGTAGATGGTATCCTCCCAGACTCCTGGAGAATAGATAATGTGTTCGCTTTTCGTAAACTGGGGAAAGATCACTCTACCCTGGCCGGTTTCCACCCAATATCTAAAACTTTCTGCGTATGAGAGTTGATGGAAAATTGGCAAATGGTAGATTAGCCTTTTTTCTGGACCACGGAGGCCACCTGTCTTCTTCACAGTGCGGCTTTCGCAAGTCCCACTCCACATCGGATGCTCTGCTTTGACTATAGAATGCCGTCTGAGAGGCCTTCCTTCGTAGACAGCACTACGTCACAGTGTTTATTGATCTGGATAAGGTCTATGATACCGTATGACTTTCCACACGAAGAGAGCGAGGGGACGCCTTCCAATCTTTATGTCTAAATTTTTGCGAGATCGTCGATTCTACATACGGATAGGGGGAAGGAAGCCGTCTCCGGCCGAATGGCGCAGGAATAGGGTGTCCCGCAGGGAAGTGTCCTCAGTGTCACACTCTTTGCCATGAACATCAACGGCATCATCTCAGTGCTTCCGGAGGATGTTCTCGGTACGCTCTCCTTTGGCGCGGCCCAGATGCCAACTCTATGGTGTCGACTTCAACAGGCATTGAATCGAGTCTATCGTTTTGACGAAGCGCAAAGGCTCCGATTATTCATGACCAAGACTAAGGTGGTGCACCTCTGCCGCCATCCACCCTGATCCAAACTTGTTACTAAATGGGGTTCGCCTAGAAGTAGTGGACTCGCACCGTTTCCTTGGTCTTTTATTAGAGCGAAGCCTTACCTGGGAGGCTCATCTTCGCAGCCTTAGGTTCTCTTGTTCCGTGACGTTGAGCTCCTGGAACGCTGTTAAGGCTACTGACTTACTTATGTTATCGATCCTTCGTTTATTCGAAGCTCGACTACGGATGTGAGTGTCATGCATACGCAGCTGAGCGTGTATTGCGGAATGTTGACTCGATCTATCACACTTGCCTTCGCCTGGCGACTAGTGCATTCCGCATGTCCCTCATTGAGAGCCTACTTGTCGATGCTGCGGAGATGGCACTCGCTCTGCGTTGTGCACAAGTTAGCCCGGCGCCTCCCTCAGTCGCCAACCCCTTTCACTGCATCTGCAGCTGATTTCGACGGTGCCTCTGCCGCTGAGAGACGCCAGTCATACCCTAAGACCTTTGTGTTTAGACCTACAAAACTCCTTCAAGAGTTCGATATAGCTTTCAGGCCGGTGGTGTCCCTAGTCTTGCTTAAGACGCGACCCTGGTGGGTACCAACTTTGACTATTTGTCGCCGCACCTTTGCTCCCAAAGCTTCTACAGCGCCGGGAGTATTGCGTTCTGCCTTTTTGGAGCACATTGTATATCCCACTGAAACCATGGTAGTGTATACGGATGGCTCCAAGTCGCAAGAGAGGAGGCGGCGATTTCCACGCCATATTTCCTCTGTTTGAAGTCAGTGTGGCTCTGCCAGGCGCTGCGTCTGTCTTCACGGCCGAACTGGTTGCAATATACCGCTCACTACGGGAGATAACGCGATGTGCCCGGTTCGCAGACCCGATTGTGATTTATAGCTACTCACAAAGTGCCCTGAGAGCTCTCTGGGCATTGGAATCTCTGCATTCCCTGGTTCGCGATATCCGTGACGCCACGGTTTGGCGAGCCGGGTTGATGTCGACATTATCTTCTGTTGGATTCTTGGACAGGTATGAATTGTGGGGAATGAGCACGCCGATCAGGGCACCAAAGAGTCCGCGACGACTGAGCGACCAGACCAGTGTTTCACTCTTCCTCACACCAATTACATGGCAGGAATAAGGGCAGCTATTCGGACTGCTTGGCAAAGAAGATGGGTGATGGTTGAAGGGAACTTAAAGTTGTGTGTTATTGCGCCACGTCTGTTCCTATGGACCTCCCTTCCGATGCCCCGACGACTTCAGATTGCTTTTAGTCGTTTCCAAATTGGACACATTCGCGGGACGCACGCCATTTGATGGAGGGCTCGCCTGCGCCTTATTGTGACGACTGTTTTGTTCCCGAGACTATTCGACACATTCTTGTTGACTGTCCCAGTCTGGATGATCTTCTCACAACGCTACCAGTCACGGTACCGGAACGAGAGGGCTGGCTACCGCTCGTCGCTTGTACTCGGGACAGATTCGTGCACACATACTTATGGAGTATACGACTTTTCGGAGGAGACTGTTTTTGTAGGTCGCATATTCCTGCTGCGGGAGGAGGCAGGGCTACCCGCTACGCCAGAGTGTGCTTTCTTCCTGTTGCATTTTTGCTTTGTTTTCTTTTTAGAATGTTGTTTTTTTAGCCTTTGTCCTTTTTTATCGTTGTTATTTATTAATGGATTTTAACATTGCCTAGTAGTAAGCTGGGGGTGAGTACGGCGACTTTGCCCAAATAGGCAGTCACCAGATGGGCTCTGAAATTTTTTTTAAAAAAGTATCTTTTAGTTTCCCTTGCATGTGACGGGACGAAAGAAAAACAATAAAATCCTACCAGATCTTGTGTGATCACTCTCCACAAGGCGTTGTTGGCCTACACAAAACTCCCAACCATGATGTGAGCCTATTCTAATTACTTGTTTCATATTGTTTCATCTTGGTAGCACATCTTAAACACGCACAGCCACGATTATACTCAAACTCACATCTAGGGTCTGCCATTTTAGGCAGAATTTGCTCTTTTCTTATAGCACGGGGGAAGGACCCCTTCACCAATCGTTGAATTTTTAATCGTCCACTAAGGAAGAATGAATATAGACCAGTGGTCGGGAAACAGGGGTAAATTATCCCAAATGGGTTAATTTAGAGAAATTGGGGGGGTAATGGATGTGCTAGGGATGTGAATGTGCTAAGTGAGGGAAACGAATCTGAAAATTGGAGAATAAGAATGCACCGAAGAGCCTTTCTTCTATTTTTCGGTAAAATCTGGCAACATTTCTCCTAATTAAGTGGCATTTTGCCATGTTTTGAACGTGCCTCTTTCAGAGTAGTTGATGAATTAGTAGAGCTGATCAAGTGATATAATAATTATTTACATAAGGTGAGTTATGATATAATATTTACGTTTCTGTATAGACTTTTGTAATTAAAATTCAATAAAAGTAAAATATATAAATATAAGATTAGTTTAGACTTTAGGATATTTTATTTTATTTGTAAGGGGCCTAATTGTCCCATCAACGGTTTAGTTACCATTTTCTCACTTTTTAAAGGAGTAACTATTATATTTTTCATTTATTTATTTATTTTATATTTAATGAATTATTTTGTATTAAAAGTAAGTTTTTTAACGAGTTTAACTCTATTTAAGCAGATTTCATGCAGCCCCTACAGATGTAATGCTCGCTCTTTTTAAGTCTTATTGTTTGAATTTTTATGGTTGTGAGTTGTGGTTTATTTGTATGTTATGTTATTTTAAAGTTTTAATTTAAACTCTTAAATTCGTCACTAAATATTTTTTTTATTTTTTCAAAAATAGAAGTCAAAATACCTTAAAACAGTGATAGATTTGTCTTTCATTTTCAGATGGCATCAGCAAGGAAAAGGACATATCAGGCAGAGTTCCTTAATTATGGCTTCGCAGAAATAGAGGACAAAGGACAAATGAAACCTTACTGTGTCGTCTGTATGAAAGTACTGACTGCCGAGTCTTTCAAAAAGAATCAATTGAAGAAACACTTGGACAAGGTTCATTCACATCTGTCTTGCAAACCACGGGAATACTATTAGAATCTGGAAAAAATAGTCAAAAGACATATGTCGTAGAAAAAGCTCCCGACGATATACTATATATATATTTTTGTGGGGATTATTCTATATTCAAGTGCGGGATTTAATCAGATTGCCGAGTATGACTCTACGTTAATAAATAGGCCTGGAGAGGGCTAATTTATCTTCAATATACTTAAGAAGTGGAACGGAGCCCAAGGATAAATAATATTGCAAGCATTAATAAAATAGAATTTTATTAATTAATCTAACAAAAATAACACATGGAAAATATTTACATGACCGGGGATTAAAATGGGAAATACACATGAAATGAAAAAGGTCATAGGATGAATTTGACTAAGCGGCGGATTAAGATTTAGAAGGATTTAGATGACAAAACAAACAAGAAGGGAAAGGGGCAGCTAAATCCGTGTTAAAGCACGGAGTTACGTTGGCACAAAGTTAAATAGTTGAATGCAATTCGTAGCGTACGTACTTATAAGGTCGTCGTGCAGATGAAGGCAATTTGAAGGGATGACTTCGGTCCGACTGGCGATTTCCTTCCCAGGAGGAGGGTTTTTTAGGGGGATTTTCCCTAACGAGAGGGAAAGGACAAACTTCGAGGAGTGAGAGTCAAGTGGGGCTCGGAAGTACGAGCGATCCTTGAGACAGGATACCGGAGATGTTCTGGATGAACAATTGATGTTATTGGTGTAACCAAACGTTCTCTTTAACGACGTTAAAAGGGGGAAATTAAATTACCACTGACGTGATATTAGGGGAGCGGGAACCGTTTCTTGTCGAACGGGCTCGAAGAACAATGACTGTTCTAAAAGTGTTCTCTTCTGAACAATTGAACAACAGGGGGGGGGGGGGGGCTGTTGACTTGGCGTCTCGAGGGGCACGAACCTTGGCACTCAAGGATATTTTCCTCTTCTGGAAAATAAGGGGGTTCTCGAGGTAGAGTTCCTAGCTGCACAAGGGAGACCGGATCGGCGTGATGCGTGGCGAAGATAATCGGGATATGATTCAAACACGAAATTCTATCGCATAAATAGTCGGAGCCAGCCCTTCGGGGTAGGGGCCACTTGGGGACTTCAATGGAATGTCCCGGTAGCGCTTGGAATAATCTTATCTTCCCATTAGCCTAATTCAATCTGGCCAGATCGACGCCTGAAAGCAAACGGGGGATTGAACCTCCTTGATTAAACTTGGAGCGGGGGAAGATAATCGGGAAATGTTGGATGATAAGGACGCCATGCTACTCTCTTCTCGCAGGATGCATGTCGAAAGCATAAGTTTCAATATGTGATAGAAGTGAGGCACGGCCGCCTTAGGCAATTTTATCACAACATAGATTGGAAAATAACAAGAGTGCAACGTTTTACCAACGTTCAGCAGCAATAGTTAGTTTTGAAGTGGCATGGTTGGTTGCTCGAAACAGCAAACCACATACTATTGGTAAAGACTTAATCAAACCGACGGCTGTGAAAATGGCAGAACTAATGTGTGGGCAGAAAGTAGCTAAACAACTGAATACAGTGCCTTTGTCTGTAAGAGTTATTAAAGAAAGAATTTCCATCTTGGCTTTTTCAGTAAAAAAAGAGCAAAGAGTTTGCCATTCAACTTGATGAGACTACAGATGTCAGTAGCAATTCGCAGCTGATGGTATATGTTCGATACAGGGGTTCTGATGAACTTGAAGAATAAATGTTGCTATGTTCTCCTCTTGAGTTGAGAACTCGTGGTATTGATGTGTTGAATAAGGTTAATGCATGCTTCAAAAAACAAAATGTTAATTTAAAGTGGAAATATTGTTGTGCAGTATCAGTTAATGAAGCTCCTGCCATGCTTGGCCACGTCACTGGTTTTGTGGCTTTGGCTAAACAACAAAATCCAAATATTCAGGTCATCCATTGTATGATACATCGCCAGGCATTAATTGTGAAGGATTTGGAACCAGAAGTGGAAGCTGTGTTGAATGATGAAATTAAAATTGTCAATGTTGTAAAAGGGCATGCACTAAACACGAGGATGTTTCGTGATTTATGTGAGGATGGAGAGGCTGAATATTCGACCCTTCTTTTCCATACGGAAGTGAGGTGGCTTTCACGTGGAATTGTCCTGAATAGAGTGTGGGCTCTTAAAACCGAACTTGAAATATTTCTGACTGGTCAAAAACACACACTTGCAGAGAAGTTCAGAAAATCAACCTGGCTAGCTCTTCTTGCATACTTAGCCGACATTTTGGGGCATGTAAATCCACTGAACAAGGAATTGCAAGGAAAGTAAATCAATCTCATCTCAGCAAGGGAAAAAATTCCACCATTTGTGTCAAAGCTTTAGTATTGGAACCAAAAAGTAAATGCCATTAAGATTGCTGTCTTTCCAAACCTGCTAGAGTTTTTGGAAGAATGTGAAGACTGCAGTCTTAGTGACATAAAGGAATCAATCACAAGGCACCTGACCAAAATTAGGAATAGGTTCTGTGACTACTTTCCAGAGCTTGATTCACATACTGTCAGCTGGGTTGTAAATCCCTTCAAATGTGAACTGGCTGATTTGCCTGAAGAGCCTGAAAGATTGGCAAAAGAGCTCATTGAACTGCGTTCCCACAGTGAAACAAGCATGGAATTTGAGACCAAGGATGACCTTTCAAGTCTTTGGATGTCAAAAGCTGCAGAGACTTATAAAACTGCACATTTGGAAGCAACTAAAATGCTGCTACCTTTTGCAACAACCTACCTTTGCAAACAAGGTTTTTCTACCCTTGTAAATCTAAAAACAAATTACAGAAACCAATTGGATCCTGAAGACAGCATCAAAGTAGCATTGACATCAAAAATCCCTGATATTGAAATTGTTGTATCAAAGATGAAACAGTATCATTTTTCCAAAGCCTGAGGGAGCTGATATATTCAAGTTTTCAATATTTTTTTCATTAGATTTATTTGCGCACCATTCACCATTCTCATGCCAGAAAGGGTAAACATTTTTTCCCCATTATAGTGGATTCAATAACATTTTCCTATTATGTTTTTGTACGAATTTTAAATACATGATAGTGACATAGTCAATAATTTTGCTTGTGTGCCATGTAATGCTAAATTATGTTTATAAATATATAATTTCGTACAATTTTTTCTTGTGTGCTATTTCCATGCCAAAAAGACGGACTTTTATTTCCTAATGATAGATGAAATAAAAAATTAAACATTATCCCAATCTAAATGTTTTTGTGTCTTTATTATCCATGATTTTTATAAGTAAATTTGTTTGTACCCTAGAGTACTTCAAAGTCAGGGGTAAATTCATTTTGCTACAAATACTTTTGGGGTAACACCCAAAAAGGTTACCCGACCCCTGAAATAGACAATTTGATAATATCAAGACAATTACCGGTGCATTTGTTTATTACTCAAACATAAGTATTTATTCATTAATCATAATTCTGCATTTGCCTTTCGCAGTCTTAATTATCATTTTATCTGAGTAATCAATGTTTCCTGTCGAATAATTATAAACAAGTGTACATTTAAATTAAATAAAGATTTATTTGTTTAGGTACACAAAGCTTATTATGCGCTTATAATTCTCCTATGGTATTGAAAAAGTTCCCAGAGTATGGTTTATAAGAAATCGGAATTGCTCGAATCAGTTTGAAGACGGCAGGGCTCTAGTTTCGCCTTTTCCTTTCGTTTAATATCATATATATATATATATATATATATATATATATATATAGAAAAATATATATATATATATATACAAGAGTAATTCCAAAAGTAAGGTCTCCAAAGCGCTGGGGACGCAAGGAAACGGTTCGTGCGGCTGTTGGCAACTTGTGTTTGTTAGGCCTGTGCTTTTGCCTGCCACTGCGCGTGCCTCCCTGTCACGCTCATTCTTGGCTTGGCAGCCGTTTGTGATGGAGTTTCTGATTGACGCTACCACCAAGCGCGAAGTTCACGCACTTATTCGGTTTTTGATCGAATAAGGCATTAAACCAATTGAAATTCATCGCCAATTAACGAAAGAATATGGCGGGTCGTGCATGGATGTCAAAAACGTCCGCAAGTGTTGCAGGGAGTTTATAGTTGGTCGTTCTGAAATTCACGATGAAGAAAGAAACGGGTGACCATCAATTTCCGACGAGACAGTCGCGAAGGTTGAGCAAATCTTCCGTGACAATGGGCGGATCACTGGCTTATCGCCGTATTTTGGTTCCTGAGGTTCCCGAAGCACTATTTATAGGGTTTTGATAGAAAAGTTAAATATCGGACGGTGTACGCAAGATGGGTCTCGCGAATGCTTACAGAAGACCACCAATGGCAGCAAGTTGACTCTACCGATGGATTTCTTCGCCGCTATGCAGGGAAGAAATTTCAACACAGTCTGCGGGAAAGTCATGGCAACTGTGCTTTGGGATCGAAGGGGGATATTTTTGATCGACTTCATGGCTTCGGGGACGACAATAAATGCTGACAGGTATTGTGATACTAAAAAAAGCTCAAACGGGCGATTCAGAACTGGAGAAGAGGAATGTTGAACAAAGGCGTAAGCATTCTCTACGACAACGCTCGCCCCCACGTCACCCCTCAAACCGTCACTCTCCTGCAACAGTTTGGATGGGACATCATCACCACCCACCTTATAGTCAAGACTTGGCACCCAGTGACTACCACCTGTTCCCTAAGTTGAACGAACATTTGGCCGGAACGCGCTTGAGCATCGACGACGAGGTGAAAGATGAGGTTCAACGCTCCCTCAACGACATGGTGACGAGCTCGTATGACATTGGGTACAAAAACTGCCACAGCCCCAAGAAAAATGCATTGACCGAAATGGCGATTATGTAGGAAAATTAATAAATGTTCAAACTTTAAAATAATATAAACATTATTGACAATAAGCGTTTCTGTGATTTAAATATATTTTGGATTACCTTTTGGGAGTACCCTCGTATATATATATATATATATATATATATATATATATATATATATATATATATATATATATATATATATATATATATATATATATTAAATATATGTATATATATAATATATATATATATATATATATATATATATATATATATATATATATATATATATATATATATATATATATATATATATATATATATATATATATATATCAGTAGCGTGCGGTGAAGATGAATCAATTTCAGTTTTACAGAAATTAATATGTTAATTGAAGTAAATATGTTGTTCATTAAAAGTAACTATAAAATTGTAAGCTACTCACTTTATTTAAATGCTATTTTTTGTCGTTTTTTAAAATTTTATTTAAATTTTTAAATAGCTTCTACAAATATACACAATCAGCTAGCCAAAATGTTCTATCATATTGGCCTACATTGTATTTGCGAGCGTTACACTTTCTTTTGGATGACATATCTATTGTTGGCATAGACCTACCTGTTTTAATACTAGTTTAACTTTTATTATAAGTCATCGCACTGAACTTCCCTTATAATAATTTTTTAATAATAAAATCACATTTTTTCTCAACCTTATTTACATCCATTTTGTTTAAAAGGAGGTTATCACTTAAAAAAAATGAATAAACAATATGCCACACTTATCTAATTACTGCCTCAGAGCTACTGATCTCAAAGATACGAAGGGACTATGGTAGGCAGGTCAGAATCTCGAAAATATTAACAAATTGCTTAAGATATAAGAGCTTAACCATAATAGAGTTTTCATATTTAGGTGCTTTCCTTCTTAGAACCAATAATTATGTAAATATAACCTAAAAATTTGTTTAAGCTTCAGAGTATAATAATAGTTACGTCAATGTGTCTTAGATATTTTGCTACTTTTTCCTAAATGCTGGCTACTCGGCAGGATTATCAGATGCAAGCTGATGACTGCAGAGCCAAATTTGCTTCCTCTTCCGTACACAAATAGGTTAATTTTTCCTTAATTCTAATACGGCGTTGAAATATATAGAAAAAAAAACATAAAACTCTAATGACTATATATTATTGCTAAGAAAAGCAAAACATCTTTTAAACTATTCATTCCAAAGCACCAAAAAGCAGAACTATTATTGGAATCAAGAGAGAAAAAAAAAGAGTAGAAATCTCGACAAAACGGATACCAATTCAATTGAAAGTGAATGGCACCGTATGGCGTATACAAGTAGAGGCAAGCATAAATGTGAGAATAAAATCTATTCTGCTGTTATTAATTGTTGGGGTGTAATTTCTTTTTCTTTTCTTCTTAAATAGGAAATAGGGGAAGCATTGCTTCCCTTGCTTCCATTGACTGCACGCCACTGATATATATATATATATATATATATATATATATATATATATATATATATATATATGTATATATATATATATATATATATATATATATATATATATATATATATATATATATATATATATATATATATATATATATATATATATACAGATGAAATACAATACATTGAAGTTAAAAAATTGAATATATATTTTTTTTAATTTAGTATCCGACGCAGCATAAAAATTTAATAACCACTTAAAGGGATAAAAAAATTTAAAAATGGAGACAAGTAATTAAACAGCAAGAATAATAATCCAGTAAGTTTGCTCAGAAAGAGTAGCTAATCTAAATTTGGGAGTTGTGAGAAAATCATTAATTTAATTTAGTTGTATTCATTTAATTCTTGGTTTAATCGTTTAATGAACAGCACTCAAAGAAGATTTAAATTCTTAATTCTTTGAAGCTGCACACACACACACACACACACATATATATATATATATATATATATATATATATATATATATATATATATATATATATATATATATATATATATATATATATATATATATATATATATATATATATATATATATATATATATATATATATATATATATATATATATATATATATATATGAGAAAATACAAGTTCTGCAGGTAGTAACAACCACTACCGGACTTTCGCCATATTTAATTTCTGTCTTTCAAAAGCATTTTGGAGAGAGAAAGAAAGATGGTGACCTTGCATTGCAGACTATACATATAACAATATAATACAAGAGAAAGAGAAATTCGACGTAAATGAGCAATGAGACAAGAAACATGAGTTTTTAAAGACAAGAGAAAGGGACATTGGAATACACAAGAATCATACTGAGAAGCTACCAACCAGGGACAGTGACTCTACTTCGCCGAAAGCGTTACCCTATCAAACCCAGTATCTCCCTAAGCTAGGAAACTCCAAGGGATTTTTATACCATATCCTCCTACCCGCTAACAATTTAAAGGCTCATTATCCATGTCACATACAAAGAAAGAGCAAATGCAAGTTCTGCGGATGGTATCACCTACCACCGAGCTCTCGCCTTATTTAATTTCTGCCCTTCAAATACCTTTTGAAGACTGAAAGACAGATCCAGATACCTTGTATTGCAACTCTATAAAAATATACAGTATTAGTTATTAGTTTTAGATTGGATTGTTTGGGTTAATTAGCTTTACATGATATGTATAATTGCTTTCTTTGTGTGATTTAAAAAACAATTACCTACCTAACTTAACCTTATCTGAACTGTTAACTTCGCCGGTAAAAGATGCATAAATTGAATGCATTTTTATATCTCCAAGCGAATCTGTTTTCGCGCTTATTGCATAAAAAAAATGAAAAATTCTATATTTTTAAGAAAAAAAACAAAGAACAATATTTTAAATCTTCTTAGCAACTTAGGTAGCCTAAGCCTGCGGTGAATAGCCTATCTATGAGGATATTAAACTGTTCTGTTTTAGGCTCTCAAGAGTGACACAATTAATTCTTGAACAGCGCAGGAGGTTTGTCGTGGAATTCGACATGGCTCTAAAATCAAATAAATTCATCATCTCAACCAAGATATGGCATATGATTAGGCATAAAAATGAGCCAGAGAAATTACGCCAAGTGGAATGCACATAGTACAATTCGTAATTTAGATAAAGGGAATTCCGGTCGTAAGAAAAGTGTGAGGATGGAAACGAATATCGACAAGGTAAGGACATTAATTGCTGCTCATTGAACAAAGTCAGTGAGAAAATTGGCTGCTGAAACACATTTGAAGAGAGAAGGTGTGCGAACTTTTCTCAAAAAGATCTTAATCTGAAGCTATACCAAAGTCAATGTCATCAAGAAATCGCAATGCAGGATAAGCAAAGAAGGTTAAAATATTTCCTCAGGGTTAAAGAAATGTGCGATTAAAACAAATAATATGGAATAACATAGTTTTCAGTGATGAATGTAACATTTACCTAAAAGGCATACCAAATAAACTGAATTATGGGAAGTGGTCACTAACTAAGGCAGATGATCACTTTCAAAAACCTTTGCACTCCCCAAAGATAACAGTATGGTGTGGACTAAGTGCAAATAAGATTTATGGACCTTATTTCTTTGATGACCATGAAAAGGGACAAGCTCAGTCAATTTCCGTTGCCAGATATCTTGACAGGCTCGAAAGCATTTTCGCCAAAAACACAGATACTTACCGATGATTTCCGCAATATGGTGCTACAGTTCATACTGCCTGTGCCACCATAACATGGTTACAAGCTCGATTTCCTCAACGACTTCTGTCATATAGGATAAATTTTCCCTGGCCGGCCACGTCACCTGAATTGTTACCTTTAGACTACTTTCTATGGAGTTCTGTAAAAAAAAGACTCTTTCGAGCTCCACCACCTAATATCGCAAAACTGAAGAAAGAGTTTCGAGAAATCATTGCACCCATCAATGTCAATATTTTGCCGAATGCCATAAGAAATTTTGCTAATTGTATTGATAAGTGCATAGATTCCGATGGTGGTCAACTTGAATGTTGAAAGCTAATTAATAAAATTTCAAATATTGTATTGTTCTTTATAATGATACTTATTTCTACCTTCAAGCTTTAATGGCTAATATATATATATATATATATATATATATATATATATATATATATATATATATATATATTACACACTGTCTGGCCAAAATAAAGGTCGTTTAGTGTAATAATTATTTAATAAGGTATTGGACCTCCTCTCGATAGAATTGCAGCTTTCATCCTATCTGACATTGATTCTACAAGCTTTTGCATTTTCTGTAGCTTTAATTTCGGCCACAATTCTAGCAGCCGTAGACACAAATCGTTCAATGATGATGGAAGTGACGATGGGGCACGCAAGTCCCTCTCAAGCTCAGCCCATAAATCCTCTATGGGATTTAAATCTGGGGACTGTGGTGGCCACTCAATATGCTGAAATGATCCCTCATGCTGGGTGAACCAATCTTCGCCGATGTTAGACCGATGGATGTGCGCGTTATCGTCCTGAAACATTCCATCGCAGTTAGGAAAAAAGAAGTCCATTGGGGAGTGAACTTGATCGTTCAGGATCTAAAAATACTCACGGGACTTTATCTTGTTGCTGCAGGTCCATGTCCAGCTCAGGTAAAACAGCCCCAGATGCCTGCACAGAGGGGATGATGCATGATGGATCCAATGCTTCATGATTTTCTCGCCATACTCTAATGTGCGCAGGCCTCTGAAAGAGGGTAAACCTATGTAGATTCATCGAACCACATAACACGTTTCCAATCCTCTAAACTTCCGTTTTTATGTTCATTGGCAAACTGAAGCCTTTTTTTCGATTTGTTGCAGTCACAAGTGGCTTCCCAATTGAGGCGCAGCTGCATACATTCATTTTTTTAAAGTTAACGACGCATAGTTCTCGTTGAAATCGTTTTTGGACCTTTACAGAACATGCTGATTAACTGATGCGTCGAACAACGCCAATTTTTCTTGACCAAACACTTCAAGGAGCACCTGTCTCTTTCGTAAAAAAATTTATGCCTACCACATTTGCTACGAGATGAACCGGCTTCGCCATCTCGTTTTCAGCGTGCAGTTGTTCTCTGTATAGACCTCATGCCTATACCTGTTGCTGTAGAGATATTACGTGTTGATTTGCCACATTCATAGAAGGCCATGATGCGTCGTTAATCAAATGGTGTGATGTCTTTTCCACACGTCTTCATTCTTTCAGCTTTTGTAAAAATTACGACATTTATAACATCTATACCAGGTGGTTGCTACGTGAGAGACACTACGGAATGTTGCTCTATAGGTTTACTCTAAACTATAGGATTCTGAAACAAATTAGTGACTAATCACATACAATGTATCAAAACTCAGTGAACGACCTTTATTTTGGCTAGGCAGTATATATATATATATATATATATATATATATATATATATATATATATATATATATATATGTATAATATATATATATACTCGAATTGTCTAGGCCAGCTGGCTTCCAACTGGTGAGTGAATGACTGATGGGGATTGAAGTGGCCGAAGAAGGAAGAAGGAAAAAATCATTGTCAAAACACGGCTAAATAGGCCCATGGCGATTCCTAGTTGCAAGAGGTGGTTACCAACACCACCCAAAGGTACTACTAATGCCCAAAGCACACAAAAAAATGGCTTGGAAATAATAAAATCATCACAATAAAGTGACCCAGCCACTCTATTGATCTCAACCTATAAAATATTGTCTCTCACAACTTAAAGATACCAGTTTACACTCATTAAACGAGTAATGTTCGGAAACTGAAGAAGTTTGGTATAGTATGTGGTCTAGCAAAGCTATTGGCAGAATAATGTTTTGAGCAAACGTATTCCTACAAGCGCAGACTGGAGGCTGTCATTGCCAACAGAGATTATTCACAAAGTATTATTTTCCCTTTTGTCTTGGAAATTGAATACTTTTTACCTTAGAATATTTAGATTATTGCAATATAGTTATATTTATAACCGTATTCGCATGTAATTATTACACTAGTCAACAATTATTTTGCTAATTGGGTATTAGCTTGTGATTTATACTATATCGAGTATTCTGATTCCGAATCTGTAATCAGAATTGTTCTAACACATAAGATTCCTGAGTTACACACATACTCTTTAGTTACACATATGAGCAGTGTCGCTTCGGCTACAGTAATGAGAGGATGTGTAGTGTGTGTTTGGTTCATGCGTTACACTCTTGCTGTATCGCGTTGTCAAATTTAGCCATTATAGTAGTGGTGTTGAAACAGTATTTACATACAGTGATTAATTGCATTTTTCTTTCAGATTTATCTCTCAATTAATTTGTAAATCATATAAGATTGTACAAAAGTATATAACAGGATATATACAAACTGAGTTGAAAACATGAATCGGCGAGGATGTATAAATATCCCAGACAACTTTTGTTATATCTGTGGAAGATATACTCCAACAAACCAGCGGAAAATTTTCGCTAAAAGAGTGAAAACTGCATATAATTGATATTTTTGTTGTAAAGTTCGTGACTAAGACAAGCCCTGGACACCTCACAAATCTTGTACTGGACTCACACACTGGTTAAATGGCAAACGGAAGGGTATGCCTTTTGCTGTACCAATGGTGTGGCGTGAGCCAACAAATCATGTTTTTGATTGCTACTTTGGTATGACAAATATTGCGGGATCTCAAATAAGAACAATTCAAAAATTGTATATCCAGATTTTAAGTCAGTTATAAAACCAGTCCCCTAAAATATGGAGATTTCAATCCCAGTTCCTTCATCAGCTAGTGCAGTTAAAGAAGATGATTCATCGCCTGAAGAAGAGGATAACAATGACGATGAAATGTATGAGGATGATTCTAAGGAAAAGAAGATCCAGTTGATAAATCAAGAAAGATTGAATGATTTAGTAAGGGATTTTTCATTGTCAAAGGAGAACGCAGAACTGTTGGGCTCCAGACTACAGCAATGGAATCTTCTAGAGGACGGTGCAAAAATATCTACTTTCCGTAAACACCATGAGGTCTTAGCTGCCTTCTATAAAGAAGAAGATGGTGCTTGTTTCTGTACTGATGTTATTGGCCTCGTGAATCAGCTAGGAAACGAGCATTTACCTGATGAATGGAGACTATTCGTCGATGCAAGCACTGCTAGCCTCAAAGCTGTGTTGCTACACAATTGTAACAAAAAACCTTGAATTCCTGTCGCACTTATTATTGGGATGATAGGAAACGAGCATTTACCTAATTAATGGAGACTATTCATCAATGCAAACACTACTAGCCTCAAAGCTGTGTTGCTACACAATTGTAACAAAAAACCTTGAATTCCTGTCGCACTTATTATTGGGATGATAGAGGCATATGACTCAATGAAATTTATTTTGGAAGGTGTTCATTACTCGCATCATAAGTGGAATATATCTGGTGATCTAAGGGTAATTTCTTTACTTCTTGGATTGCAGCTAGGATATACAAAGAATATATGCTTCTTATACCTATGGAACAGCCGTGACGACAGGAATCATTATTATATTGTAAAAAAGTGGCCCGAAAGAGAAGAACACATAGTTGGCCGATACAATGTGAGGCACATAACTTTGGTACATCCACAGAAGATCTACCTTCCACCATGGTCTTCATATCAAATTTGGCCTTATCACGAATTTTGTTAAAGCAATGGCCCATTATTCTGATTAATCCCAGTATCTCAAAGTGAAATTTGGTGCAAAGAAAACCGATTCTAAACTTAAATCTGGCATTTTTGTAGGGCTGGAGATCAGAGAATTGATACGTGACAAGGAGTTCAGAAATAAACTAACTCCACTTGAGTTGGCAGCATGGGATTCATTTGTCCATGTAGTGCAGAACTTCCTTGGTAATTATAGGGCTAAAAACTATGAAGAACTAGAGGACAACATGCTAAAGGCCTATCAACGAATGGAGTATCGGATGTCTCTTACGATGAATTTCTTGCATTCGCATCTAGATTTCTTTCCATCTGATATGGGTGATATTAGTGACGAACATGGGGAAAAGTTCCACCGAGATATCGCAATGATGAAAAGCAGGTATCTAGACCGCTTCAACGAAAACATGATGGGTGACTACTGCTGCTTCCTACAACGGGAGGATCCTATATCCACGTACAAGCGCAAGAGTAAGAGTCTCAAACATTCTTGAAGAAATTTATAGTTAGGTGAGTACTAGGTCTTTTATATGTAATACATATCTTGTCTGGGTCTGCAAAAGGACGTACATAATACCAAATAGGGTGCCCCGATTCCAAACCTTTGCCCAGAAACGTCTCATTCTTCTCAGACTCATAATAATTATATTATTTGATCCAAGGTGACAAAGTGAGCCATGTAGCCTAGTTGTATAACTCAGGAATCTTACTTGCTAGGACCAATCTGACCACAGATTTGGAATCAGCGCACCAAAATTAGTTACACCAACATTTACTTAAGTAGCAGCGACAAAGTTCAAATTTGTTGGCTAGTGTTATTATAGGGATGTAAACCACGGAAAGTTTATTCTTAATGATTCTTGTCATTGTTATACAAACTTAAAATATTCACAACCACAATCTCATTCGCACCTTTCCTCTTTTACTGTACCTTTCTGATGCCGAATATGCACCTGAAGTTGTCTATTTGTAATGCTCTCACGCTTGATATTTCCTTCACCTTCTATCCGTTAGTCTCTTTATCCTATACGTCAACATTGGTACTAAAACCACACTCTCATGCAACTTCCTGTTGGATTTCCTGAGACTTTGTTATCACTGAAAACCCTGTGGACCCAAGCGTCAAATTAAATTTAAAAATCTAAGAATAACTACAAAAAAGGTGCCGGTTTAGTATGTGGCCAAACCATTTGACTCTTGTTTAGTATGCGGCCTACCATGTTTTTTATGTGGCCTACGTAATCAGAAAGTAAAATATCGATATCCAAAGGATAAAATAAGATATTCAGAATTATATTACCATTTATTTTTTATCATTTATAGCTAATTAAAAATAACTTTAATTAGCAAAACTCTCTCGAATATCTTTAAACATACATAGAAGTAAATCAGTATCATCTCACTTTGACACACGCTAGCAGTATTCATCGAGATGCCTTTGGAGGTGATGACGGGACTCCACGTTTCTTCTTTAGAATGGTGATTTTCCTCCCCAGACAAGATCGCTTAATTGACTGAGTGTGAACACCACTATCAGGATCGATGTAAGTGCTGTTTATGATTCACGGTTTCAGGGTGAAATCCCAGGTGCTGGAGTTGGAGATAAGCGGCCCACTCCTCTGAATAAATGCTTGAACATGCTTCTACTTCCCTTTGAATGATTGAAATAAGAGTATCCACATTGCGCTTTCCCACATAGAAATAATGCACATTTCGTCCTCGAATCAAAACAAACACCCATGGCCCGTCGATTCTTCGCCCATAATTGCGATTATTTTCAACAACATTTTCATCTTCTTCTGCAACTGCATGGTCTCCATTTAAAATACGAGATTTCTTGTTGGTCAGTGCCATGAGTCCATCACACTTCCGGCCCAAATTTGCATCCTGAAAAAGGTCATTTTCTCTTAAAAACAATGTAGCACCTTTTTCACTGACAGCCACAGTGCAGTAAAATTCAGGCAGCAGCATCTTAGAAGGGTGTATGTAAACTGATGTCATTTAAACTATTACAAACAAAACAAAAGCTTTGAAATGTGAGTTCGCATATCGACACAATCTAAACCACAGTTCACTGGTTTAGTATGGAGGTAGAACACATACTAAACCAGTGAACTCGTGTGGTAGGCTACTTCTAACAGGCAGTCCACATACTATTGGGTTGAGGAATAAGTTCTTGCGGTTTTATCAAATTTATTTATTACGATTAACAATTTTAGAAAAACTTCATTTTTACTCGATAACAATATGCAATTTAATCAATGATGTATTCTTCGCTGTTATTTACAACTTCTTCTCAGCGTTCAACTAGTTTTTCGATACCTCTGCAATAAAAATCTCTGGATCTTGACTCAAAGAATTTGCCTAACCAGGTTCTTAATTCCACATCAGTATTAAACGAAACGCCGCGCAAATTGTTGGAGAGCGATCGGAACAGATGGAAATCCGATGGAGCCAAGTCTAGTGAATATGGAGGATGCAGCAGGATTTCCCAATTAGGCGTTTGGATGGCGTCTTTTGTCATATTGTCAATGTGAGGATGAGCTTTGTCGTGTTGCAGAAGGACTCCAAAACTTCGATGAGGTCGCTTTTCACGAATAGCTTCGATGGTTCATGTTGATATAAACACACCACTATTCGTCGCCAGTGATGATGCGGTGAGGAAATCTCTCTTTATATCCACGAGTAGCTTGGTGACGAGCAAACAAACCTGCGGCAATCGTGGAGCGTTGAAGTTTGTTGCTTTCGCTCAAAGCAGGCAGAACCCATGCACTGAGTTTTTGAACTTTCCCCATCGAATGAAGGTGATTCACTACAGTTTTGTGATCACACGCCAATTGTACAGCCAATTCCTTAGTCGATTGATGAGGATTTTCATGAAGAAGATCGTTCAATCGATCTTCATCCAACTTAATGGGGAGACTAGAACGTTCTTCGTCATTAAGATTGAAATGACCGTTTTTGAAACGTGAAAACTACCATTAAGTTGTCCATTCTGATAAAGCATTTTCTCCGTACACAGCACAAATATCGCGTCGAGCTTTGGCTGCCTTTGCATTGTTCCCGTCTCGATTGAAAATGAATAACAACAAGTGTCGAAAATGCCCCTTTCTTTCAACTTGACATTCCATTTTGAGGGTATAGAACAAAAATTAAATTAACACAACTTTTAAATAAACCGCAATGACTTATTACTCAACTGCAAGACGTAGCCTAAGCAAAAGCCTAATAGTCTACGCTGTTAAGAGACGTAGCCTAACCTTTGCAAATTTTGCTCTCATTATTTATTATTTTTTCTTAATATGTACACAAATCACGTCAACCTAATAAATCGGCACCAATCGAACCACACCAAGAATTGGCTTGGAGAAATGGGGATCACTTATGCAGTGACCACCACAGAGCCCAGACTTAAATCCAATCGATCCCCTGAGGGAAGTTCTTGGAAAAGCAATAAGAAGTACCACAAGTACAAATAAAACAGAACTGTATGGAAAATTACAAGCTGGGTAGGGAAAGAAAGCGTTACAAATTTGTCCACATATCGTGAAATCAATTCCACGAGGAATTATAGATGAAATTAAAGCAAAATAGGGTCCAAATAAGTGTTATAATAATTATAAATAAATAAATATTTATATAAAAAGAAAAGGTCTGGGACAGAAAAAGGAATGGCAGAGAATTCTTGAAAGAATTCTTATTAAAGTATTTATAAGTTAATAAGAAAGTTTTACGATATCGGAGAAAAAGGCGAAATATCCTGATCGTGGGAGTGGAAATTGTTCTGATCAAAAGAATAGGTCGAGAAACTTAGTCAATCCCAGTAAAAGAATACATATTTGGTTCCGATTTTACCATTCTGCCAAAGAATCCAATATTTTGAGTTCCTGGAGATTTATAATACTCCATCGTCCGTATAAATAGGCCTAAAGAGGTCTTTATCTGTCTCCTCCGCCGCCCATCCAAAAATGCTTTGAGTGAGAATGCCAGCGTTGATCACGCCAACTCCTTTTTGAAAAATACCCTTGCAATGGGGTCTGCCTAAGTTAGAGAAGGGCGTGAGAATAGAATATTCGCTGCAAGTTGCCTACTCTGGTTAGGCACCGTCCAGATATTTCATCACTTCAGATATTTCTTCACTTCAAAAGTTCCTTTCTTTATTTTCTTTAAATTAAAGATAACGAAAATACCCCTCCCACTGGGATCGAACCTTTCGAGTTAAGACTCTCCTTCCGATCTTGAGTATTAAAATTAGATCCCCAAAGACACCGAACAAGATTTCCACTTTTCAATTCCTGGATAATAAGTGTTATTTTCGGATTGATAATATTTGTAAGAAATTTCGAAAATGGCTGTTATTCCTTTCAGACTTTTTTTTTATTGTGATCAAGTTAGAAATATTTTGAAATTTACTTAGTTTCTATAACATTCCAGATGTGATAGATTCAAGCCTGAGTAGTTCATTTGAAGTTTCTAGATTCATTTTCTATAATCCTATGAAGAGGAAACAAGAAGGTTTGGAAATTTAATAGAACTTTTCGGTTAACTACAGTGATAGCCAAAGGTTTTTGACTCAAAATAATTATATACTCGTAATTAACTATAATGTATGTCTATGTATGTATGTATATATATATCTCTCTCTCTCTCTCTCTCTCTATATATATATATATATATATATATATATATATATATATATATATATACTGTAAAATATCTATTATGTATATATTATTAGTCTTCTTATGGTCTCTCTATAGTTTCATAAAATTACGAAAAAAATGAAGTATCTTCGAATCTTAGTTCTGACTTGTGTATCATCGCACAAAATTAATCAACTGACCAACGAAAATTTCAACATCATTACTTTTTCGTGCGCTAATCATTACTCTGCACTAAAGTTGCCTCCTGTGTGCAGTAAATTCTAATAGGACAAATGCGTTTGTAAGAACTGCTTTGCGATCATCAAGATATTCAAAGAAAGCCTCAACAAATGCCTTGGAACGTCTAAGTATATCCATCAAGCGTCATTAACACCTCCTCCTGCTGAACCAGTTTCGGAATCGCATGGCTACTAATGTGAAACTTGCTCAAGAGTGGGAACAGGCAGGTATGTCTGCATCTACACGCACGGTGAGACGAATATTTCTCCGCAATGGTCTCGTGAGATGGAGGAAAACAAAGAACCAACTGGTCACTAAGTCAACGTTAAGGACCGGTTGTCGTTCAACAGAAGATACGAGTACAACGATTGGATGATGGAGGAATGGGGAAAGATCGACTGTCCGGAGAAAAAAAACGAGAACGCCACCATGGGTCCTGCATAGTTTTACAGTGAAGCATCCTCATTCGATTAATGTATGGGATGCTTCTCCTCCAAGGAAACTTGTCCCCTCATATTGCTTCTCCCTAAAACCCCGCAATTGATAGCAAATTGTCCTCCAAGATACAAGACTGATTTGGTAAAGATCCATGCGTAATTCAAGTGATTAAGAAACGTGTCGTAGAGATGAAATGGTAACAAAGTGGAATGAACAATTGCACATTGAAATAATGGCCTTTGACCTAAAAATGAACCTGATCTTAATCCGATTGAGAACCTGTAGGCTATACTTGAAAAGCGGATGAGTATATGGAAGCACACAGACTACGACAACTTCCTATTATTATTAAGTCAAGAAATGAACACTATGCACAGGTTAATTGATATTCAACATGCCAGAGTGATTTGCTAAAGTCCTGAAGAAAAAGAGCCAGCACAGTCAATACTAATTTTATGAATTGAAGTTTTTTGGGTGTATTTAATCACGCACTTGTTATTGGGGAATTATCTGAAGGAATAAATCTTATGAACCGCAAAATTCTTTTGTCAAAGCTTTTGGCCAAGACTGTACATAGTATTGTAAATATAAGGACCTTTAACTCATAACTATTTTGTTTTCTTTTAGATTCCTAAATCAATAGTTATATATATATATATATATATATATATATATATATATATATATATATATATATATATATATATATATATATATATATATATATATATATATATACACATATCGATAGGCAGTTGGTGACCTTTATGTATTAAACTATCTTTAAAAGAGTTTTCAGCATATAAAAGTCTAGAAATATGGAAAAAATTTACTTACTATTTATATCTGCCTATTTGTACAGGAACTCTATTTTTATCTCTTTCTTTGTAGCAAAAATATCTGTCACTTTTCATAGAAATTAAAAGTAGGACCTCGCTCCATTTTGTTAAGTCTTTCCTTTTCAATTGATATTAAAGCAAGTGACGAGAGTCTTTGATTTATCGTTCTGTTCTTATTGTAATTCCTAATTCTTTTCAACACAGAAAACGACCTCTCCCCAAAACTAGTTGTAACTGGAATTGTCGAAATTAATTTCATCAACTTCATAGCTTCCGGGAACGTATGAGTCGGTTGATTTTCAAATATAAAATCAAGAAACGTTCTAACGAATTTATCTCGAAACACTTGTGCATTGTAAATTCTAGTCTTATCATGTCGAAAAGGGTTCCATAGTTATTTTCCAAACCTTCAAATGCATCCTTATCAACTTGGCAAGCAAGATTTTAAAATTTATTTCCATGAACTAATGAAATGAACTTTAAGGTTTTTAATGCACTAAATTTTGCTTTTTTGTTCATCAGTATGTTATCCAAAATAACACTAAATAATCACATTCTTGCTTCTTTAACTGAACCTTTCGTACGAGATTTTGATTCAGTTAAGTTATTTACTCTGCAATATTCTTCATACTTTACATACAAATCCTCAAACTTTTGGGCAGGTCTTTAAGCAAATTTATTGTTCCAATGATTCTCTCAATGCATTTTGGTTTGTAAGACATTAAAAAGATTGTCAGTTTTAGATCAAATTTCAGTATATACTATCAGAAAAAAGTATCTTGAGTCTTTTGTTAGCCACTTATAAAACCCATTGCTTCCCATAAAGTTTCTGAATCCCACAACAGAGGATTATTGTTCCTTTAATTACTGCATTTTTGTGTTGTTGGGTCCTTATGGAAACAATTTTGGAAGTTTGGCCCATAAGGACCCAACAACACAAAAAATGCAGTAATTAAGGGTTATCTGAATAATGCCTTAGCTGTCCACATTTGCAAGATGGGACACGGAATTAACTGGTCAAAAACTGATACTATAATCCATAGTAATGATTTTATAAAGAGAAATATCCTGGAATCATTTTTAATCTCCCACACAAAAGATAGTAATCTCAACATTAGCTCAGGGCTGTTTTTGCTAGATCCAATTTTATCACTTTTTCTAAAATCAGACTTATCTGATAGCATTAAAATGTTGACCTCATCCCAGGGAAACGTGCTTTGTATAAATACTGGGTGTCTTCTTTTTCTTACCATTGAGTTTGAAAATGTCAAATAGACGAAAGTACTAACTCCAATCCGCCTTTTATTCAGTTTCCTTCCGTGGTACATATTTATATATATATATATATATATATATATATATATATATATATATATATATATATAAGTAGTAGTATTGTAGGGTAGAGTCCGGATCTACACGCACAAACACACTCGTGAGCACTTTTAAATACGTATACACACTAACACGACCCTGCATCACGCCCCTCCCCCCCTTATTGGTTTGTCACCAAAATCTTCCCTCTTCCCTCCTCTCCCCGTAGGTCAGTGATATATTTTTTAAAGGAATCATAGTATATAAACACACACACAAACACACAGACTCATTGGTTTGTCTAAAAAATATTTCCCAGTTCCGTCCCCTTACCCCTAGGTCAGTGATCTTTTTGGAGTAAATCTTTGACGTGGTTTGAATTTTCATGTATTGTCTCAATTAGAATATCAGTGGAGTTGCCACTTAACTTTTTTACAATCCTTTAATTGATCCATCTAATTGCCATCTTTTAAATCATTTGTCGCTAAACCTCTCTGTGTACCACACGTTCTAAGATGATCCTCTATCCACACTGTGTCACACCCAGACTTAGAAAATATTTTGCAACCCAAGATGTGTGTGGGTCGGATTATAAATTTAGCCCAAACTATTCATCTATGGTTGATTTCTTGGATCATCTTCGTCGACTTATTCATGAAGACACATTTGAACGGATTTAATTTATGTATAGTGGGTCAGTTCAACTACAATAACTAAAAGGAAGTACTTGAACATCTCCAGTTTATGAATTTAGAAGATATAATCATCAGTAGAGAATTGTAAAACGATCTTATGGATTAGTTTTTCTTTTTAGGGGGTCTATCCATCGTCACCGTACATGGCGGGATAAATTTCTCTGCATATTACACTCTAACATGGTGAATGATGGTAAGGAAGTAGTGAACATCGCTATATTTGACAGAAAACCCCTGTTATTTTGCTCTCTCCCATAGTATTCCCATTAGTTTACTGATATGATGAAAACCAAGATTGAAGAGGCAAGGATGAAAGAATTCTCCTTCTCACAGGATCAAGAGAATCGATGAGTTATTTTGTAGACAAATTAAAATTTTAGTAGTATAACTCGTATTATTTTATCATTATTTTATTCATATTAATTATAGAGTATTATAAATGATAAAACAAATTATATACATAAAGAGTTCATAATAGCCGACAGGGATTCAATGTATAGTAACTATTTTTTTTTTAAATGTCATGTAGGATTCCTTTGAAACCGAAAAGTATGGTTCGATAACTCCCTGGGAGTTCAACTCGTTTACGAAATGTCTTTCTCCAAACCTTTTCTCCTCTAAGCTCTTTCACTCGACCGTGTTCCTCGGCTCTGAAGCGCATAAAGAGTACAGGGATATGGCTATCAGCATCCTCTCTATCATTATAGGCTCCAATAAGGCGTTTCATAGTATCGTTGATTATCCTTCGTCTGAGTGTTAATGGTTAATCCTTTAGCACGAAGTATATACTCCACCCCACTCCTCGTTTGGATACGTACCGAATAGGATTTGGAGCCCGTAGAGTAGAATGAATCTCGATACGCATCGTCACCGTACACGTCTTTGCGAGTAGAAATCAGCGTGTAGTTTTCCATATACATCAATTAGTCTTTTCTTCGATCTGCTATATTTATCTTCTCTACTTTCTTTACTAAGGGAAATATCCTCCAGGGGAGAGAAATGTAAATTTTTCTTCTTCTGTATAGTTCAAAAGGGTCTCTAAATATGCAAGGTAGGGGTAATTGTTTTCAATGGAATTTAGAGATGTTTCAATTAAATAAATATCAACATTGATGAACAAAGTGTGTAGAATATTATTTTCCAAAAAGAATATTCTCCCCATCTTTAAGGTCGCTTCCCGTTGGCCTTCACAATTCCTCCTTTAATATAAAAATAAACCTCATTCGGGTCTATATAAAACTGCCCGCTATCAGATATATAATAGTCAACCGGGATGAGATCTGATGAGATATTACTAATTGGAGAATGAGACTGATAATTGCTCTCAACGATGCAAGTTTTGGTCGGTGGAACGGTAAAAAAATAAAGTTATATCTAACTTGTTGGATGAAGAGCATTCATTTTTACACGTGTATGATTTACAGCCGATGATAACTTTCTCAGAACATCTATGAAATGGGTGCTTGTTTATATTATGAGAAAAAAACATCCCCATCCTCTTCATCATCTATTTTCCACTTTTTTCTATTCTTCACCTTTTTATTCATACATTTTCGCTAATTAATTCCACCCATTTTTTCGGATTTCCTCTCATTATCACTCAGAATTTTACTTTATTCTAATATATCGACTAGTATCTTTAGTAATATTATTTTTCGTCCTTCCCAGCTGATCTTTCAAAGCTTGCTTTGCACTCTTTCCATGCATAATATTCTGAACGGTATCTAAACCGGCAGAAATGGCCTTCTTTCCTAAATAGCGAGCACCACTCTTTAGATAAGGCAGCGCATTTAGGATAGAGAGGAAAATTGGGGTCCAAGACCATGTCCCCTCCCAGCTCTTAACCCTTTAAACACCCGTGGCCCATTTAACATTTTTTAAATTATTTTTTAGTATTCTCATAATCTGTAGTATTATCATCCAATGACCAAGAAAGAATGGGAAATTTTCACCTTCAACCGTTCTTATATGGATCTAATTTGATTTCAAGTCCCAAGAGCTTAGATTCAAATAGTGTGGATTATCAAAAATTATACTAAATGAACCATCATTGAAAACAGGTGGAAAATTTTCATCAGCCTCGACTGTGACTCGCCTACTAAGGTTAGAGTAAATGTAACATGATCTCGGATGAAATACTCGTATAAGAGCAGGAAAATCTATATTAAATGCTATACAATGATTTAATTTCGGGATATCATCTCTGATAGATCTTTTCATTATACTGGAAAATTCTTCTGACGGAGGAAATAATATATTTTCCTTCATTTTCCCATTAAGCAATGAACATGGAGTGAGCATTAATACATATTCAGTAGAATAGATATTTTCCCTTGCGTTTTGTCAGATTAAAACAGTAAATCTTGAAGATGATAATTTCTGTCTCATATTTAGATTAATTTTCTCTATGAGTGCCTTTTTATTATTATAATATCCAACGTCTATCAATATCTCATTAGATGAATAGTCAATTCCTTTTATTTTTGTTTCCTTTCCCTCTGCTAATATACTATTTGATGCATAATAATTTAATTCTGTCATTTTCCGATAGAATGTAAATGCATGTGTAGGCTTAGTAATATTATAGATATTCCCTCCTATGGTAAAAACCCTTGAGGAAAAAATACTCTGCCACTAACAGAAAGGTTCCTCTCACCACCGTTTCTTGCATGAAATATCGAGATTCCTCTAACATGTTCTTCAAACCTAAGCCAACATATAGCCTTATAAGAAAAAGCTTAGGATTTCCTCCTGTCGATAATTGCAATCGAATTTTCTGGTAAGAATACATCTTTATACACCTTGTAACATATTGTGGCTATTTTGATGCAAGACTGCATAGGATCAGTGTTAAATCTTCCGATGAAGGAACACCGAAACTTCTCCAAACACAGGCGAAGGATAGAAACATCTCGAATGCAATACTTAATACTCTCTGTACGAATATTGTATTCTTATTCATAAAAATTCGCGTAAAAATTACGGACAAGGTATACTTTTTCTTTATTGTACATTTTCTCACAGTAAAATACCTTTTTTTTCAGGGGACGGACCAATATAGTTCAAGGTTTTCTCGGAAAGATAATCTTAAGAAAAATAACATTTTTCCATTTCGTGAATTCCCATTGTTTTTGGCATTTTTTTCAGCGATAAGGGCATGAATAATAGTGTATCCTTAAAATCTATGCCCTGAACGAGCTCTATCTTAAAGATTTTTCGTCCCTGCTTCATTGGATTCGAAGTAAAGAGATTAGGATTAAAATATTGAAGCAGCTCGTCATAGATGAATTTGCCATTGAATTCGGCATTATTATGTGCCATCACATATGTTTTCACATTTTCTCTCGATCCTCTTATTCGTATCAATTCTTCTATAAAGGGTTTACAAGGGCAGTTTTCACATCTTTTTCAATAATCGAATAGTGTCAATTCACGTAGTTGAACGAATGTAATGTACAAATAGATCGTATCACCAGTTACACTCGCGATTTTAAAACTTATATTTACACGATAATCGCCTTTCTAAATCCATTACAGATTCAACTTATGCCGTGGAGGCTCACGCACTACTAGACCAAGACCAGCTGCTTCTCGTTTCTCCCCGATTACGCGGTATGAAAGGATGAGGTTTCCATGTTTGTCTTCTATTAAGAGTATATTTTTAACACGAGAATGATTTTCGCTTTGCTGTAAAGGATATTCTTGCGTATAAGGAGTGTACAAAATTCTACACGGTTAATTTACTTCTCCATCCGAAAAAAGAATGGTGTTTTTACATGACTTATCTTCTAGGGTAAAACGTTCACCTTCTATTGCGAGTTCTACATCTTCATTGTTGGAGCTCAGTCTAATGACATCGTAGGTTACGTTCAGAATGCCATCGTCTTCATTAGGCACACTAGTTGAGCAGAATTGGATGTGTGGAAAATTTCAACGACGATACCTTCACTCGATTAGGGGTTAGGTAAAGAGGAAGAGGTTGGCTTGTTTTGGTAGATCCGCTTCCGTTTTGCAGGAGGAGTAAACATCGTTTTTGATTAATAAAAAAGAGAGAAAAGATTTTGTATACAGTTATCTGAATGAAGTTGGCTCATTCATTATCCAAAAAGAATGCATGAGTGAAGGAATTATTAAAAAAAAATTAATTTGTAGAGAAAAGATTTTGTATATAGTTATCTGAAAGAAGTTGGCTCATTCATTTTTCAAAAAGAATGCATGAGTGAAGGAATTATTAAAAAAAAAATTAATTTGTAGAGAAAAGATTTTGTATATAGTTATCTGAAAGAAGTTGCCTCATTTATTATACAAAAGGAAAGTATGAGTGAAGGAAGTGGAACTAATCAATCATAGGAAGCATGGATAGTGATTTTGTCAAATGTGTATCTGAAATATGTCTTAATCTAATAAAAGATAATGTACCAATAACAACATCGCAGAAACAAAAGATATCACGATTCAAACGGTTGATGCGTATGTTAGCTCGGAAGACAGCTCATATACGTCTAAAGGAAAAACTAATAAATCAGCGTGAAGGATAGTTTCTACCAATCTTATTCTCTGTTATAGCATCTATCCTCTCTAACTTTCTAAGATAAAAAGAATTATTGTTTATCCCGAAAAAGAGAGAGAAGTACCCTCAAACTTAATTCCACCACAAGAAAGACTCTTATCTTTGGAGAAAGAGTTGACTAGTATACTAAATTATTCACATATCCCACCAGATAGACGTGTGATCCTTTACTAGAACACGTTGGAACACTATTTGAAACAGTAATATAATATTGTGAACACATCTTCCGTTAAAGCTAATGGGAGTAACAAGGATCAAATAAACAGTTATACAGATAAAGTACTGGAAATACTAGAGCCTAATGTTCGTGTAAGAGGTAGATTAATTTATAAGACACTAAAAGCTACACCCGGTTTCAGTTGAGGTAATGATGTAGTAAATACTTTCGATAGTAAAAGAGTTACAAATTCTAAAATTATCGACCTACCCAATGATTTAGCTAAAACGTGGAAAGTAAGAGTAAAATTAATATCTTCTAATTTCCCTAAATCTATCATATAAACTCGCAACAGCGGAAAGACTTAGAAAATATTACTCAAACATCAACTTCTTCTACATCAAGTTCAGTGGTTCGCGCCAACACACGGCGTACTTCTTATCATCGACAGCAAAAACTAAGGAGCTGGTTGAATTATTAATTAATTTTACCGATGAAAAATAGCAACTAGACGGACTAATCAAAGGAATGTAAAAAAGCTAAGTGGCAACTCCAGTGATATGCTAATACGACATAGTACATGAATATTCCACCCACTTCAAAGAAACCCTATCCTATCGGACTTTGCCCAGTGGCTATCCAGATTCACTCGAATACTCACGCGTAAGAAGCTATGTCTCGATTCCAGGTAAAGCAAATTATACAACAAGAATATGAAATTAATATCTTTACCTTTTTGAAGATTGCTAGAACAAAATCGGGTTATGTTAGTGATCTTTGAAATTTCATACAGAAGAACTCGCTATAACGATAAACTATTCCTTAGTGAGGATGGATTTTGGCTTGTGTTTAGGGTAATACACTGGTTAAAACATAACAATTTCCACTATGTAGATTGACTGGTGAAGGACTACGGTGTAAAACAGCTGAAGTGCGTAGTGACGGCAAATATAAACAGTCTATTTCATAGTATGCATTTCAGTATTCACTGGAAAAGGGATGAAAAGTTCATTCCTACATGATTTAAGAACGCGCTGTACAATGATTATGAAGTCAATACTTTTCTAAAACTTGAAGACGAGTTTCATCAAAGTTTTCGTCAGATGAAGTGTTTACAGAATGCGGCTGATGCTTGTTATCTCGCATTCAACGATGGACTCGATGAATGCCGAAAAATTCATCCTAACATCAGAGAAGCTGATTATATAGAAAACAACAAGAGAGGAAGCACTATCGAACTTGTGAAAGAAATTGTCCTCAGGGATCTTTACGACTAGGACACTAATACATGTAAATAAAATTGAATAGAATATCTATCTATCAATCAGTCTCACCATGGAAGTCCAGAAGATGGAGTGTCACCAGCCTGCGTCATCAAGACTTGAAAGAAGAAAGTTCAAGTTCACGCCAGATAAAAATATTTTTTTATTAGAGCAAGTTTCCTTAACAAATATGTTTATTAAAATTCTAGATGATAAAAAACCCTTATGATATTAATTAAAAAAAATATAATCCTGACCGGATTAACCCAGCTCTTTTGATTAAGAGAATCAGTAAATGTGTACAAAGTAATAAGGTTGCGGACATCCATGAAATTCTAATTGAAATTATGTATTTTAACTTAGATGTAATATAGAATTGGATTTTATGACAAGAGTCTTTTATTGAATAGTTATATAAGAGTGTAAATGAATAAGATATTCAGTTAAAAATGAACGATCGATTATTACGCTTATATACATCCCGAGTCTGGTTGGGTAAATCGGCTATTCCAATCTGTAGAAAAGATCGCTAAAAGATCTGATGTGGAAAGCTTTCTCTCATGTTTGCATAGCTATACACTACTCAAACCCGTGCGACAAAGATTCAAGACGAAACACATAAAAGCACAAGGTTCAAACGAGATTTGGCTGCTAGATCTCACTGTGTTGAGCAAATTTAAAAGTTTTAATTATGCTGTACGTTAAATACTCTTTGTAATTGACGTATATTCTAGATACGAGTATCTCTGGTTAATTCCTTTAAAGGAGAAGACGGATCACGGTAGTGTCAAATACTATATTAAATCTCATGGAAGAAAACAGATGTATTCCATGTTATATATGTTCTGATGATGAAGGACAGTTTAAGGGAAAGAAGATGAAAAGCTTATTTAGAGAATAAAATATCAGCGTATATCATGTTCACTCAATAAACAAAGATAGTTTTGTAGAGCGTATACAAAGAACTATAAAAGAAAGACTTCTCCAATATTTTACCTTTAATAATACATGTAAATACATCGACGTGTTAGATGAATTTGCATTGGCTTATAATAATTCTAGATAGAGAATAATTGGAAATACACCGTTCAAAGATATACATGATATTGCTACACCGAATCAGAGAGTTGAAAGTTAAACAAAGAGGTTTCTATATAAGATCGGTGATTATGTTTGAATCTCACTCGTTTCCAGCATTTTTAAAAAAAGGATATGAGGTAGGGTGGAGTGAGGAAGTCTACAAGATATATAGAATTTCAAATGTTTTAGACTTGTATTATATTGAAGATTTAAATGGAGAACTACATAAAGTAAAATTTGGAGATGATAGTTAAAGCGAAAGGGCATCGAAAAAACAAGCTATATTTAGCAAAATGCCGAGGGTACCCGAAGTCGTTTAACTCATACGTCAAGGAATGTGATATCATCCAGCAATCTGAGCACATGTATTCGTGGAATTATATAAAAGTAGGAGATGAGGAAGGTTTTTTTATCAGTTGTGAAGATGGAGTTACAGTTTTTATGTCACCCTTCCTTTGTCATCCTCCCGGGATATTTACCCTCAAAATACCATGTCTGACTAAAGACTTGAATTTCCCAAATCCATTAAAACAGACCACAGTCAGTATAAAGTAGGGCTTTGCGAGTTTCAATAGAGAGGGAATATCTATAATATTACTAATCCTACCCATACATTCACAGTCTATCGGAAAATTACAAAAGTAAATAATTATGCATCAAATACTATATTGGCAAGAGGCAAAAAGACAAAAATAAAAGGAATTGACTATATATATGATGAGATATTGATAGACGCCGGATATTATTAGAATGAAAAAGCACTCATAGAAAAGATGAATCTGAGAATGAAACAGAAATTATCATCTCAAGATTTACTGTTTAAATCTGACAAAACGCACGGAAAATGTCTACTGAATATGTGTTAATGCTCACCTCATGTTCATTGCTCAATATGAAAAGGAAAGAAAATCTATTATTTCATTTGTCAGAATAATTTTCCAGTATAATGAAAAGATCTATCAGAGATGATATCCAAAATTAAATCATCGTATAGCATTTAATATAGATTTTCCTGCTCTTATATCTCATCCAAGATCATGATATGTTATATTTACTTTAACCTTGTAGACTATCAGTTAGTAGGCGGGTCACAGTCGATGCAGATGAGAATTATTTACCTTCTTTCATTGATGGTTCATTCAGTATAATTTTTAATAATCTACACTATTTGAATCTAATCTCTTGGGATTTGAGATCAATTAATATCTATATAAAAACGGTTGAATGTTAAAAATTTTTATTCTTTCTTGCTCTTTTGATGATAAAAATAAACATTATGAGAAGATATTAAAAAATAATTAAAAAATGTTAAAAGGCCCACGCGTGTTTGAAGGATTAAGAGCTCAGAGGGGACATGGTCTTGGTTTTCTATTCTCCTCCCTATTTCGAAATGCAGCGCCCTATCTAAAGAGGCAAGTTCGCTATCTATGAAAGAAGACCATTTCTGCCGGTTTAGATATTGTTCATGATATTATACATGGAAAGACTCCAAAGCAAGCTTTGAAAGATCAGTTGCGAAGAACGAAAAATAATATTACTAAAATATTAGACGATATATTAGAAGAAAGTAAAAATCTGAGAGAGATAATGAGAGGAAATCCGAAAAAATGGGGGTGTCAGAGATCACAGAGAGTGAGAGAGGAAGATACGCGTCGCCGTCCTTCCTGCATACTCAGTATCTTCTGTCCGCCCCCGTTGGTATCCGCTATTCGCGTCCCGTTAGACTCTGCACAATTCTCACCGAATCCGTCAAGCTCCCGGTATTCTCGTTAATTCACGTGAGTCTACCTCGACCCGCTTCTCCCGCTTCTTCCGCTCCTTGAACGCAACGCGCTCAATCTCGATTCTTGTTGCTCGAGAGCAAGATTTAAGTTCACCCCCGCAATACTCATTATACAGAGACTATTGTTTGAACTTTGCGCCAAAGCAAGGATTACTCCCTCGAACAAAATCTTAGAGGTAACAGCAACACGCAACTCTCCTGTGCAAGTGCTCTTTCTGCCCCCCACCCCCACCAGTGTAAGCCTCATCGTCGGCTTAGTTTACGCTCAAGGTTATTCGAGCGTCCCTCGGTTAATATTGTTCGTTTGTTTGTATGGTGACCATACTTACCACTTCTCACCCCCCTTTAGCTGCCGAAGACCCGTGTAAATCTAGTATGTGTATAGCTCATTCTAAAGTTCTTGTTAACCTTGTAAACTAATACTGATAGGAATATTAGTAAAGTTAATTTTGTACCCGTTTTTCTGTTATCCCGGAACTCCAAGATAGTTGACTATTGGCCAAACTACTTTCAGTTAATTTGCACTCTGCTTCTATTGTAAATTTCCCACGCACTCGTAAAGCAGAAAGAGTGAACTTGACCCTATTCTACGACATCTATCTTAAACTGGTGTCAGGTGTATAGGGTTAACCTACGACATCTATATTAATCTGGTGTAAGTTGTGCGGGTTTAACCTACGACAGGGTCTAATAAATAAGCGAAAATGGATGAATAAGAAGTGAAAGAATAGAAAAAAGTGGAAAATAGATGATGAAGAGAATGGGAATGTTTGTAATCATAATATAAACAAACACACGTTTCATAGATGTTCTGATAAAGTTATCATTGGCTGTAAATTATACACGTGTAAAAATGAATGCTCTTCATCCAACAAGTTAGATCTGACTTTATTTGTTTACCGTTTCACCGACCAAAACTGAGAGTAATTATCAGTCGCATTCTCCACTTAGCAATATCTCATCAGATCTCACCCTGGTTTAATATTATATATCTGATAGTGTACAGTATTATATAGACTTGAGTGAAATTTATCTTTATATCAACGTAAGAATTGTGAAGACAAACGGAAGCGAACTTAAAGATGGGAAGAATATTTTTCTGGAAAATAATATTCTATACACTTTGTTCAGCAATGTTGATATTTATTTAAATGAAACATCTCTAAATTCCATTGGAAATATTTAGCCCTACCGTGCATATTTAGAGACCCTGTTGAACTATACTGAAGAAGAAAAATCTACATTTATTTCCACTGCAAGATATTACTCTAGTAAAGAGGGTATAGAAGATAAATATAGCATATCGAAGAAAAAACTAATTGATGTATATGAAAAACTACACGCTGGCTTTTTCTCGCAAAATTAGCTGATGATGAATGGAATCTCACTAAAGATAAAGTTATCCAGAGCATCACATTCATTTGCACTATTTAGAAGCCAGATCGGTTTAGACGGTAAAATATAATTATTAGAGTTTCCTTTACCTGAGAAACGTCTGCCTTTCAGTATCAACTCATCTAGAGATAGAAAATAGGTTGCTTACACCAAACGCTAAGTACCCTATGACACAAGTTCGTTTGCGATTTTTTACAATTGTGAGTGGAATATCAATGAAGAGTGTGGATAATATATTCATGGGAAGAATACCTACGCAGATGGTGATTAATATGGTTGATTATTCGACATTTTCTGGTATCTATGATGTATCACCTTTTGAATTTAACCCATATAATGTGAATAGCATCATTATCTATTTAAACGGGAATAAAGTTGAAAGACAATTTGCATTAGACTATTCGGACGATGAAGATTCAGTTGGTTCAAGGGCTGTTTAATCGTTATATAACGGAATAGGGTGTATTAAGGTTGGACAGAGTATTAAACGTACGTATGAACAATTTATAAAAAGTAAAAAATATTTATTGTATTAACCTAAATCAGGACAAAAGTACTAATTGTCTTGGAGAATATTTCAATTCTATACAACAGAGAACATTATCAATACATTTACAGTTTAGATCTCCATTAATAGACCCGGTATCTCTTGTTACATATGCCCAGTGTCTGTCCGATATTGAGATAAATGAGTCTAGAAACGTAACAGTTTAATCTTAATAAAATTAATGCAATATAAATAGAACTATTGTATCGAAATAAAACTACTAAATGAGGTTTTCATAGCGGTTTTGCGAGAGACACTCGGCTAAGTCTACCTTTAATACTGCCAGCAGCTTATATCATTAATCTGGACAGCAGCCATCGAACTGGCTCGCATTGAGAAGCTTTGTCTGTTGACAAATATTTTGTGTGTTATTTTGATAGCCTATGTCTAGTGTTAGAGAATGATGTTTATATTCGTAAAATTGAGTAAAAATGAATAAATTTATTATCGTCAATTCAGTTATTTTTCAAACTCTTGTGGCTTGTTTTGTGACTATTTGATTCAGCAGATGGCAATCGGTAAATCATATCGAGCTTTTATTGAACAATTTTATTCCCTTAATGATCAAAGAAACGAATAAATCGTTGTAAGGAATAATTGTAGTAGAATGTAAAGAAAATTGATGTTGTACACTCAATAAATATTAATTGTTAGTTGGAAAGTATGTAATTGTGTAGCCTATCTACTCAAATGTATATATTATATGCCACTATAATCTGGTTAGTATCAATTTGTTTTTTTTCCATTTATTAATCTTAGAAAATGTATGCATATTTGAATTTAAATGTATAATAAATCATTAAAATAACCTTGACTTTTTTTTAAATATAAGTTACAAAAAAAGAAAATGACTTACTCTGCAAACGAAGTTGTAAACTGCGGAACGGTATAATGTTCGAGAAAATCGCTGATCTCGGCACATGAACTCCATTCATCTTTTGTAAATGGCTCAATATTCTTATGTTTATTTATAAACTTTAAATTTGATCAGCCTAATAAGAGTAAAAAAGGTCTTCCCAGCAGAGCTTCAAATTATAATGATAAATGAGAAAGGTTTCGAATGGGATTTTTATATCTTTACCGATAGGAGGGGGATGTTTTGGTGACAAACCAATAAGGGGGGAAGGGGATGGAGGTATGGCCCATTAGAAAAGGTAATAGGTGTGTGTGTTTCCAGAAAATCATTATGGTCGATAAAAATAGTTGAAAAGCGATGTTTATCTCCTTGTCTTATTAAGCTCCTCCAAATTATTTTTCAAGTATTTTCACTCAAGAAAAAACCCAAAACGGTAGAAGTCAGATATGTTAAATATGATCTAGACATTATAATATTTTGATTAATCTTCTGATATTTACTAATGTTGAATGTGTCGCAGACGGCAGTAACCATTCCTTGAAAAAAAAAGGTCACTAAAATGTTTGAATGGCAATAACTATCTCATCGCCTCATTAAGCACTCCTAATTATTTTCAAGTATTTACTAAATGTAAATTGAAACAGGCCAAAAAGGAAACTGACCTAAGGAAGGGAGGGGGCTGGGAACTTTTCGGCAACTAACCAATAGGGGAGGGGGGTGTAGATTCGGGGTGGAAGATTATGGTTGTGTGTACATATTTGAATCTGCTCAAGAGTGTGTAGACTCTAACTCCCTCGAAAAAAATATCACTGACCCATAGGGGGAGAGGGGCTGGGAACATTTTGGCGGCAAAAGAGTAAGTGAGGGGATATACTTGGGGTGATGGTCATCATGTGTGTGTGTACGTGTTTAAATGTGCTCATGAGTGTCTGCGTTTGTGTAGACTCGGTTTCTACCTTACAATACTACTTATATATATATATATATATATATATATATATATATATATATATATATATATCAGAACAATTGTTAAATCTAATTACAGATTCCAAATATGTTAATAAAACCACTGTTGAGGAGCGTAGTATTTATTATCTCGAGACCAGTTTCGGCATGGAGTTTGTCATGCCAGCCTCAGTCGAACACTAAGAATACATGCAGTCCCACTAAGCGTACAATATATATATATATATATATATATATATATATATATATATATATATATATATATATATAGTTTACAGAGATCTCACCTGCTTGCCGTGCGAATGTCTCTACCCCTTTATCTTTATTCCTTCTCTTTCCTATACCACCCCATTTTTCTCCAGAATAGATTCCACCTCGGCGATCACCCGCTTCCTCCTCGCCTTAGCCAGGCACACAAATCTACGCTCCTTTCACCTATATCTGCCGACGTGTTCACCAAATGGCACCATCTCCAATGCACTAACTTAAGTCCATAAACAATAACACAGAATAGGTGGCCCACAACACATACATAACAATCACACACTCTCTCCAACACACATCCCGCATCCCAACCTCAACTTTCTCCAATTAAACACTAATGGCATCCGAAACATGAATCAAGAATTAGAAAAAAAATTTAAACACTTAAAACTTTCTTCCATATTTTAATAATCAAGGAATCCAGATTAAATAATCAATCACATCTTAAAAACATTCTACAACTACACTACACACTGACATGCTGCATACCCACAACACCACAGCTTACTCACTATGATATAGAATGACATCCCATTCTCCAACATCACCAGACACAGAAAACCAGTATTACATAACGACCACACTAATAAACTTCAATCATTTGCTACGTATATAGGTTACAAAAACTTCATACAACATCATCAACATTTACATACATCCTAACTAACTAAGCCCATCACTGTCCTGCAAGCTTTTTGCCAAACTGGCTCAACTCTCACAACTCCCTAACCTCTTGTCAGAGGGCAACTTCAATTCCTTCCATCACAACAATTTAAATCATAAGTCACCACCATCATTGAACATCTTCTCACAACTCCTTAACCTCTTGTCAGACGGCAACTTCAATTCCTTCCATCACAAGAATTTAAATCATAAGGCACCTCCTGTATTGAACATCTTCACTCACTAAACGTATTGAACAATATAAACCAACAAGCAAAAATACCCCCACCAAGATAACCATCAACCCAGTTCCACAGACATAACTCTGCTACACTTACTTCCAAACTAGAGCCACCTGGCAAAGCTACCAAGAACTTCAATCACCCCACCCTTAATCGCGATCACATTCCAACTAATCAACTCAATTAAGAGTTATAGCAAATATCCCTGATTAACTACTAAAGAGCCAAGCTGCCTATATTCAAAACTCACAGGAAAAAACATCCTATCCATCTTCGTACTCGAGCATTTCCATTCTTTTTACCAAACACTCGCACCTCACCAACGCAATCTACCAGGCAACAAGAAATATATCTTCTGAGGACATAAAAATCGCATTTATTCGAAATTTACACCTGAGAACCTAATGAAACAGAGAAAAGACTGAGACAAAAACATATTCTTCAAAGACCATAAACTTGAAAATAGAAACACTCACAAAACAAGCACACGAATTCTGGGGGACGATAAAAAAAATACATATCACACACCTACCCCCCCCCTCCCGACACACACACACATATAAATATCTCCATACCCGAGATATAATCCCAAGCCCAACCATGAAATGCAACCAGATCATGAATCACTACTCTTAATTAGCTAACTATCCACCGGCCGCAATAATAGGAAACCCCTCAAAAACCTAAGAAAACTGCACATAGACCACAATTCGACCCCCTTCTTCCCATTACGCTACCCTCACCATAAAAATCACTAAAACAATCTCGTAAGCTGTAATATCAGATCAAATCGCAAACAGAAAGGTAAAACACCTCGGGCTTATAGCCATAGCTGCACCCAGACAACTTCAACTATGCTTGGTTACGCCTCATCATCCCCACCCCAGTTGGAGACACGCAAACACTCAACTCCCTCTCAAATCAAATAAACTCCAAAACCTTCTCACTTCTTCCAGACCGATCTCGATCCTCACAACCATCTAAAAAATTATAGAAACTTTATCCTCAACAGATTCAAGTCCATTATGTACATCCCTCTGCACATACCAAAAATGGCTTCAGAGAAAACTTCACAACAGCACTACTTACCATTCTATCAACACATATTAGAAGGCTCCAAACAAAACCTTCCCATTAACGCACAGTAAATACCACCATTAATATCAGCATAGCATTCGCCACTCTCCCAGTCGACATCCTTATACAAAACATACTGAACACCAACTACCATAGTAAAACTTACATATCATCCATCTAAATTTGCAAAACCTTTACCCATACGTGTTTTATAGCTATAGGCTATCAAACATCAATTTTGAAAATCTTTGAATTCCTTTGAAATAAGTTATGGAAGAAGTTGAGATAGAAAGAGGTGCGTTCTATTCGGCCAACAATTTTGGAAATCTTGTTTTTTCCTCTGATATAATTTATGGAAGATGTGATAGAAAAATGGGCATTCTAATCGCACACCAATTTTTGGAAACCTTGGGACTTCCTATGATATAAGTTATAGAAGACGTTGTGATTAAGGACAGGTTTTCTGATTGGAAGCCAATTTTGGAAACCTTTGGATTTCCTCTGATATAATTTATGGATGGTATGATTACAGAGAGGAGTATAGTTCGGACACCAATAGGGCAAACCTTTAGATTTCCTCTAAAATATTTTAGGGAATATGATGTGGTTCAAAGAGGGCCGTTCCGAGAGGACACCAATTTAGGAACCTTAGGATTTCCTCTGATATAAGTTATGGAATATGATGTTGAAACCAATTTTGGAAATATTTGGATTTCCTCTGATATAATTTATGGAAGATAATGTGGTTAAAAACAGGGGCTCTGTTCGGACACCAATCTTGAAAACCTTGGGATTTCCTCAAACCATAAGTTATGTGAGATGTTGTGATAGGAAGATGGGCGTTCTGTTTGGAAACAATTTATAAAACCTTTGGATTTCTTCTGGCAAAAGTTATGAAAGAATTTGATATAGAAAGAAGGCCATTCTGTTCGGACACCGCCTATTTTGGAAACCTTTGGATTTTCTCTGATAAAATTTATGGAAGAGCTTGTGATACATTAACCGGCGTTCTTTTCGTGCAGTAATTATGCAACCCTTTGGATTTGTTTTGATATAATTTATGGTAGATGTTTTGATAGAAAGATGGGTGTTGTGTTCGGAAACCAATTTTGAAAGCCTTACGATTTCCTTTGATATGATCTATTGAAGATTAATTGATAGAAAGATAAGCTTTCTGTTCGGAATCTAATTTTGTAAACCTTTGGATTTCCTCCGATATAATTTATGGAAGATGTTGTGATAGAAAGACGAGCGTTCTTTTTTGCCACGAATTTTGGAAAACTTTGGATTTCCTCTGTCATAATTTATGGACAAAGTTGAGATAGAGAAATGGGCGTTCTGTTCTGACACCTATTTTGGAAACCTTTGGTTTTCCTGTGAGAAAATTTATGGAAGATGTTGTGATAGAAAGAGTGGCGTTCTGTTCCCATATAAACGTTTAAACGTTTGAATTTTCTCTGCCATATCTAACATAGGTAATGGAACATATTTTGACGGAATTACAAGCGATCTGTTCGTACACCAATTTTGGAACCCTTTAGATTTCCTCTGACATAATTTATGTAACTTGTTGTGATAGAAAGACAGGTGCTCTTATCTTTTTAGATGGTACTATACGTATACATATATCTTGTTCCTTCTTTTCCTTCCATTTCTGATCTCTCTCATTATACTTATTTTAGTCCCAATCTATTAACAAAAAATTCAACCAATATTACATATTGTAATTTTCATTTATTTGTCTATTTTTATTTTTCAATAAAAGTTATATTTTATGGTTGTCCCATGTCAACACTTAAAATTCTAACTTGATGCAAAGCTAAGGTATCTCAAAGAGATTTGATTCAAGCATAAAGCATCGATACTTTGTGTACCCACCTTGAAGGCCTATGATGAGTCCAACAACTCTAAGATCACAGATTGAGATTTCTGTTAGATGAGTCAATGATAAGTTTCCATTCCATACTATTATACTTCAGGCCCATTAAGTTTGGCAGGTCATCAATGTTGTTACAGTAACCCAGTAAATAGGCTTCATCAAACGTGAAAAATTTCCTAAATTTTTTCTCGCAGTCCCGATACCAATAAAATGTTGTCCCTGGTATCAGCATACAATTCTCTTAAAGACGTGAACCCAATAGCTGAGAAGATTCTTTGGAAATGTTCAGGTCTCGTGTCAGGTCGTTGAGTTTGGCTTGCGAAAATGGCACCAGTTGGTCACCCTTTTCTAGCTTGTATGCATCAAACTCAGCTATATTGGTAGTGACACTAGCCTCGATATCAGATCTAGAACCCATGGTAAAAAAGCTCAAGAACAGAAAGATCGGGGCCATGTGGGACTGGTTTTGTAGCAGAAGGAACATTAGGGAACATGGTGCTTGTTCTTGTGATTACTGCCTTTCAAATTTGCCATGCTGAAGTAGCAGTCGTTGACGTGATTTTTGCGTTCCCTCCACACCATTGGGACACTAAATGGCATACTCTATCTTTTCTTATTACTCCAATCCTGTAAATTTTCCACACATGTTTTACAGCAGATATGAAGAGCAAATGGCGTATCCTGGTCGCATAGTTTCAATTTAAATTAAGCATGATAAGCCTTTTTCACCAAGTCTGTGAATTTTGCTTAACAAATGTGTACACTGCTAAATATATTCCTTTCAATTAAAAATTTAGTTACCTTCTCCTTCTCATAAAAAAATGACTGAATTAAGTTATAGGTTAGGTTTTCTCCTAAAAGATTACCGATATTTTATGCCTTTTAAATAAATTAATTTCAATAGAGAACTTTAAAATTTTATTATTATTTTCCTTTTTTCGTCTTTATTAATGTTGAGACAATTTTAACCATGATTATTACAATCCTAATTTGAATATTATTCTTTTTCTATATGATTTAGATATAATTAATTTTCATTAGGATTTTAGATATTCATGTACCATCATTATTTATATTCCAGTGGCCATTCTGATTTTTAGGCTTTCATATCCAATTGTCGTTCTCTCTTTCCCTCTTTTGGGCGTGTGTAACTCAGTCCATTGTGTGTACATGTGAGTAATTCATTGGCGCCAGTTTCTACTGTTGCTTGGTGAAAACAGCTTAGTCGTAAGTGAGTTAAATTTGCATTGCATATCTGATTGTCTCATATTCTATTTGTTACCCGAGTCTCCCCCAACGAATCAAGTCTACAAGCACCTCCCTTCTAAAAATGGAGATTAAAGTATTAAGTAAACAGTTGCATTTTAGAGAAAAACTAACTTAAGATGTCCTTAGTTTTGCTTGAAAGATTTGACGATCGAGAGACTTTAGGAGAGGGGGGTGAATGGACAAAGGTTCTCTTTATTTTGACGACTGGGTTCAAACTGACAAACAGAGGAAAACAACGGAGTTGTGTGGGTTCGAGTGCAATAAATTAGAAACATTTATTAGGAGATTAGTTATGAGAGGTTTCCGCTCAAGACTCTTGTTTCCGAGTAGAAGTTTCTAATCGTCCTTACTTAAACCCTTCGTTGTTCAAATAGACATTGATTAAAAAACAATAGCGGAACAACCCGTTGTTGATCAACTTTGTTAAATTTATGGATAAATTAAAACAAACCCTTTCTCAAAATTCGTCATTATTTACAAGAGACAGAATCCGCCCCCAAAATTCTCAGTCTACACTACCATGACTTTGGATGGATGGCTTTCCCTTGAGCCACTGAAGGGTACAAAACTTTCGTGGCTTGTGGCAAAGACACTACTACCTGCATTCTTACATGCTATTTCCCTTAACAAGGAGCGTCCTTGATGTGGGTGAGAGTACATTACGTGTATTTGTCTACGGAGGTGTATTCTCCCACAACAGTGGGAAAATAGATTAAATGCTTTTTAAATGAGAAAATAAGACAAGAAGAAAAAGAGAGATGAGTGAAAAAAAGGAATAGAAAAATAGGGTAAGATTAACAAAGAAAGTAATAGAAAACCTGCTTAATCCTGATGAATATAAGACAACCTTAGATCCTGTTTGGGGAAGGAGGATTGTTGCGAGGTCAGTTTGAAGTTTGCTATCATCGAATCAAGGTCAAGCCCTCAAGAAAGGCGGGGGGCGAGGTTAAAACCATTGCTAGAAATGAAACCTGAATTATAGGCACCGCCGCGCTCCCGATTCCAGTGCCAGGGTATGGATATAAGCAAGTGATCACCTACCCTAACTCTTAGTGCCCTTCCCCCCCCCACCTAGCACGTTAATTCTTTATTACCAGGGATCCAAGCGCGGCCTTGTCCCACCTCGGTGGCGAGTGGGAGGACAAGGTGAAATAAGGTGGCTCTTGGACGAGTTAGTGGACTCTGGTTACCCCATGCACAAATAGTGATGAGGTATCATCTTTCCCTGATCTTGTCCGAAAGCCACCCCAATCGTCTCTGCCTCAAGAGTGGAAGGTGCACTTACCATTTTCAGGAGCCCCTCCAGCTCTTATTTGGCGGAGGCGAGGCTGTCCGCTCTCCCATTTCTTGGTATAATGGGATTTCCCCCTTACCCCATTTTATTAAGTTATCCCCCCCCCCCTCCCCCAGAACTCTGCCTGAGGCGGCTGTGGCAACTATTTTTTTGCCAAGAGTACAACAAGTATGGCAGAAATCCTAGAAGGAGGCTCACCAGCATCGCAATATGATTAGGTAGCAAAAGTGGATCCACTTAGAAGGAGAAAGGACGACCGATCTCTCTGGGTTCTGCCCACTGATTTAGTTCCCTGAATAGGTACTTTCTTGGCGACCGGTACGTCAACTTCCCGATTCTTCATGTTAGTGGTCGGTACACAGCCCCTCCCCCCTTAGACAAAACCAGTATCGAACTATATGCTACAAGAAAGTCCTGTAGGGATTCCTGACGCTTCGAGAAGGGATTGCCAAATTGAAAAACCTCCAGACGTGAGCGCGAGTGACAAGATTCCCTCACCCCCATACGGCTGGTTTTTTCTCTGGGAGGATGGTGGATCAGCGGGAGACCAAACCACGGGCATGATCCATACAAGGAGACTATAGCACCTGGGGATAGAAAGAGAAAGAGGGGCTCTTCACTCTACGTGTGTGTGGTGGTAGGGTGGGGGAATCTCCAAAGATGAGCTGGTTCTTTATAATTTAGAAGAAGTAACAATTAAACTCAACCCTGTTTGACCTTAGAGGCCACTTAGATGGAGAAGATAAGAGGGTGAAAACACTGCATTCCTTACTCAAAATGAAAGACGAGTACAAAGACAGGAAGTTCTCTTCCTTCCGAGGAGGGGGGTCTCCAAGGATTGATGGATTCAGCACCGACTTGGTGAAAGGCTAGTCCAAGCCTGGTACGTCTGGACTCGGCGTCTCCTTGGATGAGGGAGGCGTTAAAGCACTACCCTATGCACCTAAAAAATCTTTGAGTTTCTCGTCTTCAAACGATTCCTAGTAGCTCTTTCTATTGATGCGATATATTTTTTTAACAGAGATTTGCTCCATCAGTGTCAGACCTTTGCTACTGTTCTCAGTAAAGAACCGAAAGTCTTGCGTTTCTCAAACGGAGCCTTCTGATGAATGCACTCTACCCTGCCTAGGGGCTATTTAGAGCGCTCTTTGAACATGCCATGGCTCTTCTGTACAAGTGACTCCGCGCTCTACCGTGCAAATCGTGAAAAGAAAATATTATGCCAGGGTATTCCTTGACTACTCACTATGAGAAATCTCAGGGGTAGTCAAAGTTAAAGGTGTAGAGAAGAAATATGGAAAGGGTTTCTTGAAATACCTCAACATCTCCGTCACTATTGACCCCGACACTCTAGGGTGCGAGCTGACTCGCATTCTTAGTGTTCCTGTGAAGATGCTACTATTTCGATCGTTTTGACAATACTAATAGAAATTATCGTCGTATTAGGGAGGGTCAACCCCATATTTGTGAAACCTTTTGCACAGCCAGGGGTGTGAATTGTGCGTAGTTGCACCTTGGTTCCTCGAAGCATTGCCACAAATATCTTTTTGAGAAACAGGTTATGACCGTTCAAGCTACGAACCGAAGTTCATATTTAGATGCTAAATTGGTGATACTGTTAAAGACTGAGCGGTCAAGCACCTCCTACGCGTTAAAATTGAAAAAAAAACACATTCAGCTTTCGGATCATCAACGCCTACGAGTGGGCAAGCTCTCGCGACATTTAAGAACCCCTCTCTGGGTTCTACCTCCCTTGGCTCCTCCCCGCTACGGCTTGCAGCAAAAGGGCGCAAACACAGCTCTGGTCAACCTCCAGCCCCAACCCCACTCCTCCACCAGCTCGCCCGTTTTGCAAATAGAGAACCGACCGCGCGCCTCCACAGAGTCTCTATAATCAGATGAGGCAAAACCGCGTAAGGTAGTGGTAAAGCCATACTTAGGGATCCTTTATTTTGCCCCCACAAAATGAGGATAGAAACAAGGGAGCTTCGGCTTTCCTACACGTGCTCAAAGTTGTCAGAGAAGCTTTGGAAAGTCGTGCCACCCCCAAAGGACGAGGGAACCCTGACAACAAAGTCGTCAAGCCAGCTGAAAGATTTAAAGCCAAAAATGCTCATACGCAGATCCAGCATTCTTCTAGTAAGCCACACCACCAAGTTTCCTAATGCCCTTCATCTCAGGGTCTTTCCATTAAAGAAGATACAGCAGCTTCTTCTAAGTAGACCTAGAGGAAACCTTCTTCCATTCATTTGTTGTGGATTCCAGACTAATGGAGAGGAACTGTGGAGGGTATCTCTCCAAGTTCCCCAGTACTCGTTTTGTATTAAAAGTACCTGGCACGGAACAATGTCCACATCAAAGCCTGGTACACGTTGAGATGTGTGTAGGTTTAGGAAACAAAACAGAGATACATTAAAGAGTATTTATGGATTTTTAAAAAATTGAACGACCTTTTGTATAAAACGTGACATTATAGTTACGGGGAAAACATGAGAAGGAAAATAGCTCCAAAGATTTGATCTGTGAGGAAGGAAGTAGACATCAAAGCGGCCCAACCTTGAGTTCCGTGTCGTGACACAAAAAGTATGTAATTCAGAAGCCAAGTATTGCGTGGTCTGGATGGTGGAGGAGGCATACGGACGGCTAGTTAATCGAAGCTAGTATAATCGAAGCTAGTTAGAAAGTGAACTGACATCACGGCAAAGGGCAAGGGAGTTAAGTTTTAAAGTTAGTTACGGACAGTTTATTAGAACTATAGCTTTGGAATGAACTTTATAAAGTAAGTTTACAGAGATACAACCACCATAAATGTTAGAGTAATCTTCCAGATACGGAGGTAATAGTCTTTTGTATAATCGAAGTAACTGTTCGGGAGAAAAGAATTTTATCCATCTGTACAGGACACATTTTTTTATGCATTTTAGTTATTCATGAGATGCGGGCCCCCCCCTTTCCAAAAAAAAAATTGGATGTTACAGTAGCACACCAGTAAATAGAGTGAGGCAATAGGTGTAATTATCGAACCATCAAAGTAAATGTTAGGCTTATTAGCGGTCTTAGATAGTGAGATGGGTAAAAATCGTTTTTAGAGATATTAAAATTAACAATATTTTGTCTACCCCGGTGATAGAGGGGTTAGGGAGAGAGATAGAAATCAATGAGCATAGAGAAGGAAGGACACCAAAAGAGGGGTAGATTCTAGATGAGACCATTGTGCTACACCCTGTAAAAAGCCTTGGAACTATCCAAGAAACCTAGGTATGGCTCACCAAAGTTTTTAAAAGATGTTGACTAGACAGTAGTGAGATATGAATGTATATCGCACGATAATCTAGCCTAACGACAGTCATAGTCATACAGGTGATTAGAAACGAGACTAGGCTGATAGTTAGAAGTGTGAGACCTGTCAGCTTTTTTTAGTTATGCTATGCATCAAACTTGTTTCCAAGAGAAAGTAAAGGTTTTGTTTTTTAAACAAAAGATAAACAGGTGAGCAAGTACAAGTACGAGTTCGTGGACACATTTTCAATCTGGAGGTGTTGGTGTAAAGATAGAAGCGTCTTTCTAAAAGTCCGAAAAGTGATTGAATGAAACGGCATAGGGTTAATAAAAGAAGACTCAACTGGAGCAGGGTTGTTAGAGTCATATATGGTGGATTAGATTACAAATGTGGAACAAAGAGTGTTACTTTGTCAACACAAGAACCAGCGATAGCGCTATCAGGACACAAATGAGAGCGAAAGATGGGGCGACAGAAGCTGCTAGGGATACTCTGGCCTAGAGACCAGAAAGATCTGTCAGTGGGTGACAATGACAGCCTCACACATTTCCTTGAATAAAAAACGCTTTGCCTGGCGCTTTTCCTTACAGCAATTACGGGCAGTGACAAAAGCTCAGTTAGAGTCGAAGGATAGAGAGATTTTCCAAGCCCTATATGCTTGGCCCCAGAACAGGAGCTACTGAACCACAGGTTGGATAACGACAAGGTCTACAAGAATGAAGGATAAATAGTTCCATTCCCTCCACGATGATTTTCGTTATGCATTTGGTGGAGACAGCAACATTACTACAAGATACACAATAGTTTCCCCCTAAGTAAATCTGAAAAGAAGTTCCACAAGCTTTCCTGTCAGATCCGTAACGGTACCAGTATTTACGCTTGAAAGGAGTTGCTGGAGGGAAAGATGCTTTAACGATAGATACACTTATGAGTGTGTGATCAAATTAGCCAATTGGTATGGATATAATCTATTCACATATAGATACATATGTATATTGGAAGGTATATGAGTAAGAAAGGTGATAATTTGATCTAAATCTTTTAGAATGGAAAATATATGGGCTTCGACCCCTCATTTGTCTGTGAAGAGGGAATAAAACCATTCCCTAGCCTGAACGTTGAATTCTTCAAGGTAGGTGACCTTAGTGTGCGATCGCCGCTAGAGAGGCCACCACGGTGGCTTATGCATATGGGACTGGTGGTCCACGATCGACAAAATGACAAACCACACTATCTGTCTCACGGACTTGAGGTCAGTAAGTGTAGCTGTAGAGTTCTTCTCTCAAACTTCATTACTGATGTCCTGGCTAGTGTCTCCAAAATCTCTAAAAATGGAATTTCGTCCTGCGTTGGCCGTTTTCCATAAGGACCACTTCCGTGGTGATCGGCAATGTATGAGACAGTTCTAGAAAGACTTAAAAAGAAGCACTATGCATATATGCGCTATATGTGATGATTGTGTGTGCTTAGCCTCCGTGAATTCCAAAAAGAAAGTTGATTTTGCTTACGGGTTGGGGGAGCTCCTTCCAACACCATAGGGCAGAAAGGGGTTTCCTCATAAGTAAATTTTTTCAGTGCCATTTTTTTTGCCGTGATCATCAACGTCATTCCTTCCTTTTGTCGTAGAATGCCCTCGCTACGCTCTACGTAGAAGACATTTCGATCTTTTTGGTGTGGCTCAGATTCCTAACGTGGGCGTGTTTCTCGATGCGCTAAAGAGCAGGAACATTATCCCTCTTTGACCGAGAGAGATGATCCAATTCTGCTCCCATCAATGCCCCACCCCAAACCGAGATCGGACGACCGATCTCAATGTTGACTATGCCGAAGAGAGTCATAAATCATACTCTAACCCCTTCGCCTTTATGGTAACAGGACTTTTTCGTGAGTTCAATGTACAAGGGGCGGTCAATAAGTTTTGAAATTCGGATATAAGGAAACGAGATATGAGGAAAAGTGTCTTATTATTTTTCAATATAACTACCCTCGACTTCAATGCACTTGCGCCACTTGTCCATGAGGCTTCGAATTCCCGACAACCAGAAATCTTCCGACTGCTGTTCAATCCACTCCTGGACGGCGAGTTGGACAACTTCATCGTCCCCAAATCGGCGTCCACGCAGTGCAGCCTTGAGCTGGTGGAATAAAACTTGAGCTGGTGGAATAAAAAGTAGTCGTGAGGGGCCAGATCTGGACTGTAGGGGGGGATGGTTGAGCTCTCGAATCCGCACTCGCGCAGGGCAGCTTGTGCAACTCTGGCCTTGTGGACTTTGACGACGTTGAAGTCGATCATGGGGCATGAGGTTTCTACGGACCCAACGGGCAGAGACCTTGGTCATGGCCAAATTGTCGTGGATGATGTTCATAACACTTCCATGTGATATTCCAAGTTCTCGCTGATTTCTTCGACCTTCTTCCGTCGATTTTTGAGGATCATCCTCTCCACACGGGCCACATTGTCCTCGTTGGTCACGTCTGACGGAGGCCTGGATTGGGGTCATCTTCAAGGGACTCAAGATCATGGCGAAACTCCCTATTCCAGCGAGCAATGGTTGCATAGGAAGGGGCGGTGTCGGCGTACACTGCAACCATGCGTTCGTGGATCTCTTTTGCATTCTTGCCTTTCTTGGTCAAAATTTGATCACTGCGCGGTTCTCAACCTTCTCCATTGTTGAAAAATTTGTGACTGACGATCTGCGATCAGCTACTGCTTCTTAAATAGACAAGGCAGGAGCGTGCAGCTGCAGGTCCTGACTTGTCATAACCTGTCCTAACACCTTCACAAAGAGCCATTATCCTTCCTCTGTTTTGCCCTACCGATTCGCAAAATATATTGACCGCCCCTCGTAACTCTCAGGCCGGCGTTGGTGATGGTTCTGCTAAGATATCATCCTGGAGGATGACCCCTTTGAATGTTTGTCTCTACATTATGTGATGTATTGCGCTAGTACTTTAATCAACATGCATTGTACCATGGTGTAGCCGTGCCAGTGTACAGAGTTTGATCAAAGATCGAAAGCAGAGTTAGCTTTTACTCTTTATCCCCCTCATTTGAAGCCGATGAAGCCCTTGCGGTCCCTATGCCCATCTTTACGGCCAAGTTGGTTGCACTATACCACTTAGTCCAGAAAATTACGCGCCGGGCCAGTTCAGGATACAGATTTGTCATCCATAACGACTCAGAGAGCTCACAAAGTGGTCTTGGGAATTGGTTTCTCCGCATCTTCTCGTCAGCAGTACAAATGAGGCCAAAGCTTTAGCGGCTTGAGGTTTGTCTAGAATATTTTATTCTGGTTCCATGGACGTAGAATTTGCTGGAAATGAGCGCACTGATGAGCAGTTCATGCTGGCTAAACAGTCTGAGCTACCACATCAGAGTTCTACTATTTCCAACAGCGACTTCATGAGAGAGATCAAGGCAGATCTTTGAGTTGCGTGACAAGGAAGATGGGAGAAAGTTCCCAGGAACCTGAGGTTGTGCGCCATTGCGCAGCAACTCTGCCGAAGGTACCAGGTCATTTTTTTCCGTCTCCTGATCATGAACACTTAGGAAGCGTGACGCTATTGGATGGGCGTTCCCACGACTCCCTATGCGATGACTTCTTGATCCCTTAGACTTTTGGTCACATTCTAGTCGAACATTCCAGGCTGAGGGAACTTCAAGTGTGTTACCTGTCCTTGTATCTGGAAGAGTGGATCGTGCGTTCCTGATTATGGAGTTGCCAAGTTGTTTTGGTTTTTGGTTGCATGCTAAAGTGCCTGGGGATGGCTGGCCTGCTCCCGGCACCTGAGCATACCTTTTTTTTACGTTTTTTATCCTGAGAGTTTGGGTTTTTTCTTATCATATTTGTTTGTTTTTTTAATTAGCCTTAAGATAGGCTTGTTTATGATTTCGGTGGCTCTTCGCTTGTTGGTCGCCGCAAAAAATTAAAAAGGTTTCAAGTATTGAAGCGAAGAGCAGTATGATTTGTGGTCAGAACTACACACAGCAAATAAGGGTTATTGGTCTTGCTTGTTGTTTACTATAACTTTCGGTATTTTTTATTGTTTAGCCATTTTTCCTCTTTTGCGAACATTTCTTAAGGTTGTATATATTTGAAATAAAACCACTGTAAGTTATAAGTATATTAATTGATCCCAAACTTCCTTAGTGACTACCGGTAAACACTGCGTCAATGATGTCGGAAGTAACAAAACAACGAAGATAACACAAACAAGAACAGAACAAACGGTAGATCAACAAATAAAAAACAAGTTAACCATTGCCTTTTTAATGAGTGACGGCTTAATAAAGGTCCTGGCCTTAAAAAGAATTTTTTAGGAAATATGATGGAAATGGCATCCAATTGGATTTTCGCATTAAAGTTTGACGTTTTCTCAATCAATTACGTAGTTTGTGGTTCGTTTCCTATAAATGAAAGTCTTATTGTTAGCAGGTCAGCATAATGTTGGTTCTTTGTTGTTTATATTGTTTGATTCTAAGAGATTTCTCCTTACTTACCCTGAATATCTTTTACCTCAATAAATTCATAGAGTGGAGTAATAGTATATTACTAAGGATTCCCTTGCTAAAATATATGAAACCAAAATATTTTTTTATATTATTGTATATTGTAGTTGCATGGTAGAGCTTTTGTGGAGCCTTGAATGGTGATATATTCAAGGTGATGTTATGGACACTATCTTTTGCAAATGAGTATTAAGTTAAGTGTGTTTCCAGAAAAATTAATGGTAGGTTCAGTGACCTATTGGTGAAGTCCAGAGGTGCTGAAAAGATCCAAGTGCATCAGAGTTAGACGTGTATATATCAATGATGAACTCATACGGCAAATAGCGAGGAATTTTGAAAGAACACTATACTAATGAAAAATAGAAACCAGGACAAAGAAAAGGATATAACTTTGATTGAATCAGGACTTGTTCTAGTCATTGTGATTTGTGAAGATGTATTGAAAATAATTCTTTTAAAAATAAAGTTCAATATGACGTCAATCGTGAAAATACTTAACCAATACTGAAACCTCGACTTTGCTCCATAAGATGAAATGATTGTACTAGTTTTTAAGGGTTTTATTTAACCGAAAGAAATTGAATGAGAGAAGTTTTTCAGTGACTTTATGTGGCCTGAGTGTTTTTCTAATTGGTCATTGGATAGGGTAAAACATGGATTTGGTGAGATTTCGATAACACCTTGTTTTCTCGAAATTTTCCTTTAACAATGCCTTCGACTATATCTTTCTGTTTTTTGCTGTCGAAAGGATGAGGATTGGATAACGTAGATATTGATGTTGAATATTTCTGTATTAGTTTTATTTTTATATTTTTTCTTTGGCTACCAACTATTCGTGTATTTGCTTGATTTTTTTTTTTTTTTACTTCGCTTTCCTCGTCTGTGGATATTGTGTTGCTTTTCGCCTGTTCTTGTGGTGATTTGTTTGATGGCTTCTTCCTTGTTGAAGTTTCTTGGATTTCTGTTTATTGGTTTGTTTGTCCTTGTTCTGAAGTCATTGGAATCCTCTATAGCTTACTGGATGGTGGGTTCTCTGGTTACCACATTGGTTTCAGACCGTTCTTCGTGATCATTTTGTTAAGTTCTTCAGGGCAGGTTCTAGGTTCAAGATGTGAACATGTAAAATGCATAATATATCAGGTTTCATATTACTCTGGAGGTCCCTTACCCTTTTTTGTTTGGAGGTGGCCCTTCCTTCTGCTTGGTATGTAGGTGTCCTTTTTCCTTTTTTTCAATCATTGCAGTTTAATTTCTTTTATTAATTTTCCTCTTCATTGTGCACGACATCGCAAGAGTGCGGTGCGTTTTACCGCAGTTGAGGCATTTCTTTGCTAGGATTTTGCATTCAGAACACTTCTTCCCTTAGAAGGTGCATTCCTTGGTCGTGTAATGATGCATTGCGTAACACTTGAATCAGAGCCGGGTAGAGATGAAAGATTTCCTCTTTATCTTGTCTAGATCAATCTTATAAAACGCGAGTTGTCCTTTTCTCGAAGGTTTCGTAGACATTTGTTTCTTTGAATATTAGTTTGAAGGCGTGCGCGAGTTCTTCACCTGACTGTATTTTTAACTGAATCATTGGATGGGCGTTCTGTATATTCTACTGTGTTACTGTGTTCTACTGTATTATCCAATCCAAGGATCGAGACGCCTGCAGATCACCGATCGTTTGGTCGTGACGGCGAGGGGCGTTCGGGCGGCGAATCTAATTTTCTTCAGTTTCTTTCTGGCGTTATCGCTGAGGAGGTTATCAAGATCTTTATCGGTATCGCATAGGGCAACATTCCCGTTGTATTAATATTTTAGTCTTAATACTACCACACTGATATATGCGTATACGATGTGCAACGTTGTCTGTCGTGAAGGCTTGGTCTGTCCCTCGAGTACCCTGAGCGGAACCCTCTCGGCTCCTTCCATGTCGTTCATTAGGCCTTGGACGATACCTGTCCCCGTACTGTGTGTGTTTATCTTCCTGGTGATACCTTGATTGGGGAATCTCTGACGAATTGTTTATAATTTGCCTGGAAGAAGTATTCGTTAATTTATTATACGTTTAGTGGAGCTTCTTTCCTGCCCCTTTATGGCTTTACTGTCTGGTATAATGTTACTGCCATGGGTGAGATGATGGGGGATTGAATGAATATGAAGTTCGTTATTGTTGTACTTCAAACAGGATTCATGTTTACTCAAATGTGAGTTCTTTATAAACAGTACTTTTAGCCTTAGGAATCCATCAAATAATTTTATTTCGGTATCCATCATAACAGCTGCACGAGCTTATCTTGTTTGGATAAGAATTGAAATTGAGTTTTTTTTTCTTAATTCTCATTTTTAGCGTACTTTTTGAACACTCCGCATATACATTCGAGTATTCTGTTTCCAGAATGAAATGTTATTAATTGCGTTTAATTAATGACATTATTGTCTCAAAGTGAAGTAATTTGCATATATCAACATTAAACCTTAAATCTCTCTACAGAGCAAACACCTCTTAACTATTTGCCAGGCTGCCCAACTTCGTAGCATCACCTAACTTGATTTTATTATAATTTATTAATTATCCTGGTCATTTATGTAGATAATTAAGAACCAGAATTCAGGAATCTATCTCTTAGTCACTCCAATGCCAATATTCACACAAAAGGAAGTTTCTCTGTTTGTAACAATACATTAACCAGAATGCCTATCTATGCCCATTAGTCAATCCACTTGAAAGATTACTGTCAATTTCATGTACTTTTAATTTTTTAGTCAATTCTTGTCTCTCATGAAATTGATATTAAATGGCTTCCGAAATCTAAGTATGTTACATCTAATGAAAGAAGTTTGTTACTCAGGATGGATTCCTTCGAAAACTAAGCTATGTAACTTTGACAAAATTATATATTTGGGACAAAATTCCAGTTTTTCGTACAAATTAGTCAATCTTTGACCAAATATTGACATTCAGTATATAGGTTTATAATTTACCTCTTGCTTTCCTAAAATGGATCTAATGTTAGTCATTTTAACATCAAGTGGAACTATTCCCAGTACTCGTCGACTACTCTGAAATAATGCAAATGTAATCGAACTATGATTAATATGAGTACCTTAAGCTCACGAGGATCAATTGCATCTGTTCTCAAAGAAATATTGATATTCATTATAACGATGTACCATGGAATAGCTTTTATTTAATTTAGATATTATTCAAATCTTTGATTTTCACTAAAGTCTCGAGTTTATTTTAGTTACGAATGGTTTTATTTTCGATGAGAAGAATTAAAGGGAAAAATTGTTTAGAAGGGAAGAAAATGATTTAGATTCTACAGTAGTTTCTCTTATCTCCCTTTTTCAAGTTCAAAATGTTTTCTTGACTTTTCCCTGCAAGAAAAGTAGCTACAAAATATTTGATGTGGTTTACTGTTTTTTTTAGCTAAACCTTTTTTGGTGCCGGTTTAATATGTGCCCTACCAGTTAGAAGTATCCCACCACACGAGTTCACTGGTTTAGTATGTGTCCTACCCGCATACTAAACCAGTGAACGGTGGTTTAGATTGTGTCATATGCGAATTCACATTTCAAAGCTTTCGTTTTGTTTGTAATAGTTTAAATGACATCTTTTTACTTTGGATCTGTTGCATAGGGCATTTTTATGATAAAATATAACTTGGTATCTTGGTATTAGAATGCAATTTCTGAATAATTGTGTTTATAACTTGTATCAAGTTAGTGGTTCTTCTTCCCTGGATAAAACTTCTCCCAGGTGGCTGATGATGAAGTGAACTCCCATACTTTGATAGAACATCCATACCTCAGATTTGATACCGGAATAGAAGCGTGAGATGCCTTGCTAACTCTTCATATCACAAAAGGGGTCCCCAAAGTGCCGAAAATCTACAAAATTGTTACAAAAATAGTGAATTATAAACAAATCTATTCCAAGATATATTAAATGGAATTACATAAATTACATGCAAAACAATGCAATAGTTTGTTACATACCTTATAATTACTTTTATCTGACTTAATAACTTTAGACCATTATTCGTTTCCAATTTTGTGATCTTTGGCCCAATCACATTTTTGTGGGTTTACCTCGGTCGAATATCTCTGCCTCCTTTCTAGCCTTGCATCCTTTAGCACTTGTTATTTAAGTCTCCATCTAACAGTTCTGAATGATATTTTTTTAACTTGAAGCTTCATTGAACTCTTCAACAAGATCAGAAGATGTTTTTATACGATTCTGTATCAAAGCTCGAATGATAGATGTCTTATCCAGGTGTTGTAAGACGTTTTCTGCCAATTATCATCCTTGATTCAAAGTTCTTGGTCTCTTGATATCATTTTAGAATGATTCCAACAGCATATCTTCAATATTTTTTTTAGCATTTTCTACTTATTATAACCCTCGGCTATGGAGAACTTGGATTTATGCTGTCTGCGTTTAGGAAAGTTCTTTATTTTTTATCATATTACTTATTTCGAACGTTATTAAAATACACAATATTTATAAATTTAAGCGAAAAAATACGAAATTTTGGTTGAATTCTGTTTTTAGAAAATTTACTATTTTATTAATAACACACTATTTAGTAACATAATAAGTAAATCAAACATATTAACAAATTATTCAAACATATTAGCAAAATACACTTTATTATCATACCTATTTATCGATATTATGATAAATCCTAAAATGTTTTATTAAATATGTTAAATATACAAATGTATGAGGGAAGCCTTATACTTTTGACCAATGCAGGTATATATTATTTTAGCTGAAACGAATTATAGAAGCTATTTACTTAAATTTTCTTGCAGGATCGTTATATCTATTTGATAGTGTGTGCTAGATACTAAATGTCAGTTATATAATGAAATAAATAAATGTAAGAAAGATTTGGAGGAGGGCTACCTATTTAGTATTTAGAGGAACTCAATTATATTTACTCAAAACTCTGAAACAAAATTAACGAAAGTATCGCCCTATTTAGGTTTGTGGGAGTAGATTCTAACGAAGCTAAAAGAGAAAGAGAAAAGAAGGAGTTTGGTGACATTATATGGCTGATATTGAAAGAAATGGAGAGTCACTGTAAGAAATATTAAGAAATATTAAGCGAAACATCAACGCAAACGCCTTTTAGCCGAGGATACATTTCCAATACTCGAATAGTTATAAAGAAAGAGAACAAAGCCATTGATGTATAAACACACACTCTCATCGAAATCCCAGTTTGCTCTAAATCCATTCAATTTCCATTAAAGCAAAATAAAATTGATTGAGTGATTAAGTTTATCACCGTATGAGACAACTATAGACAAAGTTGAGTCAGTGAAGATTAAGTATTTTATTTCATTAACGAATCTCACTGGAACGATGTCTGTTTAAAACCAACTTCAGAAGTCTGAGTGTTTAACGAGAAAGGAAATGAAAGGACGTGTTTGTAAGAGTCTTAGAACAAGATAAATCTTTATACCCTATGTTCAATACAACAGAAGATAGGGATAAGGTAAGATAAAAACCAATAGGAATAGGAAATTGGGGTAAAAAATCAATCATTACAGAGACTATTAAAGCGAAAACTATTGTTTCAAAGGCTATCTGATGTTATTGTGAAACTTTAAACACAAACCAACCAACTAAATCGTACGCTTCTACAGGGTGCGGCAGAAATACCTCCCACCTTTTAAACTTTCACCTATGTGTTGCTAATGAACTTATGCAAGTGCCAATAATGTTTTCATTTAGCTAATGACTTACCATTTTTTTCAGATACCCTCATCCTGCAATATGGTTTCGACTGGTGCACATCGTGCTTTTGCTGTAGAAACGTTTTTGAAGAATGGTAGATCTGTAATTGCAACACAGAGAGCTTTTCGAGCTCATTACATGTTAGGTCTAAATGATGCTGTTCCGGATAGAAAATCATACTACTATGGGTTGCAAATTAAAAAGCCACAGGTTCAGCACTTAAAAGAAAGCCACCTGGAAGACCTCGAAGCGTTCGAACTCCCGAGAGTGTTCAAGCTGTGAGACTTTCTGTTACTCAGTCTCCTACACGTTTAGCTCGCAAACATGCTTCTGCCTTGGGATTGTCTGATCGAATGGTCAGAAGAATTCTACACACTGATCTGAAGTTCCATCCATACAAATTAATGATTACTCAGAAAATGAACGAACGTGACTGGGAAGCTCGCATGTCATGTTGTAACGATGTCCTTCAAAATGTTCCTGTAAATGCTGTTCTTTTCACAAATGATGAAGCTCACTTTCATCTCTCAGGCTGCGTGAATAAGCTTCATGAAATACCCCTCTCAACACAGTGAACGAGTGACTGTATGGTTCACAGTTTCGAAATTAGGTGTATGGGGTCCTTATTTTTTTAGGTGAGAGACCACTGTGTTACAGTAACATCTGGCCGATATGTGGAGATGCTGCAGACATTTCTGGAACCAAAAGTAAACGACCTTCGCAATCAGAATGTGTGGTTTCAGCAGGATGGAGCCACCGCACACACAGCAAGAAGATCAATAGAAACTCTGAGAAAAATCTTTTCAGGACGTTTGGTTTCCTTACGCGGTGACATTCATTGGCCAGTACGCTCGCCCGATCTCAACCCCTGTGATTTATTTCTCGAGTTACTTGAAAGCTGAGGTCTATAAAGATCGACTGGGTACCATTGAAGAATTAAAGGATGCTATTCGTCAAAAGATTGCAGAAATACCGTCTGCAGTGACTCTTTGAGTAATGGAAAACTTCAGAAACCGTCTCCAACAGTGTATAGCGAATAGAGGTCACCATTTAGAGGAGGTAATTTTCAAAACCAAATGAACAAAAACAGTAACCCTTTTTTTAAACAACAGTAAAATTAATTTTCATAAATGTTGTTTTTTCTTCCTTTTGTCAACCTTTCAAATGTGGGAGGTATTTCTGCTGCACCCGTAGAAAAGAAAAATAATATTTTGCCGAGAATGCTATCAAGTCTTCAATACCATATTACATAATTGTTTATAAAACCATTTTATAGATGCAATTTATTCCAATTACATAATGCCTTAAAGCTATTTGGATTAAATAAATTACACAAAGCTTCACTTATATCAGTTAATTTAAAACCAACATTTAATATAGTTAGAAATATATATGGGATCGAATTAACGTCAAAGCCACACAGGAAATTATCCATTATTAAGATTATATCACTAGTGCTGAACTTTACATTATCGGCAAAGTCATTGTAACGCTTATGGCGTCGTGCTTCGGTATGTTGTGAATTCAAGTCTCCCAGTTATAAAGTAGGTTTGCGTTACGGTCAAAGAAGTGAATGTGAGCGGAAAATTGGATTTTTAAGGAAGATGCCAGATGTTGAGTACTGGCAGAGGAGGTAATAAATGTGGCGGTTCCTCTGTGAATGGTCATCAAAGAGGCTTAGAGGCGGGTTCAACTCAACCAGTGGTAAAGCACCTTGGTATCTTCAGAGCGGCAGTTTCAAGCTGACCTGCAAGGGGCGTCTGAGTAATTGGTTTCTTGCTGTATCTGCTTTTTTGTATTGCTTTTTCAGTGTGGTACAGCGTCCGGCTTGGGGGGCATTGATATGCTTCAATCTGTTAGATAGACGTAGATGAAAATTATAAACAGTCGTTTTTGTACTAGAAAGGGATAGAAGTGGGAAAAAATATTTTCTGTGAAAAGTGATAGATAGAAACACGCATTTAAACGATGCCAAAACTAGATTATGCAATTGATCTCCGCAGAATAGCTTATGTTTTTAGTTTTCGGTCACTGCTCTTTGTTCAAACTGATTTTAGACGTTTACGATATGCTGTCCAGCAGTGGGTTGGAGAGATGTACTATAGCAAGCCTTTTCTACTTTTTTCCTCTCATATTTCTTTCTGTCCTTTCTTTTCATGTTTCTTCATGAATTTCCCAGCATAATACAACATAGGTATTATACCATTAGAGAAAAATTATAAACTAGCAAAAGTATTCATAAAAACGAGTAATCGTGAAAGCTCTTGAAACAAATAATGATTATTATTATTAAATTTAATTAAGTATTATTATTTTATTCGTTGTCCTCGATTGAAGAGTAGTAGTGCATTTTATCTACAGAAAACCCAAACTTGTGGAAATGTATTCTTTGTTTTAAGTCAGTGTCACAAATCTCTTTTTCGGTTCTCTTTTTTGCCTTAACAATTCTTTTACCCTTTCGTTCGAGCTCCCAAGGGACTGAGCTCGGTTATTGGAGATGAGAGGATTCTGGACGTTTTTCAATCTTTCTTTCTTCTCTTAATCTCTTGCGGTGATATTGCTACATGATTTCCTCTCGCCATTATTTAGTTCCTATCTACCAAACACACAGACATTCATTTTTCATTGTCACTGACTCAGGTTAAACAAATTTCCATCCTTCTATAAATTTCTCTCTGTGTTTTAATTAAAAAGTGTAAGTCAAAATTTTAATTTGCACTTCTGGCTCGTGTAATAATAACAACAATATTGGCATAACTGTTATATCTAGTCTGTTACTAAGGTGTAGTGACTAAATCCTTTGTGGTCATGGGTACCTGGATTGGCGTCATCTGCAAAATTTTCGACGTGGATTGCGACAAAGAAAAACTTTGCTACCTCGCTAGAGGAGCAAGAAGGCTCTAATGAGCATTGCCGTGTCCAATTACCATAAAAATACATCTTCAATCTATTCATTTTCTGATTGAACAATTAACCACCAAATTGTAAGAGTTACTCCCGTTGTTTCAGTGGATTTTTTTTAGATTATTTTTTTAAAGAATAAACAATTAATGAAAAGGTGGGATGATTTCATCTTCAAGAATTTAATCATTCTGAGGATTAGGATCCGCTTTTCCTTGCATTGATCCTGTTCCTATGACCCTAACTCACTAATAGGAATAGATATCATTAAGAGCAAATATTACCTGCAGATTCTTTAGAGAAATCTACACTATTCAGGTAACAAACTCAATTATTGGGATTAAATCAGGATCTACCATTCACATTGCTCGGAAATTCTTGATATGCCATTTGATGAATAAATTCAACATTCATAAATGCTCGGTAATGAATTCAGGGACGAATTCGATTCAATATTTGCCGAAACATTTGTTGTTGATCGTTTTATATAATTTTAATGTGGAATGCTTTACCAGCGAAATTGTACACTCATTTAAGTCCCGTGTGAATGTATTCTTGAAACAGTAGCTTTTTCTCATCTTCAAATATTTCTTATTCATCTGGGTTTACTATTAGCCCTTCACTTTTTTCATGGCCGCCTTTGCCTCTCTTCAGTACCATTTTGTTATTTTGTGTGGAATCAATTTAGCAGTTGTTTTTGCACACAGAGGGAGTCTTTGGTAGCTTTCAGAATAATAATAATCTAATTAGGTACAAGGAAAGTTAGACTAAAAACTATAGCAAAATACGCAAGTATAACAGACCAACCCTGAAGAATTACGAAAGCAGCGGTCGTTGAAACGTAGGCTACGCCAGGACTCCTCACCACATAAGAAATGGGGCATACGATACTTTATATTAAATTTCATGCTAAATAAATTATACTTGGAAGGGTAATCATAGGTAAATGCCCGGTTCAAGGATTAAACCCGCAATCAAAAGGATTACCTTCGTAAGTGTAATTGTAGATGGAGGGGATTAGATGACCAACCCTCTTCATATTGAATCAGAAGAATTTTATCCAGATTTAAGGAGCGATGTAATTTGAAAAAAGGGAAACAGAATTTAAAAGTTATAGTTTAAATGAGGAAAGCTCAGTTTTATCGAAATAATTTATGTTTGTGGATTTTTATTTGAGAAAAATCCTACCTTAGACACGTTGAATTGCGCATAGGTCTTTTTTACTATACGTTTTGACCTCTTATAGTCTTCCGTACTAGGTCACGGGATTACTTTTAAATATCAATGTCAGAAACGGCGATGAAAATATTACACTCTTTACACATTTGTCTCAAAATTATCATCTCACTAATTGGAATTTACCTAAACTTATTTATAAATCCAACAACTTTAGTAAACAAAATATTGTTGAGTGTGTATGCATTACAACCTGGCCTAACTCTAACATCTCACTCGGTCTTTTCAAACCTTGGTCAAACCTTTTCAAACTCTCTCCTTAAACATAGTTTTGCCTATGCTTCTTTTTTTATCCTTCGTTTATTTGTTTAATCACCGTTTAATGTACTCTGGCTAATCTTTTTATTGCTCTATGTATTTACTCGTTTTTAATCCTTCCTTCCTTCCGGTTTTATCTCGTTTGCTTGCGCATTGCTCTCTCTCTCTCTCTCTCTCTCTCTCTCTCTCTCTCTCTCTCTCTCTCTCTCTCTCTCTATATATATATATATATATATATATATATATATATATATATATATATATATATATATATATATATATATATATATATATATATAGTGAAAACACTACTGTATAGGAGCGTAGAATTTACTTTATTTATGAGACTAGTTTCGGTATTAAGTTTACCATACCCTCTTCAGTCGTATATAAAGAATCGAATGGACACCAAAGTAGGTAGCTACACAGCCTCAAAATCACGACCAAATAAAAAAATGGAGAAAAGGGGTGGTCATTAATCAGGGGGTGTGGTTCCAAGATCATTAACTATACTATTTACGATCAGGTTCCGGGAATAGGAGCTACATTTAAATTGACCCTGAGAGAGATTGAAATTGTGAATTTCTCCGATTAGTATCGATTCTACAATCTTTCCTTTACGGAATTCTGTAAATAATGATTCTAGAATTCCTTCATCAGTTTTAAAATTAAACAGAATATGTGTAAAAATAATAAAATGATTAGTATAAACTCTATGAATGTTCAACTCTTGAAATTTTCTTCCTTATGTACTTTTAGATTATCACCTCTTAACATAACCGCCATCATTGTTATACATTTTTCAAGCCGTTTATCACACTTTCTGAAAGTATTTCTTAATTAATGAATTGATATTGCTCGAATTGTGTTTGTTTAATGTGGACTCACACAAAAAAGCCACTGTGGATAAATCAGGTGTACTCCCTGGCCAGGAAATTGTTTAGCTCTACTTTCTCACTTGGTTGGAAAGCTATTATTTAAAATTGTCGTGTAGTAAATGAAAAGGTTAGAGTGCTTCATCCTCCCTAAAAAATGAGTTATTTAAAAGATTTAGTATGTAACTCAGGGATGAAGTCCTTCTCTCTCATTGTCAGATAACTTTCGACATTAACTCTTTGTTCATCAAAAAGAGCCGTAGAGAATTTCTGATTGAAAAGCAAACCTTAACTTTGGATGAAATCTCTTCATGTATCCAGACCTCTTCTGTTTTTTTTAATTCCTTCGAAGCAGCAAATGTAGCCATCTTCTTTGCCACTGACATAGAAACATTACATCATATCAGAAGTCAACATGTCAATAAACACATGAGAATTCTCCATATGGTAGTTTTTCCCCTGAGGTTGTGAATCAGCTGATTTTTTTAGAAGTTTAGGGAGTTGGACTTCCGGATTTTATGTACTGTTGTTATCCGAATATTAAATTCATTGGATGCGCTTAGAAGTGAGGTTTTGAACTTCTATCAAAAACTTATGTGATTTTAGCCAGTCTCTTCTATTATTCCGGGCCTCTGAGATCCTGGTTTGTCCCTACCTGATCCTGTCTTTAAAATTTGCATCTATTTTTTCATTAAATTTTTAAAGGGGAGGATCTTTTTCATAATGACTATTGGTATTTTCTAACTGCTTTTATTTATTTAAAATCGGCAAGCCAAAGCGTGCAGTTATTTTTGTTCTTCCAAATATAACATTTGGGGGGGGAGTTGTAATTAAAGGGGAAAATAATAAAAAAAATTTAAGAATGAGAAAGGAAAGATTTATATGATATTCTTTTATAGAAAACGTTATAAGAGTTAAATTTTCCTGTAGCTTTTAGTAAAAGAAATTGATCTTTTCCGTCATGGGAACTGATATAACTATCGAGTCCATTTTAACTAAATAGTGGAGGAATGAAGGCTATAGACAAGTAAATGAGGAGAAAGGGAGGGTAAAATAAATCAATAGAAATTGAGAAAAAGGATCTTGGGATGTAAGAGTAATGGAAAATACTTCATCAATTAAATTACCGCAAGGGAAGGTCGTATTATTAGCGTCCAAAGAGAAGCGCTAGAAGGGTGTAGACAGGACCATCACCTTGAATCCTCTTGCAGGACTCTTCATTTCCTTGAGTTCTTTTCGGATTGGGAAAATCCACACTTCCTCTCCTTCGTGATAAATCCCGTCTCTTGAAATCCCCCCTCTCAACATTCCTTCTTAATCCTATTTGTGCATTAGAAATTGATTCACTCAAGCGAACACTCCAATTTAATCTTCCTCCTCAACGAATCTTGGGAAAGGGGTGGAGGGAAGGGGGCATAATGATAGGGTATTTAACAAGCATAAAATTGAATACGTATTTTTCGCGTCTTCATCTAATAAATTATAAATTAGGACGAAAACTAATGTGTTCCAAAAATGAAAATACTATTACAAGAATTAGATGTTATTTATGGTTCAATAATAAATAAAAGGATATATTAAAGGATATCAGCCGCAATTTTTGATTTCTAATAGGATTTATTAAAAGGGAAACCACAAAAGTCGCGTTCATCCTTCGGCTTCAAGTAAAAAGTGAAATAATAAAAAGTAAAACAACAGTACTAAATCGATCGTTCTAAAACAGGCGAAGAAAACATAAACAAAAGGATCCGTATAGAAAATATAGAAAACCGATTAAAAATTGTATAGAGCCTTGATTAGAGACATTCAATCAGAGAACCTTGATCAGAGACGATGGAAGGTAATTATATTCCTTTTTTCAAGGTAAAATTGATTGCAATAAACAAACATGCTTGCCGATTCTAATTACTCATTATTCAAGGTTTCATTATATAAATCAAATAAAGATGTAAAAATTGTGTCCAGAGAAAATTCTTCAGAGGCATATTAAGGAGAATTATTTGCCAACTTATTTTGGTCTGTTTAGGAATAGTTCAATAGATTCAAAATTTAATAAACATCATCGTCTATATATCACATTTATTTATATTAATTGCCTTAATTATTCACTTTTTCTTTTATAACTTGAAAAGAGACAATAAGCCTGTAACGTTGTTTTTGTCCAAAAAGGTTTTACCCCTTAATCTTTCAAAACCAGCTTTAGTCTCGACCCCTAAACTATTTACTAAGGGCTGGTAGATTTCCGTCTTAGTGGAGCTTTTTTACCCTTAACTTTGATATTTAACCAGATATGAATTTGGATTCGGATAAAGTGTTGGTCACTAGATAGCGGTAATAAAGCAAGAGTTATTTATTTAGACTTCAGTTCTGTTTTTAATCGTGTAAAGCATAAAAGGGTAATTTACATTCTAATAAAATTGGGGATTCGTTGGATTTTCCTTAACAATTTTGCCTGAATTTTTGACAAATCGATAACATAGAATTGTTGATGGAAAAGCAAGAAGCCTGACTTCAGAATTATCTAAACTCCCCCAAATTAGTGTATTTGTTATTGTTTTATTTACACTTGATTCAGCAGAACTTATGAAAGAAAAAGAGATTCGTTTCCTAGTTTTTGCAGATGCTCCAGCTATATTTTCGCCAGTTCTTGCACCTTTTCAGGATCGAATATTGCTAAATATCTTAAGTGCGTAAAAATCATGAATATTACTTAAATTTAATACAATATTAATAATGGCAACACACTTTTAAGATCTTTCTATTTATTTACTGTATATGGATATATTTTTAAATACTCATTTTCTGTGTGGTATTTTGCTGCAGATGGCCATCTAAAAGCTCTTAAAACAACATATATATAAAAAAAGATTTCTGCTGCCTGATTTTCAAAATGACTTATCTCATCGCATATATCTGGGCTCTTTGATATATAAAGTCCGAAATAATTATAAATATGGTCGCATTATGGTTTATTCCCCCCTCCTGTATGTTTTTGGTAAGAGTACAAGAAAATAATTCGTCAATTAAATCATCACATAGGAAGGTAGTATTACACTGGTCTGCGTCAAAAATGTACCTTAGGTTTTCTATAGTGTTTCTAAATAAAATTGACCTCCTAAATCCGAATCTGTCATCCGTTTTTCTCTATTACCTCCAGTTTTTGCGATACAGGGGGTGATAGTAATTTTATAGTTTATACATCTCCTATATTACATCAAATTTCAATAGTTTTTGCACTGCTCTATTCGCAGTAAATTTTGTGTACATTTTAAGTAATTATGCAAATAGGTTTATATTTTGCAGGTTAGTTATTTCTTAGCATTATAATAATAAGAATAATAAAAATAGTGAATGAGTTAAAAATGAACAGAAAATGTAAGAATAGCTCCGACAGATTTTGCTATGTTTGCGGCAAAGTGACTTTTCCCGAGCAGCAAAGTACAATCCCTCCTGTAATTAAATCTTTGTATCATGCATATTTTGGAGTAAGGCTAAGAGATCAAGATAAAAGTTTTGCACCACATATCTGCTGCAAGAGATGCTACATAAGTTTAAGACGCTGGAGTCAGGGCGAACAGAAGTCCCTCGCTTTTGGTGTTCCCATGGTGTGGAGAGATGGCAAGGACCACACTACGGACTGCTATTTTTGCATGACAAATCTTAAAGGTGAGCATTGTATCAAGTATTTAAGCTTTCTGTATTATACTGGCTCCTGAAAATGTCATTATTATGCAAAGACTTAGCATAAAATTAAAAACTAACATAGTTCACTTCAGCATGAACATATCCTTTACTAAACATTTATGTACTATTTGCAACTCCAAATCAATTCCTTTATGTAATATGCAATTATATTTTCCACAGGTATAAATAAGAAGAATAAACATAGTGTGGCATATCCGGATGTTCCTTCTGCCATCAAACCCCTGCCCCATGGCCCAGGAATTCCTATACCTTCTCCCCCTGAACATATAGAGGTACATGAAGAGATTAATATGGAAGTTGACCAAGATTATGACACATCTGAGTCTTATCACGTTTCCACACATGATATGGTCGCAAGACCATTCACTCAAGTTCAGTTAAATGACCTGACCAGGGATCTGGGGGTTTCAAAGGCGAATACACAACTTCTTGGCTCTCGACTTCGTGAAAGTAACCTTCTCGCTTAAGAAACAACATTTAGGGGGGTACAGAAATAGAGAACAAGAGTTTCGAAGCTATTTTTTACAGCATTCTTCCAGCTCTTTAGTATACTGCGCTAATATTAAAGGACTTGTTGAGGCCCTTGGAATTCCCTACAACCCATTAGAATGGAAACTGTTCATAGATTCCTCCAGTTGAAGTTTAAAAGCTGTCTTACTGAATATTGGTAACAAGATAGCTTCCGTTCCTATAGGCCATTCAATCCAACTTACTGAAAGTTATGAAAATATGAAAAAATTGCTGGATGCAATAAATTACTCTAGCTATAAGTGGAGGATATGTGGTGACTTAAAGGTAAGATCATTTTACACTTGGCATTTCTAAGCTTTTTGATATTGCCTTTTTTATTTTTAATTGTTAATACTTGTATACACCTTTTGGTCAACTTACATTTTACAAGAATGCAAATCTGGAAATCATGAGTCCTTTTTGAGTTATATTTTTTGTTGAAGTGTGTCCCTATAGGTTAATGCATCCTATTGGGTTGATGGGGAACTTATCCTAATTGAGAAGGTATACATCACAACTCAATAAACTCAAAATAAGATGTACATATATCCAATTAGTTCCAATACGATGATTTAATGCATCGGCATACAGGATTTTTCAGTACATATTCATATTCTTATTGTTTTAAGAAATATTACTTTAAATTTGTTTTTAGAAATATTACACTGAATTTACATACCGTGCTGAATTTTTTTCAGGTAGTGTCTCTTACGCTTGGGACGCAAACAGGCTACACGAAGCATCCCTGTTTCCTATGTTTATGGGACAGTCGTGCAGATAGTATGCACTATGAGAAGAAGGTTTGGCCTCGACGAGAAGCATTTAGAATTAGATCAAACAATGTGATAGCTGAACCTTTAGTGCCTCCTCAAAAAATACTCCTCCCTTCACTGCATATAAAGCTTGGCATAATGAAAAATTAGGTCAAAACCCTTAATAAAGTAGGCCAAGCTTTTAAATTTCTTCTTTAAAAATTTCCACAAATCAGTGACGCTAAGCTCCATGGGAGAATTTTTGATGGACTTCAAATCAGGAACTTGATCAGCAATTTGATGCATCAATGAAGGACATAGAAAAAGATGCCTGGAAAGCTTTCAAAGCTCTAGTTAACAATTTTCTAGGCAATAAAAGAAGCCTAGAAGAATATGTTGCCCTGGTCAATCAGCTCTTAACAAGTCTCAAACATTTGTGAGCTCGAGTGTATATAAAGATACACTTTTTACAGTCCATCTGGATTATTTTCCCGACAACTGCGGGGATTACAGTAAAGAACAGGTGCAAAGATTCCACCAGGACATAAAAACAATAGAATCCAGGTACCAGTGTAAATGAAGCGGAAACATGCTTGCTGACTACTGTTGGTGTTTGAAGCGTGATGCACCAGATGACAGGCACAAACGAAAATCGTCAAGGGCGTCTGTTCTTCGAAATTATAATTATTTTCTTTATTTTGTTGCATTCTTTTATTTTTTGTTTATTAAAAGAATTATAGTTTACATACGTGTATTCCTGTTTATATGATATAACAGTAATAATGCATTATTAGATAGAGAAAGTTTTTTTTTTTTAAATTCAGAAAAAATGAGGTTATCTCAATGAAAATGGTGTATGCTGTACTGAGAAAATCTGACCTGATTGAACAAATATACATTCATTTTTGAGCTCAGGAGGTTGGATTCATTAAGAAACCACAAAGAAATCCTGGAAAACATAAAAAAAAAATTTCAAACGCAGGCCTGTGTTATTAGCGTCTAGGGAGAAGCTCTAGAAGGGTGTAGACAGGACTATCACCTCGAATCCTGTTGCAGGACTCTTCATTTTCTTGAGTTCTTTTCGGATTTGGAAAATCCACATTTCCTCTCCTTCCTGATGAATCCCGTATCTTGAAATCCCCCCATCCCCCCAACATTTCTTCTTACTTCTATATGTGCATTAGAAATTGATTCACTCAAGCGAACACTCCAATTTAATCTTCCTCCTCAACGAATCTGGGGAAAGGGGTGGAGGGGTAGGTGTAATAATTATAGGGTAACACATCAAAAGCTTACATTTGGACTTAACTTTTACCATTTATTTTGGGATTCCCCCCAAAATCTGTTTATTTCTGTGTATCAGAAAAATTGGGAATGTGTCATTCCTTACGTAGATGCTCTCCTTATGTAATAATTCTACACATTAGGGCAATTAAAACCATGACCAGCCTCTTAAAACATTTTTGCTCGAAGCTTCCGTTGGTTTTCTTTTCTTAAAAAACAGAATATTTTTTTAACACTTTGTGGCGTCCTATTTACTGTATATTCTTGATCCATATCAATGTATCGTCTTTATCTTTAGCAACAATATATTTACAGGACTTGTGGAACAATGGTCCTCGGAAGAGAGTCAAGGAATTATCAGATTCCATCAGTGTCTGTACTTTCGTCTTCATCGTTACTCTCATTCAAACTCTATGAATCTAACCCTCGTCAAATTTATCCTCACGATCAACCAATACGCAAACTCTCCAATTTGGTTGAAGTAAATCAAATAATCACATTGATTGTGCTCGCAAGATAAGATATGCCATCGGCTGCTTCAATATTGGACATCATCTTCCCAATAAAAATGCATATAAATTGTGTTATAATACTCGTAATCTCCTTTAACCCCTTTCTGTTACAAAAAAAATAATCTATCTATTAAGATTTTACCAATCCATGTGCGAATACTTATTAGGTGGGGATAATAACCATAGACTTTGCACTTTAGGATCTTAGAGACGATATCCACAGTAAATTCTATAATCCTTTCTATATCCTGGTTTTACCATTTTGCGTTTCCAATAGAAAATTCTCCCATCACACTCTGCACTTTTTATACAGATAATTAATAGGCTCCGGCTCAAAACCTATTGAATCAACTCACGTTTTAAAAGATATTTTCATTTCTCTTCACCATTTAGTTATTCTTTGTTCTTTCTAATTAGTTTATAAGCTTAATTCGCTCAGATTACAAAGATAATTTATTAAATTTTTCAGCTAAGTGATATTTATAGTAAATATAAAATAGTGCACTTAATTTATTTGGGGATTTTGAAAATCTTTTGATGTTTTTTAACCAAAAGGATTTCACCATTATTGCCTAAATGGCTTTATGGGCCTTTTATATCGTTAGTCATTTATGAGTGACCAATTTGTTTCCTCTGAGCTGCCTTTCAACCAATACCTGTACACCTTTCTTCAGGTATAACGGTTTTATTGAAGGTCTTCAATACTTTCCTTTTTTCTGAGAAATGAGGCAAGAAACTAATTCGAATTTTCTGCCTGAAAGAGACTAGTTTAGATCTTTCCAGTTTCTTTCACTACTTTATTCTTCCATGAAATTTTCATTTAACCCAATCTTACCTATTTCCAACATGAATCTTAATACGAAATTTAATTTTGCTTAGGTGAACTTGTGGCTTTATACGTTCCGCGACATTTCCCTTTCCCTAAGTTCACCAATTTAATTATTTCCGTCATCGTTTAAAACGCGTTTTTTTTATAGTCGACATCGGTGATTTTCACTGCCTTTTCTATAATAAAAAAAATTAAAACCTAAGGATATCTAATAGATCCTGAAAATATTTTAGCAATAGAAACTCGATTAAATTCTAGTCTGTCTTTCATTTTGGTCAGATATTATTAATGTTTTTATTCTACACACATTTCGAGAAATTGAAATGGATATATATATATATATATATATATATATATATATATATATATATATATATATATATATATATGATGAAAATTAATGCAATATCGCAAGAAAAGATGAGGAATTAAACCACATTCTCCAAAGACAATTTAATTCAGAACAGTTTCGGTGTATCTCACGCCCTTTTTCAACTGACACTGGATAGAAAATATTAGAAAAGTGCTTACAAACATAACACGGGGTTAGGTCGTGAAAGATCCCCTCTTTTTTTCCCCAATCCCCTACTTGGGGCTAATCAGGGGGGGGGGGTTAGGCTTAAACATATTGAAGGGCTGACATTTTACTATTTTGTTTATTTGCTTTCGTATTACAGGATTAAAAGAAAATTGACCCTTAGATAGATTTAAATTAGGAACTGACGATATCAAGCTCGATTCTACGATTCTTCTTTTAACATAGTTAGCCGATTTAAATACCATTTTACTCCCATTGAAATCGATCGAATGATTCAAGTCTCTAACATGGCAAAATATTCCACTGCTTTGGCTGCCAACTCTAATATCTCTTTTGTGTTCGTACAATCTCTTGTCTAGATTTCTCCCCGTTTCCCCTATATAAACTTTATGACAATCGTTGCATGGTATTGCATATACTCTTATGTTATGATGTTCTTTGGGTTTCCTGGCAATCATCAATTGGTTTAAGGAATTATTATATTTAAAGGCTAGATTAATACCCGCTTTTCCAAATATGTCCTTTAAACTATTTAATTTATTATTAAATGGCAATATTATACATTTGTTGAAGTCATTAGTGCGGGAAGGCTTATTACCATAGAATGTTTTTCTAGCTGCAAAATGTCAGAGAGACTAAATTTGGATCTTCCCATTTCTACGAGTAAATTTATCGATTTAGTTGAATTATGTCTCTCTGACAATGTGTTTCGAGTAAATAATGAGTTTTATGGACAAATATTTGGCCTTAGCATGGGAAATAGTTTAACTCCGATATTGGCATGTCTCTTCATGGAATATTTTAAGACTAAACTCCTTCCCACAATTTCTCCCCCTAACTTTATATGGTTAAGGTACATTGACGATGTATTTTCTGTATGGCCTAATGGCCATGATTTTGATAACTTTTTTAATAATTTGAATAATTTGCATGTCTCCATCAAATTTAAATATGAATGGGAATATGATAATAGATTACCCTTTTTAGATGTCCTCATTAATAAAGATCCCTATGAATTAAAACTTGACGTTTATAGGAAACCAACCCACTCGAATGCCTATATACATTATTTTTCGTTTCACGATAATACTGTTAAAAAATCGGTAATTTCTAACATTTTCCTTAGAGCATACAAAATATGTCATCCTTCCTATTTAGATGAAGAAATTGTCATTATCAGGACCATTTTTTCTAATTTGTATTACCCCGATTGGTTCATATCGTCTGCCAATTTTGCAGCTAGAAAAACATTCTATGGTAATAAGCCTTCCCGCACTAATGACTTCAACAAATATATAACATTGCCATTTTATAATAAATTAAATAGTTTAAAGGACATATTTGGAAAAGCGGGTATTAATCTAGCTTTTAAATATAATAATTTCTTAAACCAATTGATGATTGCCAGGAAACCCAAAGAACATCATAACATAGGAGTATATGCAATACCATGCAACGATTGCCATAAAGTTTATATAGGGGAAACTGGGAGAAATCTAGACAAGAGATTGTACGAACACAAAAGTGATATTAGAGTGGGCAGTCAAAGCAGTGGAATATTTTGCCATGTTAGAGACTTGAATTATTCGATCGATTTCAATGGAAGTAAAATGGTATTTAAATCGGCTAACTATGTTAAGAGAAGAATCGTAGAATCGAGCTTGATATCGTCAGTTCCTAATTTAAATCTATCTGAGGGTCAATTTTCTTTTAATCCTGTAATACGAAAGCAAATAAACAAAATAGTAAAATGTCAGCCCTTCAATATGTTTAGGCCTACCCCCCCCCCCCCATGATTAGCCACAAGTAGGGGATTGGGGGAAAAAAGAGGGGATCTTTCACGACCTGATCCCGTGTTATGTTTGCAAGCACTTTTCTAATATTTTCTATCCAGTGTCAGTTGAAAAAGGGTGTGAGATACACCGAAACTGTTTTGAATTAAATTGTCTTCGGAGAATGTGGTTTAATTCCTCATATATATATATATATATATATATATATATATATATATATATATATATATATATATATATATATATATATATATATTGATACGTGCCTCTCCTATTGAGCTATAATTTAGTTTGCAGGATGCAAGATATGACGAAAAACACGGGAAGCTCATTTAGTTTACTTGATTGTACAACGTTTCGGGTAAATGTATCACCTATTTTCTGGTACTGGTAAAAATTACAAAAATTCATTCAAAACAAATATTATACGTTTATAACACCATGTAACACATTTTTTTGGTCCCCGGTTCTAAGTGTCATTTCCTGGTTTGTTATATCCAATTATTATAAAAAAACACTATAATTTAATCAGAAGTTTGAGTGTTGATCAGGACTATGATATTGGGAAATTTTCCTATTTTTCAAGAAAAATCACATTTTTTTCAAATTTATCCGTTCATATAATTAAATAAACAGAGTATATATTTATTTTATGACACAATCTTATCAAAAACAAACAAGTAAAAACAAATAACAGTTATTGAGCAACTTAAGCACGTCAGAAATGACTGGATTTCCTGGACTTGAGCTTGTAATCCAGGTGGCACTCTCGCACCAGCTCCCGGATATAGTCCGCCATCATTTTGTCATTGTTGTGGCCCTGGTACCTTCGCTCTATATCCTTCACATCTTGATGGAATCGTTTGCCTTGTTCTTCTGATTAGGCGCCCATATTTTCCTTGAATTTGTCCAGGTGAGTGTACAGCATATGAGGTTTAAGTGAAAGCCTCTATCTCATGTCGCCAAAAGCCTTTACCAGATCCTGCACCAGCTGCTGGTAGTTTTCAGCCCTGTGGTTGCCAAGGACGCCCTTGACAACTGCTATCAAACAGTTGCATGCTGTTCTATCGATTCTACTGAGCTTATTGGAGAACTAGGTAGACTCAAGCACCTTCTTTATCTGAGGTCCGACAAAAATGCCACCTTTGATTTTGGCCTCAGATAACTTTGGAAGGAACTCAAGAAGGTACTTGAAAGCGTCTGATTTCTGGTTGAGAGCCTTCACGAATTGCTTCGTCAACCCCAGCTTAATGTGCAGTGGCAACATGAGGACAATCCTAGGGTCAACCAGTGTCTCCCACATGACGTTCCGGGCCCCAAATACAAATTCTGTTCGCTGCTCCCAGTTCTTCCTGTTTTAGTGGTCAGAGGTGGCTCTGCTGTCCCAAAGGCCGAGAAAGCATTGGAATTGATAAAACCTCCCTGGAGACCAAGCAGGAAAGCCACCATCTTGAAGTCTCCAATGAAGCCCAATTGTACTAGTTGTATTGCAGAGCTTCCAGGAGGACTTTCACACTGTAGTAGTCTTCCTTCAGGCAGACTGAATGGGCTAGGGACAGTGTCGAGAACTTGTTTCCATTTTAAAGGAAGACATAATTCAAATTTGTGGTGGAGCTGTGTATGAAGAGCCGCCACTACTTGGGCACAAACGGAACCCCAATAACGTTAAACAGCACAGGCACATCATATCAGAAGCAGAGGCCATCCCTGGGAGTGTAAAAGCCTGAGAAAAGTTCGTGCCGATTTCTCTGACTTGTCACCTGCACCTCAACCATGACAAATTTCCACTGTTTTATCCTTGAGATAAATAGCTCTGCATTGTACATGGTCAGACCCATATCTCAGACAAACTCATTTAATTCTTTTCGATTTGGGAAGTGAGGAACTTTCTCTGGTACCTCAAGCAGGTAATCCAACTCCTCAGTATCCATCTACCTCCTTTTCATCAAAAGACTTCCTTCGGACTTCACCTGAAGCAGGTGGTACTGGCACGGGATATTTGGAGCAGTAAGGAATTGGAGCAATTGTTGATGTGAGATCTAGGTAATGCAGAGCAGCAGCATTCTTTTCTGTCCGCCGCTGCTAACATCCACCATGTAAAAAAAGCAGTTTGTGGAGTGGTCGGTTGGCTCTAACCACAAACGTGGGTTGAAGAATTTGACAGCCCTTTTCCTACCTCGCAGCCACCCTTCCAGCGTCTTCTTACAGTCCTTACAACGGTAGTGAGGGTCCCAGCGCTTGTCCTGGTCCCCAACCTGCATCCCAAAGTATTTCTGGTAGGCTTTGCAAACCTTCACCGACGTTTCCAAGGAGAATTCTTTGCCTCTGATCTCTATATACTTACCGCATATATAACAGAAGGAGTCAGGGTGGTACCGGTAGCACCTTGAAGCCATCCGAAAAGATAGAAATATATACAATCTGAAAATATGGATCTTATAGATCTGAAAATATAAATTATAAACATGTTGAATGAACATACATGTATAAAATAAGTAGGCTAATTCAGTCTATAGTCATCAACTTTGAAAAAAATGTTTTTTTAACGAGTTATCTGAATTTTAAAAAATAAAGAAAAGTCTATTGACCAGTGATTTAAACATAAGAAGTATAAAAAATAAGAAATAAATGCACTTACAATAATGCAACACCAATTGCACTCGAAAATGTGACATAAATTGCTTTTACTGCAAATATAAAATTTTCTTATAACTGTTTAAAAGCATTTTTTTATTTATTTGGTACCTAAGTAACATTAAAAAAAGTGATCACAAGCCAGGAACAGAGCAAAAAACTTTTTAGGGGGGTTACATGGTGTAATTTAAACTTTTAAAAAAATTCTAAATATTTTTAAGTTGTAGTAGATAGGTCTGACTTTTAATATGGGCTGGGGGTGGAGAATGTAGAATTGTACAGGTTAAAGAAATGTTGTTTCAATGTTAAATAATTCAATTGATAATGAAATTTAACAATAATAAATGTAAATAACACCGGAAAAAGGTTTTAGGGAAAACGCACTAATCTTTTGCGAACAGTTGTTAAATGAAGGCTGGTGCGGAAAGCGTGATGAGGGGTGTAGGAAGAAAGAAAGATTTAGGGGGTTGGTTTATTTTTAAAAAGAAGTTGTGGGTAGAGAGAGGAGTAAGAATTTATGGTGGGGAAAATTTTTTTTAGAAACATTGATTGTTGAATACGTAAGGATAATGGGTCAGGGACTGTCTTTGGGATTTTGAAATCTTCAATGGATACATCAGTTTTACATTGGATATAATGTACCCAACAGATGAAAACTCTTTTTTTTGATAGAATATTTTTGGTCCTGTGGCTAATTCCCATAGGAGAACATACTCTCGCATTCAGCGAGCGCACAGTACTTGCTATGTAATTCCCCAAATCGCATCGCGGCAAGTAAATTTGGCGCTTTCCGCGCCACTCTTCGTTTAACAACTGTTCGCAAAAGGTTAGTGTGTTTTCCCTAAAATGTTTTTCAGTGTTATCTACATTTAGTATTGTTAAATTTCATTATCCATTAAATTATCTAACTTTGAAACATTGCTTTAACCAGTACAACTCTACATTTCCCACCCCAGCCCATATTAAAATTCAGACCTATCTACTACAACTAAAACATTTTTTGAATATTTTTGAAAGTTTAAATTATTAACGTATAATATTAGTCTTTCAGGAATTTTCGTAGTTTTTTTCAGTACCAGAAGATGGGTGAATCCTTTACCCGAAACGTTCTACAATCAAGTAAACTAAATGAACTTCCTGTTTTCGTCATCTCCTTCATCCTGCTAACTAACTAACTAACGATATATATATATATATATATATATATATATATATATATATATATATATATATATATATATATATATATATATATTTCGATGAGGATTGCTTCTAGAGAGCCTAAATTTAATGTTTAACAGAAATCCCAAGGGGAGGAAAATAGCCGGTATCATCCTTTTTATTTACCAGCCACGTTTCGACCACAATACGGTCATCTTCTTAGGCCTAAAATACAAAAACATAACAAAATATTTCGCACTGTTAAGAGAGCACACTGCTGAATTTACATCTAGAAGTTTACTAGCTAGTATTAGCTTAGATTTGCAAATTTAGAGTTGAAGAGAATATTTCGAAATAGGACTCAAATTTACAATAGAGACTAGGGACGGATTTTAAATATTTTAATTAGTTAGCGAGTGTAAATTGCTAAAATCTATTAAGGTAGGGGAGATTTGATTTATGAATCTAATAATTATATAAAACTGTTTTAAAATGAATTTTAAACGAAGAATTGAAGGAAAAATTAGCGAAACCTAATATACAAAATCACAAACCTTGCCAACGAGCGTGTTACGTGCTCCGGCCGACCCAAAAGAACCAAAACTGCGCCCCGCTACCCACATCCAAACGAATTCAGGTAACAAGGAGGGGAACCGACGAGAGATCATTATTTAAAATCGGAGAGAGCTGTTTTATATAAATTTTTTCTAAGATTCGAAGGGTAATAGGGCATTTGTGCGAATTCAGAATTTCAAAGTTATCTAACGAGATATCATTTTTACACTCTATTGCGTGATCTGTTATCGCTGAATTTTCCTTGGTTTCAAGTATTTTGCCGGTTCTATTACTTATACCCAAAGTGAACCATGAAAGTAGGCTTGGAAAAAGAAAGGTTGGGAAGTTTAAATTCCAACCCAAGTGATAGCAAATATTTTTCTCGGTCTGAGAGATGATAATCTGTAAGATTTGTAACTACCGTATTAGTGAGTTACGATATTCAGTCACTGTTTACAAACATACCAGTTAATGAAACCAAGACTATCATTTTAGACAGAATTTTTAAGGATTCACCAACCTTCAATGGTTTCAGTAAATCAGAATTCAAGTCTTTGTTGGACCTTGGTTTTGGGCGATCGGTGTTTACCTTTGATGGCCAGATTTACCAACAAATCGATGGAGTTGGTATTGGGTCCCCAATCGGCCCTTTGGCAGCCGAATTTTTCATGACTCATTTGGAGGAGAGGGTTTTTTTCTGAAGTTCCTGATTCATGTATACCAACTTTCTATAGACGTTTTGTAGATGACTCCATAGCTATATTTAAACAACGAGATCAAGCTTTAGAATTTCTTAATTTTTTAAACACCATCCATCCCGGTATTAAATATACAATGGAAACTGAGAGTGATAACACCCTCCCCTTTTTAGATATTTTAATAAGAAAAAATCAAAATAATCTAGAAACATCAGTATATAGGAAAACGACTAATATAAGGTTAGGATTAAACTTTTTTAGTTGCTTAGATTTGAAATACAAAATCTCATCCATTAAGATCCTTCTTCACCGCGCATACAATCTCTGTTCATCCTACAATTTTATAGAAAAAGAATTTCAGTATCTTAAATCTTTCTTTATGCACAATGGTTTTCCTTCCTTTATTGTAGAAGACTCAATCCGCACATTTTTAAGTGGATAGTATCAACCAAGCCACACTGAGATAACGGTGGCAAAAGACAAACATTATTTAATGATGCCAGAGATGGGTATTCACAATAAAGTTCTTAGCCGAAAATTACACATATTGCTAAGGAAATACTTCTGTCAAATAAAATTTCAAATTGCCTTTGTCAACAAAATGAATATAAAATCTTTATTTACAATAAAGTATCCGGTTCCAAAGAGTCTTCGGAGTTCGATTATATACTTATTTAAATGTCCTGGGTGTTCCCAAGGCAAATATATCGGAAGCTCTGTGAGAACTCTGAAGGCAAAATTTTCTTCCCATATGGGTATAAGTAATAGAACCGGCAAAATACTTGAAACCAAGGAAAATTCAGCGATAACAGATCACGCAATAGAGTGTAAAAATGATATCTCGTTAGATAACTTTGAAATTCTTAATTCGCACAAATGCCCTATTACCCTTCGAATCTTAGAAAAAATTTATATAAAACAGCTCTCTCCGATTTTAAATAATGATCTCTCGTCGGTTCCCCTCCTTGTTACCTGAATTCGTTTGGATGTGGGTAGCGGGGCGCAGTTTTGGTGCTTTTGGGTCGGCCGGAGCACGTAACACGCTCGTTGACAAGGTTTGTGATTTTGTATATTAGGTTTCGCCAATTTTTCCTTCAATTCTTCGTTTAAAATTCATTTTAAAACAGTTTTATATAATTATTAGATTCATAAATCAAATCTCCCCTACCTTAATAGATTTTAGAAATTTACACTCGCTAACTAATTAAAATATTTAAAATCCTTCCCTAGTCTCTCTATTGTAAATTTGAGTCCCATTTCGAAATATTCTCTTTAACTTTAAATTTGCAAATCAAAGCTAATACTAGCTAGTAAACTTCTAGATGTACATTCAGCAGTGTGCTCTCTTAACAGTGCAAAATATTTTGTTTCGTTTTTTGTATTTTAGGCCTAAGAAGATGACCGTATTGTGGTCGAAACGTCGCCGGTGAATAAAAAGGATGATACCGGCTATTTTCCTCCCCTTGGGATTTCTGTTAAACATTTTATATATATATATATATATATATATATATATATATATATATATATATATATATATATATATATATATATATATATATATATATATATATATATTATGTATATATAAATATATATATATATATATATATATCACATGACGCGTGATTTTTTATAGATGTATTTTTAAAGGCCCAAGGATATGAAAATTGATGACACAACCCGGAAAAACACTTAGGGAAATATCACGTGAACCAATCAAAGCTTAAGAAGGAAAATGGGAGACGTAGAGAACGGAAAGATAGTCCAAACTATTTTAACTGTTGTATAAAAATAAATAAAGAAGTTGGATTTGAACCTGTATCATTAAGCGCTCATCGCCAATATGACCAATACGCTGATCGCCTCAGCTACCATCCTCATCCCCATCTATATATATATATATATATATATATATATATATATATATATATATATATATATATATATATATATATATATATATATATATATATATATATATCATTCGCTCATCAAAAGATTCCTACTCATAGCATTTCTTAGAAGCAAGGTATTGGAAAACTTGAGATAATCTGGGCTTAAGGCAATTTTGTTGAACGAAACAATGGATATCACATTCGAAATTAGGACAATGCGAAAGAAAAAGCTCCCAAAATACCTGTTTTCGTCTGTAATAAAGGCCGTTTTCCCACACTGAAAAGGTCACCTCTACAGGCTGTACGAGTATGTACAAATAGAATACACTCATGGTTATGGCAGAGAAACACTGAAATTGGGACGACTTGAAAATAGTTTATTTAAGGAGTTTAACACTATTTCATCCATAATGAGATATATTCAATCATATAATAAAGGTGGTATGAGAAAAGCACATAATAAGAAAATAGATATAGTGAATTTTTTGGGAGATTGATCGCGATTTTTCCTTGCAAATTTTTCAGCCCTAAATGTGCAGCCTGGATGCAATCTGAACAAAGAACGCAGATATTTAAAAGTATGCAAGTGACTCAGCGGGGAAGACCAAAAGAGGTCAAAGGACCTATGCGGAATTCAACGTGTCTACGGTAGCATTTTTCTGAAATAAAAACATAAATACTTTCGATAGCAATTTAGCTTTCCTCATTTAAACTATAACTTTTAAATTTTGTTTTCCTTTTTCAAATTACATCAATAAGAAAAGCGTTAGTCATCTAATCCCCCTCATTTAGAATTACACCTATAAACGTAATCCTTTTGATTGCGGGTTTATTCCTTTAACCGAGCATTTACAAATGATTACCCATTCAAGTATAATTTATTTAGAAGGAAATTTAATATAAGTTATCGTATCGCCCATTTTTTAAGATATGAAGGAGTCCGCGCGTAATATACGTTTCAACGACCGCTGGTCTAACTTTACTTATAATTTGAAAGAATTAGTGGTAGATCCAGATTTAATCCCAATAAATGAGTTTGTTAACTAACTTATTTAATTTCTCTACCAAACATGCGATTGCATCGATCATCCCCGATGTAAGGCGGTTATTCTTAAATGACTTCTCTAGAAATACTTTGAGACGAGCTACATGCCAAATTATCTCGTTATTTGGTAGATAGTTGTAGAAAGGGATGAATTTGACTATTTGAATATTTTAAAATAAATATGTTAAAAGTTTGATAGAGGCAATTTGCATCAGACTGCAAGTTCCCGTATTTGAAAGAGATGTGATAGAAGTCACAAAGTCTCTCGATTGAAAGCTTGAATTTAATGGAAGAGAAAATTTTGATAATCCGATAAAGAAAATGGATTTAAAAAGAACCTGTACGTTTGCAGACTGAAAGGAATTTGAATACTTTGAAAAGTGGTTACAACAGAACCAACCAAAGTTTTCTGCAACTTTAAACTATTTAACGATATTGGAGATACCTATCCAAAATAAAAGAAGTACACTTACTTGATTCGCTCAATACGAGCATACATAGACTTAAACTTAACACACACACACAAAAGTAAAAACCTTAATAGATTTCAAAGTCAATTAGAACTGTGAGAGGAGAAAGCTTAAGAAGCTGAATGTTATTTCGAAGGGGGCGCTAACTCTTGCCATCACACTGCGTAAGAAAGAGCACCCCAAAGTGAAAGTATAGATCCAATGAAATACCTTATCTATCTTATTTGAAATGTTAACTTCTGAAAATGCTCCAAACGCCCCCACACCTACCAAAATACGTACTCGCTTATTCTCGTCACCTACGCGTGAGTTGTACACGCGTATCACGTACGTCATAAGTGGTCTGTCTTAAAAATGTGTTGAGCAGTAAAATTTATATACTCGGTCATAAAGTGGTCAGCAAACGAGGAAAGGAAATTCAACTCGCCGAAGATACTGTGATCACGTAGACAGATAAAGAGGACAGCAGGACGAAAGAAGGGCAGATGCACGAAAACAGGGCACGCAGACGAAAGAGGAAAAGGAGAAAATCCACAGGCCTAAATATTTTTCTTACAACTTCCCCTTCAGAACAAGGTCCAAATCCTAAAAAGATTTGAAGTTTAAAGGAACTAAAATCTACAATTTTTTTGTATTTTTAAACATTTTAATTAATTTATTCTTATAGCTAATGGTCGAGCTTTAATGTTTTGACAGATCGGAGATAAAGGGCCAAAGTTTCTAATGCTACAAATAATTTTAAATTTAATCAGAACATGATGTTTAAGAAAATACGGAGGAATGTCCACTTCATCTAACTTTTCCTGTTCGGAGCTTATCAAACTTTAAAATCGGAATAGTTTTTTTTAAGTTCGATACGATAATAGTGAACTCTTCCTTAGCCCTGTTACTGGACGACTATAAGTAGAATACATATTCTAGGCCCACACTCTAGTCGTTCAAGAATCTTGAAAATTTAAGTAGGTTGAATTGCCCGGGTGACAAATTCAGGGTAGAGCTGATGATAAATTCGAGTTTCCTTTACTTTAGGCCCCAAATTTGTTTAAGTTTCAGGCTACTTGACTTTACTCATGTCCTTGTACTTCAATTTGACACTAGGAACGTTAGAGTGAGACATCATTGGATTACCTTTGAAAGGAAGCTTTTGGAAGTAATTAGTGTCGAATTTAATGTTTTTGGAAGTGACAGGAGGGATGAAAAGGATTATTTCACATACAAGGTTCCTCTTTTGCTTTTTCAGAAGGAATTACAAAGTAGAACTTTGGGTCCCGCTCCCGATATGAGTAAACCTTTAATTTCATAAAAGATCAGCTATTGTTTCCCCATTGAAGCACCCAACGAGCGAAAAAAAGGTCCCATCATTCTCTTTTCGGGGTATGACTAAATAGTCTCTGATTTGCATGAGGAACCAAACCGAACCCGGCCGCCAAAACAGAGCGTAGCCAACTCGCCGTCATGATCTAGATCATGCACTGATTGACATCGACTCTGAGCAAACAGTTTATTTCCTCAATTCAATCTTTTAAGTCGAGCTGATGATAGAATGCCATATATGCGATAGGCATCCCATCATCCATCAGAACACGCATTGCACAAGGAGTTGATTCGACTTAAACTTTAGTCGATATTTTTAGAAGCCCAGAGAAGAGAATGGATTCTTTTTCCAATGTCTTTGTTTTTTGGGAGGGTGGGGGTTCGAGTGTGCGAGGGTAGCTTTCTCAGGTTGGCACACAACGAAGTAGCCAAAGTTTTTGACATGAAAGATATTTGAAATTAATTTTTGATAGGAACCTTAAAAGGCCCAAACTCACTCACCATTCCAGGAGTTTACAACCTTCAAAAGATTTAACAACATAATTTAACAACTCCACTTGCCCCTTATTTGATCTTAAAGTTTGACTACATTTGATTGTATAAAAACTGTCGGCAAAAGTATGTGTCTTCAGTTCGCTAAACTCGCATTGATGAGATAAGTGAACGCGCTCTGTGGGGCACAGTTGCGACGAAGCGTGGAGTCCACCGAAGAATTCATTCGTTGAGTGTGAGGGTTAGAAGATTCTTTTGAAATGGAATTGTGATGTTAAATTTGAATTTTTGGAACCCTGTCACAGAAAATCGAAATGTTAGTAAACAGTTTGAAAGGCTAGGGACTCATTTGAAAAGTTTGACGTTGAGGGGGGTGATGAGACGGGATAGAAAGAATACAAATTTGAACAGTGCTTGGGAGTAGGTTTGTCAGTCAGATTCGGACCAAGGTTACTCGAAGGTTGTTTGTTGGTGTACGAATTTGAGTCTAGGACATAATTAGTAGAGTTAGGCTAAGTGAAGTTTTCGTTCTAATAAAGATCGTTTAATTTAATTTTGATCTTAAAACCGTAGTCAAGACTTATTTGAGCAAAAAGTCCTTCACTTACTCCATATTGAATGAAATGTGAATCGGATTCATTTGCTAGTTTAAATCTATAAGGCATTCAAGTTAGGAGATGTAACAATATTTAACTTGTGCACTGGATCTATTTGCGATTAGGGTAATCCTTTTTAGTCGCGTGAGACTTTATATCTCACAATGTCGGTCGGTCGGTCCCTATTGTGCTTCTTTTTTTTTAATAACACTGTAACAATTAGGTCGATTCCAACGAAATTTGAAACCTTTATGTTGTTTTACATTCTTTTTCAAATGACAGAGTTGCCAGCAAAGGTTCCGCCAAGGTTAGTCCATGAATTTTTGATAGTTTTGAAGGTCGTAAGGTTATAAATCATAATAAATGAGAGCACACGACTTTTTGATCAGAAGACCTTGTTTCTTCGGTCAAAAGGTTCATTTAGAAAGAAAAAGAATATTTTAAGAAAAATGAATAGTTCAAGAGAAGTGTGAAAAACAAATGAAGGAAAATCTCGGAAGAAACTCACTTTCTCTCAGCGAACACAATTCTCCGATCGTAAGCAAAACGCAATCTTTTCCCTTTTGAAAGGAAAGAAAGTTAAAACAAAACGAATTTTAGGATGAGCGCGAGTGGGCGAGCGAAAGAAAGAAACCCTGAATAAATCACGGGAGAAACAGATTGTATAAAATCAATCTCGAGGCAAGAGGGTTAGTCTTTCCTAGTTGTAAAATGACTTTAGAGATGATAAGAGAAAATATATATATATATATATATATATATATATATATATATAGTTTTAGTAAAAGTTAATAGCCTTCTCCAGGGATGCTTTATATCGAATTCAACTGCGAATCTTCTTGTTAGTTAGTAGATAGTTGCAGAAAAGTGTGAATTTGATTCTTTCTATGATTTTTTTTTATGATTCTTCATTAGAAAATATAGGCATTAAAAGTCTGATAAAGACAACTTGCATCATACTGCAAGTTCCCTCTTTTGAAAGAGAGTTGGTTTCATGTCACAAAGCTTCTCGTTTGAAAGCCTAAAATTAAGAGAATATGAGACGTTTGATAATTAGACTCGATAAAGATTATGGATTTGAAAAGAGTCGGCACATTTGTAGTCTGAAAATAATTTAAATAATTTGAAATTATGTTACAAGAAAACCAAAGTTATTGCAACGTTAAAATATTTTACGATATATAGAATACCACGTCAAAACAATAATAGTAAATTAACCTTGTACCCTTTGTTACGAACATAAATTGACATCGATCCTTGTTATCTCAATGAGTAAGAAGAGTTTGGACACCGACAGCGAGATGAGGACCCAATGAAATATCTTAGCCACCTGATTTTGTAATGTTCACGTTGAAAATGCACTATACCCCAACTCCGAACCCCACTCCCCCACCCAACTCCAACCCGACTCCTTCACCTCACTCCCACTCCACACCTTCATCCAACTCCTTTTTTTTTACACATAATGGGAGTCAGGATCTTAGGAATTAAATATTACAATATGAGGAAAAGCAGACCTTATTGCTCAGTTTGATTGCATTATTGGAGATGAATTAACTTCTCTGTGTCGCCAATTATTTACCCTTTAAACCATAAAGACAAAACACCAACAGAAACACCTTTTCCAATGTGGGAGTTCATTGGACTATCGGAGAATCCGTCGATTTAATATATACATATTTATGGTAATTGGATATGGCAATGTTCATCAAACCATCTTGCCCTGCCGTCTACTATCAAAGATTTTCTTGGTCGTAATCCACGTAGTAAAACTTGGTGGATGAATTGTAGGTGGTGCCAATTCAGGTACCTAGGTGCACTAAGGATTCAATCAGTGTACCCTGGTAACAGACTAGATATTTTTGTTATAGAGGTTATACAAAGATTATTGTTATTACCAAAGCTTGAAATACAGATTATATTTTTATAGTACTTAAATACGATGAAAAGCTATACCCGTTGAAGACTCGATATTTTTTTTAGAAGGGAAGAAAAATTTAACCGAGTGTCGATGGCAATAAAAAAGTGTATGTTTGAGCGTTTGGTTGATAAAAACTTATTGATAGCAAGAGCTAATTATATAGCAATATCAACGCAGTGATTAAGACAAGAAAGAGAATTTGCGAAAAGAGAGAGAAAAAGACAATTTGTATCAATGACTGCAAATAAAGAATAGATTCCTCTCATTTTTATAGTGAGTTATAAAAATGCACTAATATTATGACGTTAACAATAAGCGATATAATAATGATCCCCAAATTAAACAAAACTACTCATACCTGTTTACATATATCTTCCATAATTATTTGTTTCATCTGTACTTTCCCGCATTTCGACTTTTATCCTACTGGTTCAATACCCTATACTACCCATTTGGGCGACTGTTGTGAGGTGAAAAGAAAGAACGAAAAGAATAGAAAATGACTTCTAAATTACACTTTTCCGACACAATGTACTTGGAAGTGGAATCATAAACGTCCAAAACAAGTTTAAACAAAGAGCGGAGACCTAAAATTAGAAACCTAAACTATTATTCGCGAATCCATTAGATAAGATAGCTTTGGCATCATTTAAATGCGTGTCGTTATTTTTCACTTTCCATTTAAAATAAATTTCTTCACTTCTATCTCTTTATCATCCAAAATCGACTCGCTATTTATTTCATCTGCGTCTAGATTACAGAAGATTGAAGATAGCCACGACACCCCAGCTGGACGCTGCACTACACGGAAAGAGCAACACAAATCTGCAGATACAGCGAGGTACCAATTTTCCCGACCAGCCCTTGCTGCTCACATAGAAACTGCAGCCCTGAAGGTACCGAGATGCTCCACCGCTGGTTGACTTGAACCCGCCTCTAAGCCTCTTTGATAACCATTCACAGATGAACTGCCACTAATTTTTCCTCCTCTGCCAGTCATCAATCTTCGCCATCTTCCTTAAAAATCCGATTTTCTGCTTAGAATCACTTCTTTTCCGTAACGCAATCCTCTTATATAACTGGGTGGCCTTTGAAGTCACACCAAACCGATGAACAACGCCGTATTTATAACAAGATTTTCCCTCCTGAAACCTACCTTCTTACGAGTGTGAGCTTTGGAAATTGCATCTCACCACTATTTGCAGAGACACCAAATGATGACTTTAACAAGAATGTAAATTAAATTGATCTTGATATTAACTTAAAAATTGGTAAATGTGTGTGTGTGTGTGTGTGTGTGTGTGTGTGGCTTTGGCATAACTTGATCGCATATAAATTTCTAATTATATTAAATGATGGTTTTAAATTGACTGATATAATTGGTGGTGTGTGCAATTTATTTCATCCTTAAGCGTGGGCGGATACAAGATAAAAAATCAGGGGGGGCTAACCAAAATTCCTTCCTCTAAGTAGGCCGAGAAAAGAACAATGATCAATAATAATGTTTATCTTACACATCATTGATAATAAATTACAGTAACACACAGGAGTGATGATAAACTCTCTCAGATTCGATTTTTTCCACACATCAGAAAATTATGAATTTTATTTTATTGTAGTTTGGGGACGTGAGCTACGGTATAATACTAAATTTAATAATTACTTTTGAGATTCACCTACATTTTTGACATGCATGATATAAGGTACATTCGATCGCAACAGTTTAAAAACTGTTTTTATATATATTCTATATTATTACATAACTCTTTCTGAATAGCAGAATAGAAGTATGCCTTGAAAAAGAAATATAAACACAATGGGGTTTTAAACGGTTAGTAACAGCATTTAACACAACATGAACATCAACCCCCTGTTCTTTTGGGCAAATCCATTAATGACGCTGTCTATTCTAACATCAATCTCGTTGTGAACATCGATCAGCGCCAGGCCATTGAGGCGTTCTTGGCCCATGGTAATCTTAAGTATGTTTTCAGATACTTCGGGCCCCAAAAGTAAAGGCTTGGCCTCCACGTTCGAGACTGAGAAAGTGATCAGAACATGAAGGAGCCTGGCCAGGTTCGGATACATTCGGATCTGGGAGTAGGAAAGAGCATCTCCAACGGATTCAAACTTGATTGTTGACGAAAACTGACGCTCTGCTTCCGCCTTGACCAGACTCAAGGCCTCGACGTCAGTCTAGTAGACTTTTGTTGACTCCACTAAAGCAGCAACATTTCCGTGGATGCCGCTGAGCAGATGTTTGATTTTAAATACGACCGGAATATTGTCGTCCCCGAACCGTCTCTGGAGGTCACTCAACACCTAATCAAATAAGGGGAGATGAAGCGGCTGTAATATTCCTCAGCTGTTTAGTAGGGTACGTACATTCGCTCGCTGTGTTTGCTGCCTACAAATTTATGGCACAAAAATGGTGTGCTGTGACAAGCCGATCTCCTGGAGGAGCTCCACTGCCTTCTTTAAGATGTAGTTGAAGCTGCTCTGTGCACCTTTCTGGGTCTTGTTGAGACCCGTCTCCAATTCACCGATCGTAGCGTATATTGAGACAATACCGACCATGATAGACTGCAGGGCTTGGCTCAGCTCCAAGGTGTAAGCTAGAACCTTGTAAGCGAAGACGAGGTCAATCAGAAAGCGGGGCTTTCGGATTGCGATCAGTAGGAGTTATGCCGTCGCATCCGAAATGTTCTCATAATCGAGGAAGATGGCAATAACCATCAAGAATTCGGTGAAAACAATGATTGAATCGCGTCATTGTGGGGGAAGCTTAATTAATTCGCTTCGCATTTCACTATGAGCTAATAAAATGACAAAGTTTGGGAGGTTTCACATTCCCCCTCCCCAAATTTGTCTATCCCCATGGATTCGAGCCTACTGGAATGCGATATTGGCATTACACTCCATAATTTGATTCAAACATGTTCTGCGGGGAACAGTTTAAGACTCACTGGAACCATCCTTTTCATCCTTCCGAGGCAAATAACTTTGCTCAACTCTTTTTATTTTGTTGGAAGAATAAAAAAAAAAGAATTATATAATTTTTCAGTAATTCATTTTATATTTCTAACCAGCGTGTCAACTAGGCAAATTCGAGTCCACTTTCCACAATATACGCTCGGATGTAGAGGCCTAAAACTCGCATCCGTAGTCGAATTTCGAACGAACAAAGGATCGATAAAAAAGTATCAGCGCCACAGGCACTGAACGTCACGGAACGAAGAATATCTATGGCGCGGGTACAAGAGACCCTAAAACTGCGTCTCGTGTTATAGCAATTATACATATATATATATATATATATATATATATATATATATATATATATATATATATATATATATATATATATATATATGTATATATATATATATATATATATATATATATATATAACACAGTTGGGGAAGGGATAATGAGAATGGGGAAAATTCTTCCCCCCCCCGAGTATGTGGCTAATAATTATCAAAAATAAGTGAGTGCAGATTGGCTTAAAGATTAGTTATGTCCGATAGTCGTTCAGGGTTATTTAAAGGATGCAACAAAAATAAAGTTTAATAACAAAAAAGAATTAAATATATACAAAAGAGGTTTACGTGAGCTACGTGATCAAATAAATAACGGACACATTCGGTGTCATCAAAGGGACAAATCCAAGGAATTAAAGCGGTTAATTACCTGACTTGGATCAGAGTCTTAAAAGGGGCTACGCTAAGCCGCAATGAAAATAATACAATTAGTTCGAGGGATACCAGATTATAACGAGGCCTGCAGCGTCGACGTCTTGCACGGGCTAAGTTTCGAAGGGGAGGTAACTAAGGGAGGCGAGAATGCAACCAGGAAATATGTTTTACCTCAAGGTTCTCGAACAGGACGGGGGAGTTACTGGTTCTACCTTAGGATGCTGATTAAGGAGGACTGGTTTTACCTCAGGGTTCTCGATGAGTGAGTACTGGCGCAAATTCACGAAAGAACGGCCGTTTTAAGGAGCTGCCAATTGACTAGGGCGATGTCCACGGCTGAGAAATTCTAGCCGTCGGTACTCGAATAATCTACGGAGGATCCGACTCGAGAAAGTAATGTATCTTCGTGCGCGAGGGTGCTGTACTGCCGATCCAGCAGGAAACTTCTGGTTATATAGGTCGTCGGCGGACGGCGAAATAGGCACTCTGGCCACTCACCTCGTGCTCTCCTGGGATCTGAAGTCGCCGGTATCAGCTGGAGTTGGGTGGGGGGATAGGTAGGGCGGGGGATCCAATATAAGGAACCGGTCGAATAGCACCTCAGGCTCTTTCGTGTCTCGAGTAGGGGAGGCGAGCTTAAATCGCCCGGGCGCAGGAAATAGGCCTCGCAAGATAAACACAGCTGGTTTGATAAAGCCATGTTCACCCAATTCCCTCCTTGTTTCTCACGCTTTTTGTTCCAGGGTTAAGGCCACATGGCTCTTCTAAGGGTTCAAGGTGGGCTTCCAGATCATATTACACTCTATTTCTCCACACTGCGAATATGAGCCTCCCAGGTGAAGGCTTGGTCAAATACAAGATCAAGGAAACAGTGCTAGCCCACCACTTCCAGGTGAAACCCATTTAGAAACAAGTCTGGTTAAGGCTGGAACCGTGGATGGCGGCAGAGGTGCACCACTTTAGTCTTGGCCAAGGAAAATCAAAGCCTGTGCGGTTCGGCATATCAAGAGACGCGGTTCAAAGCCTGTTGTAGTTGAAGTCCAAGAGTTGGCATCTGGGCCGTGCCAAAAGAGGTAGAAAGCTCGTCTACGTTGAGCGTAGCAAGAACACCTTCCGGCAGCACTGATGTGATGGCATTGATGATCAGGGCAAAGAGTGTGACAGTGAGGACACTGCCCTCTGGGCCTCCCTCTTCCTGCTTAATTAGTCCGGAGAGGGCTCCCCCCACTGATACACGGAATCTATGATCTATCTTGCAAAAATTCATATATCATAAAAATTGGGAAGAGTCCCCTCGCCCCCATCATGCGGAGAGTCTCCATGATACTGTATCGCCATGCGGTATCATAGGCCTTCTCCAGATCTAAAAACCGTGGCGTAGTGCTGTCTACAAAGGAAAACCTTGCACTGGCATTTTTCAGTCGAAACAGAGCCTCCGACGTGGAGTGGAACTTGCGGAAGCCGCTATGTGGAGAAGACAGGTGGCCTCCGATATACCACCTTCCCCTTTCACACGCAGGAGGTTAGAGAGTTAGGTCTGAAACTGGCCGGGATAGAGTGATCTCTCCCCGGTTTGCGAAAAGCGAGCACAGTAGCGATTCGCCGGGAGTCTGAGAGGATACCTTCTACCCAGATCCTGTTGAAGAAATTAACAGAAAAACCATGCATCTTTTACTCAGGTGTCAAAGCATGGCGTACGGGACATCTTCCGGATCAGGAACTGTGCCTTCGCACGAAGCGAGAGCGGAACGCAATTCACTTAATGTAAACCTGTTGTTAAAGGATTCTCCACCTCTGGAGGTAAAGTCCAGTTGGTGGCCTTCCGCGACATCACGACGCGTATTGAATGCTGGTGGAGCCGCTTCCTGGTTAGAGAATGCGGTGAAACCGGTCGCGAAGAATTCCGCCACGGACGCGGGGTCCGAGGTTGTGGTCCCATTTTCCTGCAGGACGGGTGGGGGTCCTGCGAAAACTTGCCCCGAATCCTTTTGACTCGCTACTACACCTCTGCTAGAAGGGGTCTTTCCGTAAAATGAAGACACGTATGCCTGCCAGGAAGAGCGGCGGAAGTGCTTCGAAAAATAAAAATACCGGAACCTTGCCCTACAAGTAGCTTGACAAAATTTACCGACAGTGAAATCGTTCAGGTGGTGCTTATAGCGCATGCAGGCATAATGCTTCAGGTTTGAGGGCCGCCTCACACTCGGCTAACCACCACAGACGCGGTCCGATGAAACACAGCCCGACGTTCTAGGAATACCAGTTAGGCCCACGACGATGAGGTGGCCGGAGAAGAACTCAACGGCCTCATCTACCGACCTAAACTCATCAACTAAGACAGAGAAATCAGTCATTTTCTGAGTTACGAACCACCTCGCCCGCCCCAAGCACCACTGGAGCGTGCTCTCAGTCGTCAGCGGCCCAAAAATTGATATTTGAATGGGATAGGTAATCGAATACCCCCCACAAAAAATCAGCTGGGCATCCGCCGGAGAGCACAAAAATAGATTAAGCCAGGAAAATGAAGTTTTTCTCGGGCAGTAATGCGTAAACTCGTCCATATTTTGGACACCTATCTCCAGCTCGTCGATCAGGTTGGCAAGGACTAGGTCCTTGACCTATGGGATTGATCGACTATTCTCCAAAGATGGAATGTCTATTATTCAGATCCCAAAGCAACAGAAAAGACCTCAGCAACCGTGCCACGACGCGGCGGAAGTTCCCCGCATTGAAGTTGGCTGACGGTGGAATGTACAGAAAAATAAGTGTATACCCTCTATCCAGGTGTAGCTGTATATCTACTGCCTGAAAGGAGGTATCTAAAGCAAAGAGAAGAACGGAGACATCATGCCAGGTGTAAATGGTGCATCCTCCTGCCATGGAGAGTGGACAGGGGGCACGCCTTCAAAAGAGTCTCCTCCAAAAAGATAGCTAAGGGAAAACGGAAGGAGACGAGCCTCCGCAGATCCCCCTAGCTGGCTTGGAGTCCGCGGCAATTGCATTAAAGTAATATTTTCTCCAGGCCTAGCTCGGAGGAAATGCAGGGGCCATCTTCAAAGAGAAGACCCTCTTGAGAATGGCTGCTTTCTTTGATAACTTTTTGGTAAATAAATAAGTTTATTGCCTTTATTTGTTGTGTACTTTGTATTTTGTGTATTGGTAAATAAATATATTGGTTGTCTTTATTTTGTGTGTATTCACTACATATATTGTATTGAACAAAATGGTTTCGCGGCCCGCGCTCGTCATTCTCTCAGTTATCTGGCACACTGTGAAAAAAGTTTGGCGACCCCTGCTTTAGAGGATCGACCGTCTTCGATTCACCCAGCCTAGCACTCTTTGTGAACTTAGGTTCTGAAGCTCCTTTGGTGCTGATCTCTTTTCGGTGGGCAGCTTTAGGAACCCTGTAGGAAAGTGCCCTCACGACCAACTTCAGGGGTGTTGCCTCATGTGAGTTTAACGACTCGATGGAGGTGCGCGGCCGTTTTACCTTACGGGAAACGGTCACGCTGGGGGAAATGGGGGGTGGGCGAGACCTAGTTTATCCGGGGCTGAGTGTGAGCCCTTAGTGCCGCCAGCTTTACCAGGGGAGCGCCCATGGTGGTTAGAACCCACAGAAGGGTTGTAAATGGACGTGGAAACGACCGTGCTCGTAGACATGGAGGGGCCAAGAGCATAGGGTGTCTTTTTTAATATTAAGGCATAGGACATCAAAAGCAGCGCCGGGCTCGCCATGACCAAGTCTTAGCTTTGTGAAATGAGAGACGTTCCTGCGCCTGAACAACCAGAATTTCATTCTCAAGGAGATACGCACCACATGACTTCGAAGAAGCGGGGTGCGGATCTCCTTCCGCAATTGACACACTTGTCCACACACGATTTGGATTTATCGTGTGCGGCCTTAAAGTAACTTACACAGGCTTCGTTCTGTGCTCAGGACCGAACCCGGATTCGACCCCATGGAAGATCCTACCGTCTGGGGTTGGATCACTTCAAGAACACTGTCCATCTGAGGGCGGATCTCCAAGTGGCCTTCCCTCAGTTTTCTCTGGTCCGCTTCTAATTTCACAGGGTAGACGCAGACCAGCTTCCTCTCACCTAACCATCTCGGATCTGTGCTAGGGAGAGGTAAAACTCAATCAATGCAATAACCAATTAGCATCTTATCACAAAACGCCGCAAATCATTGAAGGGAATTTTCATCTTGTTACTCGTACCTGCCGCGAAGCGCCAGGTTTAGGCGTCGCTTTTTTTCATGAAGAGTAAAGTTCAATTGTACCCATTTCGAGCCATAAAATGACTCATAGGCCATAGGACATAGGGTTATTCACCCTGTGAGATTTCAAAGCTGCCATGGGATTTGGCGCTGGATGGCCCCACCTAGTGGGAGAAGCCTCATTTGGCCATTTAACATTCAAAAGCATTTTTAAGTTATTTGAACAATGGAAAACCATCATTGCAATAATCATTTATCACTTTATCACAAAACGCCGTAAGTCATTGGAACGACTTTCCCTCTTGTTAATATTAGGTTCTTCCCCAAGCTATGTGTAACTATGTGCAAATTATATTTTGAGTGATTTTAGCATTGTTTTCACCTATATTGATGACTTGCTCATTGCAAAAGAAAAGTAGGGTCAGCACGGGCAGAATTTAGAATAGTTTTTGCAAGGTTGCAATTACACGGTTTGAAAAGCAAAATTGTAGAGAGGATTCTTTTCGCTAGATTTACTCAACCTTTGTGGCTATGAAGTTAGTTCTAAAGGAATATATCAAGAAGATGATAAAATAACCTCGATTAGGAAATATTCTAGGCCTACTATACTAACAAGGGTTATAGAGGTTCCTTGGCTCAATTAATTTTCTTAAAAGATTCATAAAACAACCGGCAATCACTCATTCCTCTCACAAGTTTGCTGAAAATCTCAAATAAAAGCCGTTCCAATTTAAATTTACAATAGCATGAGCTTGCCATATATATGATGCAACAACAAAAGCAGCACTACTGCTTCACCCCAAAATAGACTCCCCATTGCCTCGCTTTAGCGATGTATTCGATTTAGGCTTACATACCGCTTAAAACAACTTTCTAAAGTGCATTGTGAAGGACTGGAATACTTCAGTAAGGCATTTAAAACTTCTGAATTAAAATAATAAAGACATACTCTCTATAGCTTTGTGTTCTTAGAAGGAACAGTCTCTCATATCCTGACCGATTGCAAGACAATAATTGGAGCTGCAAAATGACTTAAAACCAGACACTCTTCAAAGAAAGCTCTTGCTTTCGAACTGATTGGTCGAAACACATTACAGAAATAACCGGAAAAGTTAATTCTAGTGTTGCTCTGTCCCGGGCCCCCAGCACAAATTGCAACTGGCCATGTGTGCAACACGCAACACTGCCAGTACCTGTGACTTGTAACCCGCAATTTATGCAATATGAAATGGCACTCTCATAGGACAATATTCCAACTCCTTTGTTTCTTTCTATAGATTCTACCATTGCTTCATTTAATATTGTTAATTATGCGCCATTGGCTAAATCTCAACTATCTGATTCATAAATAAACTCTTTGTAGGGGGTCGTTTCTCCTCCAATCCCCTTTGATAAGATTGAATTGCCATCCTAAAATCACTTCTAACGCTTATTTGCCGTTATACCAAGTGAATAAAAGGATACATATTTAAATATCTTGCATCCGATACTGTAGTTGAAGCTTTCTTTGCCAATTACGGCTCACGTTTTTTTTTTCTCAGTCAAAGTTGTAGTGCTATTTCAAGAGATATTAAAACTAACTGTCATTCAACACACTGGAAACGCCGTTCCTGGAAGATCACATCGCACAGTCATGGGCTTTATTCTTGCAAAAGGCCCCCATGGACTATGATTGCATAACTTACCTGCAATATTGCTTGCAATTATAGATGGCCCTACTTAGAAAACAGGATTACCTCTTGCATTAATGGTATATGACACACCTCTACGGTTTCCAGGTTATCCATTTATTCCCAGGGACAACGATCACTTGCATATATGCCCATTCAGCAGTGGCAGCATGAATTACATTGCGCTTCTTATCCAGACCCTTGGGTAAAAAAGATATTTTCGTTCCCAACGAGTTAGAAACATGTACTTACGTATTCCAGAGAGATACTCAGATACACCCCACAGCCTACATTAGATTATAAAAATCCATATGTATTTTTTACACTTCAAGTCACCCAGGTAAAATTGCTTGCCCATTTGCATAATTTGAAACTAATTTACATGGGATAAAATGCCTCTCTTCAAACAGCCGATTCTAATAAAGAATCCAGTACGTGGATTTACAAACAATCCACAAGAACATTTCGATAAAATCTCAGAGCCACCCCAACTCGATATATTCCAACAATCCCCCCCTGAGATCTGCATTGTGATCAACCTTCCCGTTTTCCTTTATTCTTTATAATTCGATTACTCAGAGAAGATAGGCTGATTTATTTGGCTCGAGATTGCATTGGGTTTGGATGAAGAGAGTTTATTATTGTTCAATTTTTATAGATATTGTCAGATCATGTAGGCCCTCTTCTGTCAATTCATTTATACCATGTTATTCATTAATTTTGTAATTAATTTGAACTGATTTTTCTGTATATTTTCTTATTTTGTTTTGTCACTAAATATTTGATTATTATGATGTTAATGTACCGAATTTGCAAACATTATTTTCATTTATTATCGTGAGATTAATTTGCTTCAGTTTTACCATGTATATTTACTTATTTCCTCAATCAACCCTCTTATAACTATTTTTTTCATACCATGAATTTTACAATTATGCATTTATCCCATGATATTCAATGTACATATGTAAACACTTTCTATCTTCAAAACCTGTTATGATACATGTGTATGGATTATGCCAGAGGTAAGTCTTTTCGCCTTGCTCACAGAGGCCTGGTGATTTGTAAAGAATTTTCTCCTCTCTTTTAAGAAAGTCGCTCACTTTCCAACTCTTCTGCGCCTTTCACCAGAGTATTCTTCTCCCTAGCTCACATCGAGCAAAGAAACAGAGGGAGTGTCGTCTTTTGTTCGTTTTTGCCACCATCTGCATTCTTGGTCTTGATAAAGGAAACATCCCTCTTTCTTTAGGTTGTGGTCTATATAAGGGATATCTGTTCGCGTTCGGGTTTTATTCCTTCTTTTGGTTAAGCTCCTTGGGAGCGAGATATTGATTTATGGACTTCTGTCTCGTTTCTTCGAAAAAAATGGCTCTTTTTTGCTATCATAATTTTACTGCTAGATAATCGGGAATCATTGCATAGTATGAATAGTTTCAGTTGCCTATCGTGGTTTATCCAGTGAACCTCTTGGAAGAGTCAGTAGGACCACTTCTATACTTTACACATATCAATTCCTTGAATGTGGTTACGTTTATGGTTACGCAGTCACCAGATCCTGATTCTACCATTAAGGATTAGTTCTTCGATAACATCTTTTTTTCCTGTCTCTCTCTTAGCCCATTTGTATTTTCCTTAACTTAATTTTTTGATTAGACCCACTGGTTTTTTTACTCCTGACCGGTGATAATCTTAAAAGATGTAGACCGGGAGGTTGAGCTCTAAAGCATCAATTCTCTTTGTGCTACTTTCTGTGGCTGTCTTCTCTTCTTCTTTGACTTGTTTATTTGCATTTGGTTCATTTTCTGGTTTGAGTGACACGCATTTTTGTTTTTCTTCGTTTGTTGGAGCTTTTTTTATGTTGAGAGCTTCACTTAGTTATCTTGGTCACACTGAAGTTAAGTATTTCTGAAGATGGTGGGTTCTCAAGGTACCTAAATCATTCTCATTCCATTTTTCCCAGTCTAGTATTGAGGGTTACTGGGAAAGTGCCGAGTTTACATATCTCCATTAAGTGCGCGTCGAGTATGTAAGTCACTATTTCCATTAATGATTTCAAAGGGACGGTGAGTTGTGTTTTTCAATCCTTCATTTCTTGAACTGTGGCTTTAACCACGACAAGTCATCTCGCCTTTCCTTTGATTTGCGATTGGTCTCTTTCCTCCTTTTACTTTCTCATGCTTACTTCTCTCTACATAGAGCACTCCATTGCCATTGTCCGGTGTTGCCCACCGCAGTTGAGGAATCTTTATGTGTGTTAGTTGGGTGCACCTTTCCAATAGTGGCCTTTTTTCTCATCAGAGCTCTGTGTGTCTGTTTCGGTATGTTGCTATGCTTCTCTCTTTCTATATTCCTTGGAGGAATTCTCCTATTGAACAAGAGGCCATTCTGACTAATCTTATTTGCCATTTCTGTTGTCGCACACACTATTTAAAAACCTTATGTTTGAATTTCAAATTTGAAGAATTCTGTGATTTTAGACTCGGGATATTTTTTTCGACTTTTGTTGAATTTCACCTTTTTATGGGAACGCACTCACGTGCCCATTCTCATATAGTTGGGGATGCTGTTGGGTGTGATTTGGCGGAGAATTCTAGGCGTGAGGCAGATCTTATTGAGTACTTCGACTTTTTAAATGAAAAATATTTTTTCTACGTCATTTTCGGCGTTTCGCATGGCTATGTACCATTAGTGCCATTGAGAATTCTTATTAGGGAAAGTATGAGAGTTCCATAGAGTGATTCTATAAGTTTGCCCTTTTCTGGCTTGGTTCCGTTCTAAATAGTCCAGTGGTAGTCAGAGGCATTCAAGCTTACCTGCTTTCTTTATTTCGGGAGGAGTTTCTGCCATTTTCTTAGCGAACATTCAGTCCATAAATCAATATCTCGCTCCCAAGGAGCTTAACCAAAAGAAGGAATAAAACCCGAACGCGAACAGATATCCCTTATATAGACCACAACCGAAAGAAAGAGTGATGTTTCCTTTATCAAGACCAAGAATGCAGATGGTGGCAAAAACGAACAAAAGACGACACTCCCTCTGTTTCTTTGCTCGATGTGAGCTAGGGAGAAGAATACTCTAGTTTTCCTTCCTTGATTTCTTCTGTGTGTCGTCCTTCTAAAAACAATATGAAAAAGAAAGTCAGTCATAAGAGTCTTAGTATTATCTTACTCCGCGTATGGGTTCCTATATACATATCTTCGTATCTGAGAAGCACTCATTAACAACCCTACTCATATAGACCTAGTTCTATTAATGCCCTTCTTCTCTCCCCTAAATGGGCTTTCTTCCATGGTTCACTATGCCCTAAGTTAGAGTGGTTCTAAGCGTAACAATGGTCAATTTATGTTGCTTGTATGTGAAATGTGTAGAAGTTAAAAGTGGAGAAGCAAGCGAAAAATAAGGATAGGATACATATATTTATTCTATTTTCGTTGACAGGTGAAATTTTCCTACTTTATCACTTGCTGCTTTTGCCTCGGTAAGCTCTTAGCAACAAAACACGAGTCCAGCAAAGTCACCAAGTCCGTCAAATAGTTCAAATGGAGATTTCTATTCTATTAATAGCTTATGTGCCATTGTTAAAGTCGTAACTCTAAAGTTGGCCTTCTTCTATAAATGGATTAATATGGCTGGAGGAAAAGGCAGGTATAGAAGGAGCGGAGCTATTAGCTGGTATTTCCTTACCCTTGTTGTCTATTGGCTGTTATTCCTATTACCCTTGCCTCTTTTACTAAGCAATAGGTCCATTCCTTATATACCTGTGTTTCCAAGTTCAACTTCAGTTTTAGTTTATTAAAAGAACATAAAAAGTAAAAGGACAAATATAGTTTAAAAGTAACATAAAAGTTGGAATGTATAAGAAGAGGACGTAGGGCAAAATTAGACGGCAGAATTAAAGCTTTAATGCGACTGGATATTAACAAAACATTTCGATTATATTACAAGTTATTTTCAAAAATTGCATAGAAATTAATACATATGCACATAATTAGGCAATTCTTAATCTTTATTTTGATAATTAAATGGATCCATATGTTAATTATTGGGACATTTTTTCCTCACGACTATTCTATATTTTAGATTTTCTATTGGTATATTATTATTCCCTGTTGCTTATGTATTTAATCTCTTTTATTAATTAATTTACACTTCTATTATTCTTAATTTGTGCTGCTTTAACCTTTATTGAAATTGATATTTAGATTTCACATATTTCACTTTTAACCTATTTTGCTTTCTCACTTTTGCTAATTTTATTTTGATTATTAACACTTCTAATATAGATTATATTGCCAATTTTAATATGGATTGATGAATGATAACTGTATTTTTATTCACTTTTACATATTTTTATATTTGGTTGTTGATTAAATAATTTCACTCTATCCGCCCGTGTTTATATTATCACTGTTAACTGCACGTCTATGGTCTTCACTTAATTTCCGACGTTTTTCCCACTATTAATTACTTTGAGGTGTCCATGTTAAAGATTTCTCAGCTGTCGTCGTTCCTCTCCACTGGGCATCTGTTCATCAGCAAAGCGGAAACTTTGAGGCTCATAATCTCACCTCTGAACAGATAACCTTTGTTTAGAATTCCCAGGTCCAGCGACACTATACTTGGTTATTCCTAGTTTTCGATATTATTTGGCTTGAGGGGGAAGCTTGTTATTTGATAAGTTCAAGTTGATGTGTTTTTCTTTTGTCGTCTATAGTTTTCCTTTCTTGCCTGAGATATCTCTCAGCGTTTTCTTTTTCTGTACACTGATTTTCTGCTGTAACTCGTCTTCTTCCGTTGCTTCATCCCCTTTTGTTTCTTCTTCTTCTTTTGATTCTTCTTCTTCTTTTGTTTTGTCATCTATCAGGGAGATCTTCATGATGTCTTTTGAAAGCGGATTTGAGGAGAAATATAGTTTCTTTTTAAATCCGTTTTGTAGTAATAGGTTACTAAGTATTTCTTTGAAAGAGTGTGGTTGAGATAGATACACCATATATGAGTATAATATTAGATTAGTGTCATAATTTCCTTGTTTTCCTTTGCTATTATTAGCTTAAGAGTGTAAATCCTTAGAATCAGTTGGGCTGCAGTGGCTGCTGCTTCCATGTAACTCTCTTTTATTCAGATTGAACCTTTTAGGTTTTAGCGCTTACCTGCGAATAGTGAACTTCATAGCCAAGTCCTTGTATTCTGCTCCACCACTCACGCACTTTTAGGTTATGCTTTGACAATTTTTCACCTCGTGCCCGACGCAAGCACATTTGAAGCACCCCAGTTTCAATGTCGGACACTCTCAGGTGCGATCGCTTTCTACCGCACACCACCTGTATCAAATAGCAAGAGGGATATACTCTTTTACTTCCATTTGGTCCAACGCTACTCTCCTGTAGGACCCGAAGAGTCTCTCTTTTTTGCATTCTTGGCCATGCCGTCTCAGCTTAGATAATTTTCCCAATATTGTTTTTGTTTCCGAATTTCTCCACCATGGTTATTTTTTCACAGGATTGTTTTTTTCCAGTTCGTCTCAAACTTCTTCTGCAGAGTTCTCAAAGAAAATCTGGTATAAGCGGTAGATAATAATTGGGCGTTGGACCAGTACTTCATGAGGAGTGCTTACTTCAAGACCGATTCTCCTGAAAGCCTTCTTCACCCTCTCAAAAACCATATTATTCACGTTCTTCTTGGCGTGACAAATTATGTTGTAGCTGGAGGAGGTCACTTGATCTGTCTGGTTTTGGTAGCCCGGATAGGGCGAAGAGGAACCCACTTGATTTCGTGTGGAATTATCTCCCCATTAGAGAAATGTTGATGGGTAGGTGATCCTTGGTGATGGGGTTCTGGTGAAAACGAGAATTGGGCAACAAGATGTGTGTCTCTTTTGCCAAAAAAATATTGGTTATTCTCTACCGTTCGAGGTTAGAAACACATTGACAAGAAACAGTGATCAGATACTCTCCAGACTCTCTTGGCCTATACATTGACCGACGAACAAAGACATTAAGTTGTGATATATCTATGTGGTTTGTCTTTAATTATATGATTTACTGAACTGCAATATTTTCCATCTTCCAACCTCCAATTTTATTCTAATCCATATAAAATTTCAGTTTAATCAGTCTATATAAAGATGGATCCCAACGGCCATAAATTTTAGATTTTAACACTATTGATATTTTTTCATATAAAACCGTTTATATATTATTTATTGTTTTATTTGAAAGAAATAGAAAATATGGTGGAAAGAGAATTCAATTTAACATAAATTTAGTTATAACTATTATTTACTTGCAACCAAATTGGACGAGATTTTCATAGCAATTGAAAAGCATCATAAGTTCGTAAAAAAAAAAAATTCCCTGGTAAGTTCAAGAAACTTCTGCGCCTGCAGCTTATACATATAAACACTAAATAGTGTTCGTTAACACCGCTTACTCATTTCATTTAGAGTCTTCGAGCCATTAGGGCAGTTTTCTAATTTAGCATCAGGTTATTTTGCTGTACGATCTTTCATTTAGTTAATATCTATTAATGTTATTTCATGTTGTAAATTAATGGCATCATTAAAATCCACATCAAAACCTCTGCGTTGTTTAAGGAAAGATTACGAATGCACTTATCAGAAACATGATAAACCAAATTGTCGTAACGAAGCGACCTTCAAATCGGCAGGTCCTCTGCTCTGTTCTTTTGGAAATTTACTTATCATGGGTAAATTTTTCATCAAACCAAGTGAGACCTATTTGTTAAAGCTCTAATTTGGGGAGAAGAAGCACAAATCCTCACCTAAAGGATTGAAAAGTTAAATCGCTGCATAAAAATGCGAAGAATTGGAAAAAAGGTTGAGTAGAGAATTAAATATAGAAAAGAATAAACGAGCGAAATTCCTCGATAAATTAGATGATTTATGTAATTTCTCACATGTAAATACGTTAAATATCGTTAAAAAAATAAAGAGACAAAAAGGATAAGCAATATTTACTATTACAGCGTTAAAAATGGACAAACAGGTTCCATAGCTGACATTGATTGAAAATTTAAAGTGAGCGAAGAAAAAGCCTGGAATCCATAGAAAAGGAAGGATCTTTTCTCTTATTATGCCTTCTTTAGTGTTACGATATCCTTTGTGTTTTTTAGCAGCATTTAGCATTGTTTTCACCCTTAAAAAATGACAACATATGAACTTGCTAGAGAAAGAACAGTGTCTGGAGGGTTTTACCAGTGCAGTGTGTTTTCGGAGGGATTTTCATGGAATCGTGCGAGTGTTTCATGTATGTAGTTCCTGATAGATCGGCAGAAACCTTATTATCTATAACTAATTAATCCCTACCATAGATTTAGTATAAGCATTTCACTGTTAAACACTCGCAGAACTTTAAGGCTTGATTCACACTATAGGTTCGGTCACACTCTACTCTCGGTCCGGTCACGGTCCGTCCAATAATGTTTAATGCATTTCAATGTAAGTATTCACACTGGCAGTAACGGTCCCCTCTCGCTTCGCTCTCGGTTCGCTCACGATACATTCAAAAGATATTTTGACTAGAGCGAAAGCGAAGCGAGCCGGACCGTTACAGCCAGTGTGAACACTAGCGCAACGGTCCTGCTCTCTCTAGTCGAGATTCAGCCTTCGTATAGGAAAGTGTTGCTGCCTTTCATCCTATGAAACATGGAGAATCAGAAGAAAACACCACAATGGGATCATGCAAAAGATAGATAAATGATTTTTTTTCCTTTTTATTTATCACTGATATAAGGACAATTTTTACAGCTAGCCTATACATGAGCACAAACTGAAAAAAATACACAAAAGTTAATTTCATTTTGTGGTTTCAGATGAAATATTAATAGAATTGGTGAAAAACAAACCCGAACTGTATGACCTGACTTCCCCACACTATAGTGATAACGTGGCGAGAAGAAGAAGTTGGGTGGAAATAAGCAGGCAGCTGGGTTGTGAAGGTAAGAAATTCAATATAATGTATAATTATATTTTATCATTTTGCCAAGGCACTAAACCAACTGGGGAGCTGAAATAATCTTTCAGTGTTTCTCTCACGGCAAAAGCCACTCTTGTAGCATTTCCCCCTCTTCCTTTTATTGGACATAGGCCTACTGTATTTTATGAAGGCATGACAACAGTATCTGGTAATGCAATGATGTTAGGGTGTATCAGATTGCAAAGTATGCATGTTGTTGTAATGATTGCATTAGCATTAGAAGGCTTAGCTTTAAGTTTCCTTAAATATATTCTGAAGGTCTCTACTAGAATACCAAATGTAGACTCAACTATCCTCCTTGCTCGAGATAACCTATTTTTAAAAATCCTTTTTTCTACATCTAGTTCAGTCTGTGAACATGGGTAGGGCTTAATTAAATTCCTCTTCAGAAGGAAAGCCTCATCTCCTACTATAACATATGGTGCAAGCACATTAGTGCCAAGAAGTGCAGCATCTTCTGGTACATTCAATTGGTCCTCATCCAGATATTTGCAAAGTTTGGAATTAGTAAAAATTCCACTGTCACTATTCTTACCATATGATCCTACATCAACTCACATGAAACGGTAGTTTGCATCAACCAAAGCTAATAGAACAACAGAAAACGTCTTTTTATAGCTGGAATATAGGGAACCACTATTTGCTGGTGCTTCAATTATCACATGTTTACCATCCAGTGCACCAATGCAGTTTGGGTAGTTCCACTGCTTCCAATATTCATTTGCAATTCCCTTCGAGTCTTCTTTACTTGGTGTTGGTATAGCCTCTGCCATAAGGTTCGTCATTATTGTATGTCCGACTTCTAGTACAATACTCTGAGTCGTTGAATGGCCTAGACGATAGCTGAAAGCTATTGATTTGTAGGAATCCCCCGTTGCCAAAAACCTGCAATGAAACAACATAGGGAATAACTAATTCTATTTTCTACTTACTTTCATGATCTAAGTGCAAGGAACGCTGGGAATGTCTGCGATCACATAAATAAGCAAATAAAGAGTGGGCAGGCGGCTACTAATAGCCAGAAATGGAAGTATTAAGACCAAATGTCATTTCTGTCTGGATTTATAAAGGACAGAACACGAATTACATCTTTGCAGCAGGCTGGAAATGAATCAGAAAACTCAGATAATTATTAAGACAATAGCACACAAGAACTTTGCAGCCGACAAGAAGGTGAAGAAAGCTACGAAGTTGATGATGTTGCACATGTTACACTCCCTAAGCAAGAACGTCGCACACGTAAAAGAAAAAAAAAACGGGTATATAGTAGCAGTGCATCAGCTACTCTTATGAGATATTTAGCAGAAAAAAAGGAAAACGAACGGTCCCCAGAACCAATAGACACCTTCTTTTCATTGATGACAACTACTGTCAAAAAATTAAGTCCAGCTGATCAACATTTTATTAAGACAAAAGTGTTTTCATTAGTCTGTGAAATTGAGACCAAATACATTCATAACCAAAACGTACAGACATATGCACCCCTAGCACAGAATGTATGCCCTCTACCTTCAGCATCACCTGCTCTGTCGCAGTCCTCAATATCCTAATCCACAAGTAGTCAACCTATACAACAATTGCATCAATCACGAGATGCTATCACCTCTGCAGCCTACATGCACCCCACAGTGGCATAATCAGCAGGATCATTTTGATTTCCCTTGATAATGATTGTAAAGACAATGTAACAATTAAAAGGAATAACTTTCATCGTCTGTGCTTTAATCTTTTATCCTAGAGTAGTGCAAAATAAATCTGAGTCACAACTTTTCTTTTTCTTACCTTAGACACACAGCCAGTTTTTCTCTTGGAGTGATTGCTTTCCTGTATGGTGTGTTTTCCTTTTTCAGGTCATCCTCAATTTTTGATAGTATTTTTTCAAATGTTCCAAAGTGTTCATTCTAAAATAGTTATAGTATTTATTCTCATCATCAATAAGATGAGGATACAAAGTATGAAATTCTCCTTCACTCTTTCTATCATGCAAAATAGGATGAACACATCTCTTCCTTTTTTGCTTTCTTTCTTCTTCTTCATAAAGTGCAATGGCGATTATTGCCAAATCGGCTCGAGAAATGTCACACATCCTCCATAAAACTGGTGGTATGACTTCCACTGGTGTTGAAGGAAAGGAAAGGAAAGGATAGGACCGAGAGCAGACCGGACATGTGAATGCACCAGGACTGTGCGCTAACCAAGACCGGAGCGAGAGTGGAGTGTGACCGAACCTATAGTGTGAATCAACCCTAAAGATCCAGAGAAAGGTGCCCACACAAGCCAAATAGAGTCGCTTTGGGCCAAGGCAAAAATAGGGAATAAAAAAGAATGTGGAACCGCTCGTTCTCTGATCGACTCCTATATGTGCGAGTTTTTTATGGAGGCAACGAAATAAAAGAAAAGACTTAGTTGCTCAAATTTACAAATACATTGTTAAATTTTATTTATTAAAGAATGTTTAACTTTTACCTATTTCACTCTCCTTAGCTTTTTTTTTTTTTTTTTAGTTTACTCTTATTCGCCCCCTAAACGCCCAAAATACTTATAACATAGGAATGATCCCATATTTCGATTCCCGCGCATGAGAAAGGCAGTTCAGCCTCCTCAGCTTAGAAGACGAAAGTGCGACATAATAAGAGAAAAGATCCCAAACGAAATAAGATAAGAAACAAAACACGAAAAAATATAACACGTGATGGTTAACCCCACAATTATCGTCAAGTAGTGATAATTAAGAAGAAAAAGCCCCCCGGCATTCTAATGATCCAGCTGAAGATACAGAACCAGGTTCAAGAGATACAATGATAGCAATGAACCAAATACTTCGGGTACGAGAGTTACATTAGATTTTTAGTCGTCTGCGAGTCTAGTAGCGGGCGACTCTACATCTCAATATGTCGGTCGGTCCCCGTTTTGCTTGTGCCTGTTTTGTTTCATTTTTTGTAATAGGATTGTAACCTTTCGGCTGATTCTAACGAAATCTGAAACCCTTATGTTGTTTTCCATTCTCTTGCGAATTATATAATTGCCAAAGTCCTCATAAAGTTAGATAGGGAATTGATTGTTTTGGCAATAACATCATAACTATTTGGCCGATTTTAACGAGATTTAAAACCTTATGTTGTTTTCCATTCTCTTTCGAATAATATGATTGCCAAAGTCCTCCCAAGGTTTGCCTGGGAATTATTTTGTTTAGGCAATAACATCATAACTACTCGGCCGATTTTAACGAAATTTGAAAGTCTTATATTGTTTTGCATTCTTTTTCAAATAATATAATTATCAAAGTCCTCCCAAGGATATCCCGGGAATTATTTTGTTTGGGCAATAACATCATAACTATTCGGTTGATTCTAACGGAATTTGAAACCTTTATGTTGTTTTACATTCCTTTTCTAATGGTAAAATTGACAAGGCCCTCTCAAGGTTGTTTCGGGAATTATTGAAAGTTTTGAAGGTATTAAGGTCATCAATCAGAAGTGAGAGCACGTGACTTTTGGGTCAGCAGACCTTGTTTCACTGCATGTCTATCTAAAGCATTAGATATATAAAATCAGCGACCGAAATGCACTTCATGTATTAATGACTCATTTGAAGATTTCAATTGTAATACTGAATGCCTCATTATCATAAAATTGATCGCACTTTGTTTCAACGTTCACGGAAAAATTAAGGGAACAGAGAAATTTAAAGAAATTAAAATAAAATTTAATCCAGCGAATTGCTACGCTCTGGTGTTAGACTTGGCTGGTTAGCTACGTCCAGCTTTATGTAGCCTGGAAAAGGATGAGACCAGCAATAATTGTTACTTTCACGGCATTGAAAAATTATCAGGTATACCTTAAATTCAAATACCCAAAGAAGATCAAGCTGTAGCCTTTTACAAAGAGGTGGAAAATGGGCCTTAGGATAAGAAACAGGCGTTGTGTCTCGATTCAATTACAAGCAACACTGGCCGAATAAATGGTGTCTATACAAATCTGGAGAAGATATATGATCATGATTTACCCAACCATGGTGTATACATCACATGATTGAATTAGTCTTGAGAGGTAGTTTTGATGGAGTCATAGGTGCAAATTCTTGACTAGATGTTATTTTTTTAAAGCTCTATGGCAACGTGGTAGACGATAACAAAAAATACCCTAGTGGAACAGAACATGTCACCGAAGATGTCTATGTCATCGTGTATTATTCAAATTAGCCGTGATCTTCCTCGGCAGTGCCTGCGAACGAAGTCTTATTTCGTATTCCTAGAGTTGTGAGCCATGTTCGGTGGATGTCAAAGGATAATTATTCCTTTAAAATATATTTATCCAAGACAAATTTAAATTTACCAAAAAGAAGAGAACTATTCAATCAGATGATTATGCATTTTAGTCACATGCGCTTTTTCGTGTGAGACTCTATATCTCACCATTTCGGTCGTTCGGTCCGTCGGTACCCGTTGTGCTTTTTTATTTTTTTGGTAGAGACATTGTAACTATTGGGCCGATTCTAACGAAATTTGAAATACTTATGTTGTTTTACATTCTCTTTGGAATGATATAATTGCCAAGGTCCTCCCAAGTTTAGCCCGGAAATTATATTGTTTTGACAATAACATCATAACTATTCAGCCGATTCTAACGAAATATGAAACCCTTATGTTGCTTAATATTCTCTTGCGAATGATATCATTAGCAAAGTCCTCCAAATGTCAGTTTGGGAATTATTGAAAGTTTTGTAGGTCGTAAGGTCATAAATCAGAATAAGTGAGATCACGCGACTTTTTGGTCAGCAGACCTTGTTTCTACTTTCCATTCGAAAACAAAGACAAAATTAACTTTCCCTAATACTTTCGCACAATACTATATATACTCATATAAATACTTTCACGAGTCCAGAAATGAAAATTATTTCTGCCGACAACATTAAGTAAAGGGCTGAATCAATATTAATGTCAAGGACCCCTTTTGACACCCATGTTTAGGTGACCTCATATTTGAAGACCTTCCTTCAATCTAACTTTAGCCATTTTAACAGAACTTTACCCCTCTTTGTTTTGTTTTGATATCGCATTGGATCAAATATAATTATCTCCAAGTTAAAAAAATACTTTTAAATCGAAGAACATTAACTAAAGCCTCTTTATTTGTAGTTTTTAATTTTTGACAAAGTTGAAGCCAAATTTGATAACCTTAAAAGATTCTTCTTTGATTTCCAAAAACATTTATTGGACGGAGTTTAGGGACGGGGATACAATCCTTTTGGACAAATCTCGAGAACTCTGAGTCCGGGTTGGCATCTTAATTTCTCCTTGGAGTCAAGAAGTAAGAATTTCGCTTTATCGTGCTTTGAAGCGGAACTTGTACGCGTTATTCAGTACTTTCTATTATTCCTTGAGCACCAGTTGGATTAGTTCTGTAAAAGTTATTACTGGGTAGTTTGGTTGAACGTTCATTTACTCATTTTCAACCATTAATTAACTCTCATGTCGAGAAAAAAATTAGCATTGTTAGATCCAATCTATCTGCAAGTATGCATCCGCGAATTGGTCACTGTGACACCGTGTCTGACAATTGCTCGCTGTGACACCGTGTCCGAAAATTGCCCACTGTGAGACCATGTCCGACAAATGGTCACTGTGACACCATGTCCAGCAATAGGTCACTGTGATACCGTGTCCTTCAGTTGTTAACTATGACACCGTGCCCGAAAATTGCTCACTGTGAGACCATGTCCAAAAAATGGTCACTGTGACACCGTGTCCGAAAAATAGTCACTATGACACTGTATCCGCCAATGGGTCACTGTGATACCGTGACGGATAATTGCTAACTGTGACACCGTGTTTGAAAATTGCTCACTGCGAAAACGTGTCCGTCAATTGCTCACTGGGACATCGTGTCCGGCAATTTCTCAGTGTGAAAACGTGTCCGACAAATGCTCACTGGTAAACCGTGTCCGGCAATTGCTCACTGTGAAACCGTGTCTGAAAATTGCTCATTGTGAGACCTTGCCCGCCAATTGCTCACTGTGAAAACATGTGTTACAAAAAGTCACTGTGACACCGTGACCGAAAATTGCTCCCTGGGACATCGTGTCCGGCAATTGCTCACTGTGAAACCGTGTTTGAAAATTGCTCACTGTGAGACGTTGCCCGCCAATTGCTCGCTGTGAAAACATGTGCGACAAATGGTCACTGTGGAACCGTGTCCACCAATAGGTTACTGTGATACCGTGTCCGACATGTGAAAACTGTGATACCGTGTCTGACATGTAAAAACTATGATACCGTGCCCCAAAATTGCTCAATATTAAAACGTGTCTGCAAATTAGTCACTGTAACACCATGTAAGACAAATGGTCGCTAGGACAGCGTATACGGCAATAGGTTACTGTGATACAGTGTCAGACAAATGTTAACTGTGACAACGTGCCAGAAAATTGCTCAATGTTAAAACGTGTCCGCCCATTAGTCACTGTGACAACATGTCCGCAAATGGTCACTGTGATAGCGTGTCCGACAATAGGTCACTGTGATACCGTTTCCGACAATAGCTAACTGTGAAACCGTTCACGAAAATTGCTCACTATGAAAACGTGTCTGCCAATTGGTCACTGTGACACCGTGTGCGACAAATGGTCACTGCGATACCGTATCGGCCAATATCTCACTGTGATACCGCGTCCGACAATTAGTAACTGACACCGTGCCCTAAAACATTCACTGTGACAACGTGTCCGCCAATTGGTCACTGTGACACAATGTCCGACAATTGCTCACTGGGACATCGTGTCCGGCAATTGCTCACTATGAAAACGTGTACGACAATTGCTCACTGAAACATCGTGTCCGGCCATTGCTCACTTTGAAACCGTTTCTGAAAATTGCTCACTGTGAGACCGTGTCCGCCAATTGCTCACTGTGATAACATGTGCCACAAATGGTTACTGTGGCACCGTGTCCGCCAATAGGTCACTGCGATACTGTGTCCGACAAATGATAACTGTGAAACCGTGCCCCCCAAATTCTCAATGTTAAAATGTGTTCGAAAATTGGTCACTGTGACACTATGTACGACAAATGGTCACTATGACACCGTGTCCGGGAATATGACACTTTGATACCGTGTAAGACAATTGCTAACTGTGACAACATGCCTGAAAATTGCTCAATGTTAAAACGTGTCCGCCAATTAGTCACTGTGAGACCATGCCCGATAATGGTCAGTGTGCACCGTGTCTGCCAATAAGTAACTGTAATACCATTTCCGACAATAGCTAACTGAGAAACCATGCACGAAAATTGATCACTGTGAAAATGTGTGCGCGAATTGGTCACTGTAACACCATGTCCAACAATTGCTCACTGTGAAACTGAGTCCAACATTTGCTCAGTGTCACACCATGTCCGACAATTGTTCATTGGATAACCGTGTCAACCAATGGTAACTGTGACACCGTGTACACCGTCTTCGACAATTGCTCGCTGTGAAATCGTGTGCTCAATTTGGTCACTGTGAAGCTGTGACCGACAATTGGTCACTATGAAACCGTTTGCGCCATTTGGTCACTGTGAACCCGCGTCCACCAATTGATCGATGTGACACCGTGTCAGAGAATTGCTCACTGTGAGACCATGTGCGCTAATTTGTCACTGTGATACCGTGTCCGACAATTGCGCACTCTGATACCATGTCCGAAAATTAGTCACTGTGACATCGTGTCCGCCAATTAGGCACTGTGACACCGTTTCCGTGAATTACTTACTGTGAGACCGTGTATGACAAATTCTCACTGTGTCACTGTGATACCGTGTAAGAAAATTACTCAGTGACACCGTCTGCGACAATTGTTCACTGTGCCACCGAGTCCTTAAATTGGTAGGGGGACACCGTATCCGCCAATTAGCCACTGTAACACCGTGTTTGATAATTGCTCACTGTGGCAAGGTTTGCGATAACTGTTCACTGTGAGATAGTGTCCGAATATTTTTCCATGTAAGACTGTGTCCAGTAATAGTTTATTGTAAGACCGTGTCCGACAATTGCGCACTGTAATACAGTGTAATCCAACTGAGCACTGTGAAACTATGCCTGCCAATTGGTCACTGTGACACCGTCAGGCCAATCGGTCACTGTAACACCGTGTCCGCCAATTGGTCACTGTGATATCGGGTCCAACAATTGTTCACTGTGAAACCGTTCCCCACAAATGCTCACTGTAAAACTGTGTCCGACAATTGCTCATTGTGACACTACGTACGAAAATTGCTCAATATGAGGCTGTGTTTTACAATTACTCACTGTGAGACCGTGTGCGCTATTTGGTCACTATGAAGCCGTTTCCGAAAATTGGCCACTGTGACAACGTTTCCGACAATTGGTCACTGTGACATGTCGGACAAATGGTCACTTTGACACCTTGTCCGCCAATAGATCATTGTGAATCCGTGTCCTTCAATTACTAACTATGACACCTTGAGCGAAAAATGCTCACTATGACACTATGTCCGAAAAATGGCCACTGTGACACTATGTGCAATAAATGGTCACTCTGACACCGTATCCAAAAATATCTCACTGTGATACCGTTTCCGACAATTTGTAACTGTGATACCGTGGCCAAAAATTTATCACTCTGACAACGTGTGTGATAATTGGTCACTGTGACACAATGTCCGACAATTGCTCACTGTGACAACGTGTCCGACGATTGCTCACTGGGATATTGTGTCTGGCAATTTCTCACTATGAAACCGCGTCTTAAAATTACTCACTGTGAGACCGTGTCTGCCAATTTGTCACTGTCAAACCATGTACGACAAATGGATACTATGAAACCCTGTCCAGCAATAGGTCAACGTGATACCTTGTCTGTCCGACAACTGCTAACTGTGACAACGTGCCCGAAAACTGCTCAATGTTAAAACGTGTCTGCCAAGTAGTCACTGTGAGACCATGTCCGACAAATGGTCACTGTGACAACGTGTCCGCCAATAGGTCAGTGTGATACCGTGTCCGACAATAGCAAACTGTGTAACCGTGCCCGAAAATTGCTCACTGTGAAAATGTGTCCGCTAATTGGTCACTGTGACACCATGTCCGACAAGTGCTCACTGTGAAACCGTGTCCGACATTTGTTCAGTGTCACACCGTCTCCGAGAATTGTTCATTGGGAAACCGTGTCCGACAAATGGTAATTGTGGCATGGTGTAGGATAATTGCTAACTATGACACGGTGTCCCACCAGTGTTCTCTGTGAAACTGTGTCCACCAATTGCTTACTGTGACACGGTCTCCGACAATTGATCAATATGATACTGTCCCTGACAAATGTTCACTGTGACACTCTGTCTGCCACAGTATCCGATAATGGGTCACTGTGATACCGTGGACGACAATTGCTAACTGTTACACCCTGGCCGACAATTGGCCACTGTGACACCTTGTCCGACAATTCCTCACTGTGTCAGCGTGTCCGACAATTACAACTGTGAAACCGTGTCCGAAAATTGCTTATTTTAACACCGTGTCTGACAATTTCTCACTGTAACATCGTGTCCGCCAACGTTCACTGTAACACCGTTTCCAACAAATGATCACTGTGAAATCGTGTCCGCCAACGGTCACTGTGGCTCAGTTTCCGAGAATTGCTCACTGTGATACCGTGTGTGCTAATTGGTCACTTTGGTACCGTGACGCCAATTGCGCACTTTGATACCATGTCCGAAAATTAGTCATTGTGACACCGTGTTCGCCAATTGGTCACTGTGACACCGTTTCCGAGAATTACACACTGAGACCATTTATGACAATTGCTCACTGTGACACGGTGTCCGAAAATTGCTAACTGTCACAGCGTGTCCACTAATTTCTCACTGTGATACCGTGTACGACAATTACTCAGTGACACCGTCTGCGACAATAATTCACTGTGGCAGCGTGTCCGACATTTGCTAACTGTAGCACCAACCCCGACAATTACTTACTGTGGCAGCGTGTCCGACAATTTTTCACGGTGCCACTGAGTCCACCAATTGGTAGGGGTACACCGTATCCGAAAATTAGTCACTGTAATAACGTGTCCGATAATTGCTCACTGTGGCAAGGTGGGCGTTAAATGTTCATTGTGAGATAGTGTCCGAAAATTGTCCCACGTGAGACCGTGTCCAGCAATTGATTATTGTAAGACCGTGTCCGATAATTGCGCACTGTGATACAGTTTAAGCCAAATGGTGACTATGAAACCGTGCCTGCTAATTAGTCACTGTGACAGCGTCAGGCCAATTGGTCACTGTGACAACGTGTCCGACAATTAGGCACTGTGATATCGTGTCCAACAATAGTTCACTGTGAAACCGTGTCCGACAAATTCTCACTGTAAAATTGTCTGATAATTGCTCATTGTGACACTACGTACGAAAATTGCTCAATATGACACCGTGTTTGAACATTGCTCACTGTGAGACCTTGTGCACAATTTTGAAACTGTGAAGCCGTGTCCGAAAATTGGCCAATGTGACAACGTGTCCGACAATTGGTCACTGTGACAACATGTCGGACAAATGGTTACTGTGACACCTTGTCCGCCAATAGATCATTGTGAAACCATGTTCTCCAATTGCTAACTATGACACCATGCCTGAAAATTGCTCACTGTGACACAATGTCCAAAAAATGGTCACTGTGTCACCGTGTGCAATAAATAGTCACTCTGACACCGTATCTGAAAATAACTCACTGTGATACGATTTCCAAAAATTCGTAACTGTGACACCGTGGCCGAAAATTTATCACTGAGACAACGTGTCTACCAATTGGTCACTGTGACACAATAGCGACAATTACTCACTGTGTCAACGTGTTTAATGATTGCTCAGTGGGACATTGCGTCCGGCAATTGCTTACTATGAAACCGTGTCACAAAATTGCTCACTGTGAGACCGTGTCCTCCAATTGGTCACTGTGAAACAATGTACGACAAATAGTCACTATGACACCGTGTCCGGCAATAGGTCACTATGATACCGTATCATAAAATTGATAACTGTGACAATGCGCCAAAAAAATTGCTTAATGTTAAAACGTGTCCGCCAATTAGTCACTGTGAGACTATGTCCGACAAATGGTCACTGTAACACCGTGTTCGCCAATAAGTCATGTGGTATACCGTGTCCAACAATAGCTAACTGTGAAACCGTGCCTGAAAATGGCTCACTGTAAAAGCATGTCCGCTAATTGGTCACTGTGACACCATGGCGGACAAGTGCTTACTGTGAAACCATGCCTGACATTTGCTCAGTTTCACGCCCTGTCCGACAATTTCTAACTGTAACACCGTGTAAGATAATTGCTCACTTTGACACTATGTCCGTCAATTCCTCACTGTGTAATCGTGTCCGACAATTGCTCAACGTGAAACCGTGTCCGACAATTACTTATTGTAACACCGTTTCCAGGAATTGCTCACTGTGACATCGTGTCTGCCAACGTTCACCTTAACATCGTTTCCGACAATTGATCACTGTTACATCGTGTCCACCAACGGTCATTGTGACTCAGTTTCCGAGAATTTCTCACTCTAACACCGTGTGCACCCTTTGGTCACTGTGAAGCCGTGTTCGACAATTGGCCACTATTACACCGTGTCAGACGATTGCTCCCTGTGGCACCGTGTGCGCTAATTGGTCACTGTGATACCTTGTCCGACAAATGCGCACTCTGATACCGTGACGAAATTTAGTCACTGTCAGTCTGTGTCCGCCAATTATTTACTGAGAAACCGTGTCCGCCAAATGTTCACTGTGAAACCGTGTCAGACAATTGCTCACTGTGTAACCATGTACGAAAATTCCTCAATGTGAGACCGTTTTCGACAATTACTCACTGAGACACCGTGTAACCCATTTGGTCATTGTAAAGCCGTGTCCGACAATTGGTCACTGTGACACCGTGTCCGACAATTGGTCACTGTGACACCGTGTCCGAAAATTGCTCATTGTAACAACATGTCCGACAAATGGTCACTGTGAAACTGTGTCCGCCAATAGGTCACTGCGATACCGTGTCCGACAATTGCTAACTATTTCAGTGTGCCTGAAAATTGCTCACTTTGACTCCATGTCGGACAAATGGTAATTGTGAAACCGTGCACGAGAAATGATCACTGTAACACAATATCCACCAATATCTTACTGTGATACCGTGTCCGCCAATTGCTAACTGTGACACCCCGCCCAAAAATTGCTCACTGTGCCAGCGTGTCCGAGAATTGGTCACTGTGATACCATGTCCGACAATTGCACACTGGGATAACGTGTGCGGCAATTCCTAACTGTGACAACGTGTCCAACAATTGCTCAATGGGACATCGTGTCCAGCGATTGCTCACTGTGACAACATATGCAATAAAGGCTCACTGTGACACCATGCCGCCAATTGCTCACTGTGACAACATATGCAATGAAGGCTCACTGTGACACCATGCCGCCAATTGCTCACTGTGACACCGTGAGGCCAATTGGTTACTGTGACACCATATCTGCCAATTGGTAACTGTGACACCGGGTCAACCAATTGGTCACTGTTATATCGTGTCGAACAATTGTTCAGTGTTAAACCGTGTCAGAGAAATGCTCACAGTGGAACCGTGTCTGACAAATTCTCACTGTGAAACCATGTACGAAAATTGCTCAATGTGAGACCGTGTAGGATAAATGCTCACTATGAAACCGTTTGAGTCATGTGGTCACTGTGAAGCCGTGTCCGACAATTGGTCACTGTGCAATAATGTCCGACAAATGGTCACTGTGATACCGTGTGCGACAAATGGTCACTGTGACACCGTATCCGCCAATATCTCACTGTGTTACCGTGTCCGACATTTGCTAACTGTGACACCGTGCTTGAAAATTGATCAGTGTGACAACGTGTCCTCCAATTGGTCACTGTGACACCGTGTACGACAAATGGTCTCTGTGGCCTTGTGTCCGCCAATAGGTCACTGTCATACCGTGTATGACAAAAGAAAAGTGTGAAAACGTGCACAAAAATTGCTCACTGTGAAAACGTCTCCGCCAATTGGTCACTGTGAAACCCTGTCTGGCAATTGCTTAATGTGAAACTGTGTCCGACAATTGTTCATTGGGCAACCGTGTACGACAATTTGTAACTGTTACACCGTGTACGAAAATTTCTCACTGTGAAACGGTGTCCGACAAGTGTTCACTGTGCAACCGTGTCCATCAATTGCTAACTGTGACACGTGTTCTACAATTGCTCACGATGATACCGTCTCCGAAAAATGTTCACTGTGAAACCCTGTCAGCCGATTAGTCGCTGTGACACCATGTCCGATAAGTGGTCACTGTGACACCGTATCCGCCAATTGGTTACTGTGATACCGTGACGACAATTGCTAAGTGTGACACCGTGTCCCTCAATTGTTCACTGTGAAACCGTGTCCACCATTTACTCACTGTGATACCGTGTCCTACAATTACTTACCACGATACCGTCTTCGACAAATGTTTACTGTGACACCATGTTCACCAATTGGTCACTGTGATACCATGCCCGTCAATTCGTCACTGTGGCACCATGTCAGCCAATTGGTCACTGGGATACGGTGGACGACAATTGCTAACTGTGACTACGTGGTAGACAATTCGTCACTGTGAAACCGTGCCCAACAATTGCTAACTGAGGCAACAACCCCGAAAATTGCTTACTGTGGCACCGTGTTCGACAATTCTTCACTATGCCACCGAGTCAGGCAATAGGTCAGTGTGACCCGTATGCGCCAATTGGTCAGTCTAACACCGTGTCCGACAATTGGTCACTGTGTCACCGTTTCCGCCCAATGCTTACTGTGACACAGTGTCCGCATAATGTTCACTGTGAACCGTGTCCACCAATTGTTGACTGTGAGATCGTGACGCCAATTAGTCACAGTGAAAGCGTGCCGATAATTGCTCAAGGTGACATCGTGTCTGAGAATTGCTCGGTGTGACAACGTGTCCGACAATTGCTCATTGTTACATCGTGTCCGATACTTGCTCACTGTAACCTCACTTTCATCAGCTGGTCACTGTGACACCGTGTGCCACAATTGCACACTATGACACCGTGTCCGCCAATTGATCACTTTGACATGGTGTCCGCGAATTAGTCACTGTGACACCGTAACCGACAATTTGTCCTGTGATACCGTGTCCATCAATTGATCACTGTGACATCGTATTTACAAATTGGTCACTGTGACACTGTATCCGTCAATTGGTAACTGTGATACCGTGTTCGCCAATTGGTAACGGTGACACCGTGTCCGCCAATTGTTCACTGTGAAACCGTATCTGCGAATTGGCCAAAGGGACACCGTGACGTTAATTGGTCACTGTGATACCGTGTCCGACAATTGGTCAATGTGACACCGTGTCCGCAAATTGGTCACTATGATATCGTGCCCAACAATTGTTCAATGTGAATCTGTGTCCGACAAATGCTCACTGTGAACCGTGTTCGAAAATTGCTCACTGTTACACCATGTACGATAAATGCTCACTATGAGACCGTGTTCGACAATTGCTCACTGTGACACCGTGTGCGCCATTTGGTCACTATGAAGTCGTGTCCGACAATTGGAAACTGTGACACCGTGTCAGACAATTGCTCACTGTGACACCGTATGCGCCGATTGGTCACTGTGATACCGTGTCCGACAATTGCCCACTCCGATCTGGTATCCGAAAATTAGTCTCTGTGACACCGTGTCATCCAATTGGTCACTGTGACACCGTTTCCGAGAATTACTCACTGTGAGACCGTTTTTGACAATTGCTCACTGTGACACGGTGTCCTAAAATTGTTCACTATGAAACAGTGTCCACCAATTGCTCACTGTGATACCGTGTACGATAATTACTTATTAAAACACTCTTCGACAATTATTCACTGTGACAGCATGTCCGACAATTGCTAACTGTGGCAACAACCCCGACAATTCCTCACTGTAGCACCGTGTCTGACAATTTTTTCCTATGCCACCTAGTCAGGCAATTGGTCAGTGTGACACTCTATGCGCTAATTGGTCACTCTAACACCGTGTCCGACAATTGCTCAATGTGGCAACGTATTCCATAAATGTTCACTGTGAGATAGTTTCCGAAAATTGTTTACTGTGAGACCGGGTCCAGTAATGGCTCATTGTAACACCGTGTCCGCCAATTACGCACTGTAATACAGTGTGTCCCAAATAGTCACTGTGACGCCGTCCCCGCCAATTGGTCAAGGTTCAACCGTGAGGCGAATTGGTCACTGTGACACCATGTCAGCCGATTGTTTACTGTGAAACTGTGTCCGCAGATTGGTCACTGTGATGTCCTGTCCAACAATTGTTCACTGTGAAACCGTGCCCGACAAATGCTCACTGTGAAAATATGTCCGACAATTGCTCACTGTTACACCGTTTCCAACAATTGTCCGCCCATGTCCGCCCATGTCCGCACATGTCCGCCCATTTGTCACTGTGACACCGTGTCCGCCAATTGGTCACTGTTTCACAGTTTCCGCCCAATGCTGACTGTGACACAGTGTCCGCCAATTGTTCACTGTGAAAACGTGCCCGTCAATTGGTTACTGTGACACTGTGTCCACAATTTGGCTACTGTGATACCGTGTTCGACAATTGCTATCTGTGTCACCCTGTCTGCCAATTAGTCACTGTGATACCGTTTTCGATAAATGCTCACTCTGTTACCGTGACCTTCATTTGCTAACTGTGGTACCCTGTCCGCCTTTTGGTCACTGTGACACCGTGCCCACTACCTGATCACTTTGACACCGTGATTGTTTGCATCCATTCTCTGTGGGTGACAAATGAACAATGAAAGATAATGCAAAACCGTTCATGCTATTTTCTCTGTCCATTCCTCTTCTCACTGACTCATGATTGGCTAGTTTTGATTCTATGGTAATTCTTCCCAGTGACGTCATAAACGTGTACTTGCATGTCATGCCGCTACAATGCCGAAAGTCATGGAATGCAATGCAATAAGACTATTTGTTAAGATTTATTATTTTCCACGTTGTGACCTTAATAATATTAAGCAATCAAGATTGCTCTCATCAAAATATGTTTGACATTTCTATTGGCATTTTCCTACCAAATTTCCCATGGAATCAAGTTTGTAAGGAACTAAGTGTGATTGACCAGCAATTCAAGTTTGAATTTGATTCCATCGTGCATGAATAAATTCGAAACCATTTTTAGCCACCGGTACGGAATTGAATTAAATCTTTGCCAAGGGAAAGAAAACAAAAGAAAATGTTTATACAAAATCCTTTTAAAAGTGCCGTCTCACATGGCGGAGGGATCTTAAAATAAAACTAGACCGAATGAAACTTAAATTATAAAAAAATTAAAGTTAATAATTGTTGAAGAAAAGAAGAAAGCCTCCCTTTTATGGTGGAGTTGATATTACCAAATTATCGTAAGAGAAAGCTGTGACTTTTGTCTCCCTGTGAGATGCTAACGTATGAACTTCATTATTCTTCCAAAGTAAAATTATTTAAGCTAAAGTTTCGTTGCTTTAACGCATATAAAATATAATATTAACACGTGTGTAAGATAAAATAACGCGAAATCCAAACCACAATCTGATAGCCATCAAATGGGTCTGAGTCAAGAGACGTTGAATCAAAGCTCTCTTCGGGAGCGAGCAAAGGATTGAAATGATAGAGACAAATTATCTTCTCTCTTAGCAATGGATTTTCAGAGTCAGGAGATTACTTGATATAAGAAAAGGCTCATGATGTGAGATGTCGAATGACACAGTGAATTGAGAATTGAGAAATAAGAATAAAATTAATTTATCTATAAAATGTGTCATCATTTAGAAAGCCAATGAATGCCACAAGTCAAGTTGTACTAATTATATTAATCAGAGGCACTTCGATGACTATAGATGAAGGCAGTGATGATACGAGAGAGAGAGAAAAAAAGGGTTAAAGGGAAATTGGTGACTGTATGGATGACAGTAGGAGAGACTGTAAGGAGAGGTGGATAGAAGAGGTAGCGGCCCCGCGTCATTGAGTTGATGAAGACACCAGATATGGTGGATCACAAGTCAAACTATTAACTTGTGTAGGCGGAGGCGTCAATAGAATGACGAAATTTGCAAATAAAATGTGGGGGTTCCTCAGGAAGTGCTATTCGTAAAAGGCTTAAAGGCTTCATTCAATTTGTGGGGAAGTGCCACAGTGCCTATAGAGCTTCAGCGTAAAGTTGAGCAGTGAGGCACTTGGCAAGATTCAGTTGCAGCGTCCAGCTGCCACTTCGTGGATAGGCTTCAATCTTTTGTGCTGCAGTCTTGTGTAACGCGGTCTGTGAAGTTAAAGGCAATGGAGAGTCGATTTCATACGGAGGAATAGAATTGAGGAAATTTAATTTCCCCACTTCTCAACAATCTTTTTTTAATTGGCTCCCGCAAAATAGGTTTGGTACTAAGTTTTGTGTGCCGTGTCCCATTACCATAAATGCATCTTCAATCCTTTCATTCTCGGGAAGGAAAATGAACCAGCAAAATTTAAAAGTTTCTCCCTTTATTTTTTTTAGATTTTAAAGGCTAAACATTTGGTGATACAGAGAGGTTAATTCATCTCCAAGAATGCAATCAGCCTGAAGTTTAGGATCTGCTTTTCCTCTTAATGCAATCTTTTGTTACTGAGAGCCTAACTCCCTAGGTGGAATCGAACTCATTAAGAGCAATGACTACGTCCATGTTCTTTAGAGAAACTTCCATTAGTCAGGTGACAAACTCATTTATTGGGATTAAATCCGGATCACCACTCACACGGCTCGAAAATTGTTGATAAATGGCGAGTGATGAATAAATTCAACCTTCTAATATGCTTGGCAGTGAGTTCGGGGCGGAATTCGATATATTTATAAAAACATTTAATGTTGAGTATTATCGCCATCCAGCCTAAGTATAAGGAAAGTTAGACTGAAAAATATAGCCAATAAAAAATCATAACCAACCAACAATTAAAAATTTTGAAACCACTGCTATACACAAAGCCTCCTGATCGATTTCTGGCTTTTAATTTCGTTCAAGAAGTGGAACATACGGTAATTTATATTCCATGGCATCCTAATAAAATTATACTGGAATGCATTTTAATACCAGGTTCAAATTTTAAACCCAGTATTAATCGGTTTTTACTTTGGGTTTATGAGAGCAGACGAGGGGGAGTAAACTATAAAAGTTTTTCTCTTCGAATCAGAAACATTTTCACCAAAAAGTTAATGGGGATGGAGTAATTTGAAAAGGGGAAACAAAATTGGAAAAGTTATCCTAAATTTAAAAGTTATAGTTTAAATGCGGAAAGTTGAGTTTGATCGAAAGAAATTACCTACACATTTTATATTTTGGTTCCTGAAAAATCCTACGTAATGTACATCTTGCTTACAACATATTTCTATTAGCCATACGTTTTGACCCCTTTTAGTCTTCCAAGGTAGATCACATGCGTAACTTTAAGTATATGTGGTCCTTGTACGGATTATACTAATCTGGAACGGACCTTTTCAGCTGCAGCTTCTACAGTTGAAGCATTTGCAGTAAAAGCCCTCCTTAACCATCCAGGAATTTCATTATTTATGTGTTCTCATAATGTGATTTTTCTCATACTCCCTTTTTTATATATACCTGGATATATGCCATTATGGATGAAAGAATCTCCAACTCTTTAAATAAATACTTCGAATGGCTAATTTAATTATTGCCTCGTTATAAATTTAGCGTGTTTCTCAGTCACAAACATCTGTTCCATTTTGCATTCTCTTAATGCTCTTAAAGGGGACCTTTTATGGCAGGGCAGAGAGCCTTTATTATAAACGAATACAGGTTTTTGCGGAGGTCATTTTATTTCGTATGCTATGAGTTAGAATATTTTGAGGAGGAAATAAATTTCTTTTAAAAAATCCCTTTCACATAATTGGCAGTGTCTCGGAACAGACCATTGGCAATGTCTGGCCAAAATGAAAAAGTGAGATTCGCATTTGAGCAGTTTCTTGAGCTAAAATATTTTCCAAAACATTTTGATTTTATTATGTTTTAGTCGTTAGTTTTTTATTATGAGAAAGAGGGGGAAATTACTGGATTCATCTCACACAAAATGAGTTTTAAATGAGCAAAGATAAATATGGTAAAATGGTTCATAAATAAATTGGGCAAAGTTGTGGAATGTGAATATTACTTGGATGAACAAAGCAGCCAAAGAAACGCAAAAGATTTGGGTAAGATTCTTCTCTTCTAAACTTGCCTATTTCCTGCAGCAAATTCAAGTTCGTTTTTTGCCTCCTTTCGCAGAAAAAGGAAAGTCTTGAAGATCCTAATTAAAACCATTATACCTAAAGAAGGGTGTTTGGTATTCGTTGAAAGAGAGCTCTAAGAAAAAAATTGTTACTCATTAAAATCTAGACGATATAAAAGGGCCGTAAATCATTTTAGTAAATAATGAGGAAATTCTTTTGGTTAAAAAGGGTCAAAGGTTTTTCAAAATCTCAAAATAAATTACGTGCACTACTTTTAAGTTCATTGTAAATATCATTTTAGCTAAAAAATTCAATAAATACCTTTGCAATCTGAGCGAATTAAACTTATAAATCAACTATAAAGAACCAAAAATCACTAAATGCTGAAAAGAAAAGAAAATTATCTTTTAAAATGTGGGTTGATTCAATTAGTTTTGAGCCGGAGCCTATTAATTATCTGTATAAAAGGTGCAGAGTGATGGGAAAATTTCCTATTAGAAACTCAGAATGGTATAACAAAAATATAACAAGGATTACATTATTACGGAATTATTTACTGTGGATATCGTCTCAAAGATCCTAAAGTGCAAAGTCTATGGTTATTATCCCCACCTAATAAGTATTCGCACATGGATTGGTAAAGTCTTAATAGATAGATTATTTTTTTTGTAACAGAAAGGGGTTAAAGGAGATTACGAGTATTATAACACAATTTATATGCATTTTTATTGGGAAGATGATGTCCAATATTGAAGCAGCCGATGGCATATCTTATCTTGCGAGCACAATCAATGTGCTTATTGATTTACTTCAGAGAGTTTGCGTATTGGTTGATCGTGGGGATAAATTTGACAAGAGGTGGATTCATAGATTGTGGATGAGAGTAATGATGTAGGCGAAAGGACAGACACTGATAGAATCAGATAAGTCCTTAACTTTTCTCCGGGGACCATTGTTACGCTAGGTCCCGTAAATATATTGTTGCTCTAGATAAAGATGATACATTGAGATGGATTTAGAATATACATGAAATAGAACACCAAAAAGTGCTAAATAAAAAAAATAGTTATTTAATAAAAGAAAACCAGCAAAGGCATCAATCCACCAAATTAAATAGGGTTCATGGTGAAAGTGATAGGCTATCATGTAATCGAATCCTACTTGTGTCACAGTTGAAAGGTCAGCGACTAAATCAGCAATCCCACTCGCTCTTTCAGTGAGGAGGGGTCAAGACACTCCACAGTATGGAAAATAATGTCTGTTGGCGGATGAGCTTTGAGTCAACGGCCATCTTGTAGCGTGGGTGGACTCTTTAGCCTCGAGTGGCAATACTCCAACCAAGAAAAGATAAACTCTGAATAAAAACCTGGAGATTGTGCTCATTATGCTTCTAAGATAAAAAATTCTGTGTATATCTTTGATCTTGCTATTATCTTTCTTCGTATGCTCCCTGGTTTGAGACTGCACTAGAGTAGGTTTTCTATTTGTCGTAAAACATGTAATGGAAATGTCTAGTAGAAGGACCATAGATATCTGATGGGCTATCAAGAAGGTGTTTTCATCTTTTCATATTTCCCTCACTTTCCTGGACCCATCATTAGTGTACTTCCTCCAGTTATTTGCCAATTAGTGGATTGTGGTGTATCGGCTCCACCATGTTGACCAGTCATTCGGTATTTTGATTTGAAATATATAGTCTAGTGGGACGAAGAGATAGCCTGCACCCCCCGGAGATAAACTTGTAATTGACATTTTTAGACTTAAAAATATGCACTGAAAACGAATAGCCATGTTCCCATTACGAAAAAATGTCCCACGTACCCTTTTTTGGCCCCTGAAGACCCCGAGGTGGGACGTTTGGGGCCTCAAAAAAGTAATTTTTCAACATCACTGATTTTGCCTAGTGACACATCATTTTAGGGGTTTTTGAAGGCGTTGAGTCAGAAAAATGGCTTATTTTTATGATTAGATCCTTATTTTACGTCATAATGGTAGGTGAAGGTCATTTTAAATAAATTCTAGTAAAAAAAATAACAAAAATCCAATAATTAATGAGAAATTTGGTCAACACTGAAGTTTTATTTACAATAACTTCAAAATGATTAAAAAACATGATTGAAAACATCCTATGTATTAGGGGCGGTCAATAAGTTTTGCAATTTGGATATAAAAAAACGAGATATGAGGAAAAGTGCTTTATTATTTTTCAATATAACTACCCTCGACTTCAATGCACTTGCACCATTTGTCCCTGAGGCTTCTAATTCCCGCCAACCAGAAATATCCTGACTGCTGTTCAATCCACTCCTGGACGGCGAGCTGGACATCTTCGTCCTCAAACCGGCATCCACGCAGTGCAGCCTTGAGCTGGCAGGATAAAAAGTTATCGCGAGGGGTCAGATCTAGACTGTAGGGGGAGGGGGATGGTTGAGCTCTTTGAATCCGCACTCGCGCAGGGCAGCTTGTGCAACTCTGGCCTTGTGGACTTTGACGACGTTGAAATCGATCATGGGGCGTGAGGTTTCTACGGACCCAATGGCTAGAGACCTTGATCATGGTGAAATTGTCATGGATGATGTTGATAACACTCCCATGTGATATTTCAAGTTCTCGCTCGATTTCTACGACCTTCACCCGTCGATTTTCGAGGATCATCTTCTCCACACGGGCCACATTGTCCTCGTCGGTCACGTCTGACGGGGGTCATCTTCAAGGGACTCACGGCCATGGCGAAACTCCCCATTCCAGCGAGCAATGGTTGCATAGGAATGGGCGGTGTCGGTGTACACTGCAACCATGCGTTCATGGGTCTCTTTTGCATTCTTGCCTGCCTTGGTCAAAAATTTGATCACTGCGCGGTACTCAACCTTCTCCATTGTTGAAAATTTGTGACTGACGATATGCGATCAGCTACTGCTTCTTAAATAAATGAGGCAGTAGCGTATGGCTGCAGGTCCTGACTTGTCATAACTTGTCGTAAACCCCCACAAACAGCCATTTCCTTTTCTCTGTTTTGCCCTACCAATTCGCAAAACTTATTGACCGCCCCTCGTATATGATCAAGAAGCAGGAGGTCATTGTTTTCGAACAAGCATGCACTAGAACTTTCTCAGAATTCATCTTTGCTTTCAAAATAGGCATCAAAGTCTACATCACTTTCCCCTTCCTCCTCCTCCACATCCTCCAATTCATGATCATCTGCTGTCATAAGATCAATTAGTGACATTGGTAATACAGGACTGCATGACCACAGAGGTTTCAGCACACCATCAGGAGACATGATCCATCCTTGTCCATCGTCATATGGTTTGGTCCTCTCCAGAATGGCTTCATGGGCGCGCTTGTACAAGGCAAATCGGTGATCCACACGCTAGATATGTCGCTTCAGGGCAGAGTGACATGGAGGGAGGCGAGCCAAATCCATCTTTGACTTCAAAGTGAGATGCTTATCCTCTTCAACCATAGTGCGGAGCAGCTTGGCACGAACCACATTAACTGATGATTCATGGCTTTGTTTTACATCAGACAAGTGAATTTTCCACCTGCCTTAGCACCTCAGGTTTGACATTCCAGTCGTCTCCGAGTTGCTTAAAGATCACATGAAACCTGGGATTCTTCTCCAGCTTCTTCAGAGACCCGATCTTCCCCTTTCCCTTCAAAGCGCTGGTACAGTCTTCTCCGGTGAAGAAGTTGAACCCAAGAAGAGGAGCACAGTAATCTTCACCAAGGGACTCTGCAAGCTCAGAGAGTTTCACAAGTTGTCGATGTTTTCCTGATCCCGTATCAAGGTATACAGTTAGTTTTATTGCATGAGCGTGGTAGAGAAGAATCATTAATATGTCTGAATCAGGGGTTTTAACCACAGTGTTCTTGTACCCAAGTACTACAGTATGGTGTAGATACAGTATAACCCTAGTGTCCGTCTCTTCCTGGTTGCTGTAGATGGTGGGGAGATCTCGAACTTCAACCTGAAACACAACACCACTATAATAAAGAAGAGAAAAGAAGAAGAAATAGAAAGAATTCAGCCTTTTCTAACGAACATGTGTGACAATTTGATGAAGCAAGTATCATGTTCGATAAGGTTGGTGTGTGTATATGTGCAATATCTAAAATACATTTATGCATTTATTTGAGATTTTTGTAATGTCTCTGTCATTATACAACATATTTATACAAATGTGTGTATATTTTTATCTGAATGTCTGTTGCTGTTTTTCCCTTTTACTCACCTGTCCATTTGAGCCGTCCCTTCAACAATCAGCACTGGCATCTCGGTTTTCCCTAGCCTTGAAGCAGCCTGTTGACCACTCCACACTCGCAAGAGAAGGTCTCAAAACTGCTTCTCGTTGTCATCGTTAGCCAGAAACAGCTTGAAATCACATGGTCTTCGAGTTGCTGGTCCATCCAGAATGATCTTCTCTGATCTGCCTCGTCTTAACCTCTCCTGGGCTTTAATAGACTGTGGATGATAAATCTTTCAAGAACAAGAAATGCTTCTTAGCTACCATTTGATCTAGCATCTTTAGGCATATCTCACTAAATTTGAGGGGAAGGTTGATAAGGGTATGAAGCAGCGCCATACCGTCCTGGATGAACAGGGCTTCCTTGAGGTATGGTAGATCTGTGGTGAAATCTCCCAAAAGGTAGCGCAGCATTGTGGCTTTGTTAGTTTTTGAGAAAAAGCCGTCTGGGATACCGAGGCTGGAAGGCACCGGCATCAGGCTGAATGTCATTAGCTTGTCCAGATCCAACGGTTCATCTTGATTCTGTGACTTGACGAGAAGTGTGAACGCCAGGTTGCCTTGCGCCCGATACTGGATGACCTATGAGAACATAATCATATGGTGTTAATATTGATGTAACCAAGTTATATGTCATAACATGCTTATTTCAAATGAAAATAAGAAATTGGTTTTCCCTATTTTCATCCCCAATATAGCATCTTATGTTTGCAGTCACTCTTACACTTAGAGAATTTGATTGCTTTGGCTACTTGTTTTGATATATACTTTGTTGGTTATGGTAAAATGCAGGAAACATATCAAATAACAAGGTATTGTAATGTCAGTTTACCTTTCCCTGTGATGATGTGAGGGTGACCTTCTTGTTGCATGCCTCCATACTCTTCAGCTTTTGCCGCTTGATAGGGTCAAAGAATCGTCCTGCCTTTCCACTCTGCAAGCGGCAGATGAAGTCAGACTTGGCGACTTTACCAAAAATTTCTGTCTGGATGATCTGTGCCTCAACGTCTGGTGAGACTTGGGCTCCAGATGCTAAGAAGTAGAGCCGGTCCTTGTCCGAGATTTTGAACGGGTTGGTAAAGTTTTTGACAGCAGCAATGACTCTAAACTGCCTTCTCCAGCGCACGATGTCTTCCCCTTTTTGGGGAGTCTAGATCGTTGATGATGCCCACCATCTCCAAAGTCTTCTCATAGAACTGGGCTCGTGCGGATGTTGTAAGACACCATCTCTGGTGTGCCCCAAACCTGCTGTACAGTTCTATGAACCCACCTGCAAACATTGAAAAGATTTCTTGAAGTTAGTTAAACCAAAAAGTTTTCCTATCATTTTAGTAAAGGGATGCAAACTAGCTTTGTAAATAATATTGTACCTTATTCAGTTATTGCTACTGTTACATGCTAACACCAGTGTAAATAGATTATATGTCCCTGACGATTTCGCGAAGTGCATGAAAGTCTCTTGCATGGTCTTGTCCACAGCACTGAGTGCCCCAGAAAAAAAGCATCGAGCGGGCCACAGCAACTGCACCTTTGGTTAAAAGATCCTTTTCTCCTGGGTGACTCTTTTCCAGGTTTGTTAGGTGTACCTCCAGCTATGTCAGGTATCTGCAAATAGAGGCATGATATTTCATAAAGCACATATAAATTTAAAAAGTATATGATATTGTCATAATTATCAAGGTTGCTGCTTCTTGTTTATCAATATTACTACCTATTATATTTATTAGACTCAATTGCAATCATTAGTGTGAATATGATCTAATTTATGATCAGATTTGACATTCAAATGTACAAACCTTGAGTAGTTGTGCCCATCAAAAGCAAAGAACAGGACTGCCATGTCTCCATTACATTTGTGGAACAGCTGCAGGTTGTTTGTCTTGATAGAAAGAAGCAACATAAAGACGAGATGGCAATGATCCACAAAAGACTTTCAGAAGGTAGCCGTTTTCCCCAGGTGACCCTTGCACGCCTCATCCTCATAGTTTCAGTACCTCTCCATGAGGATTAGTATGGAGGGGTCGTCAATAGCTTCTTCCAGATGTTTTCGATCACATGACTGTATCAAGTTGAGGAGTGCAGCAGGATCAGCTATAGGTACATTCTCTTCTTCAATGAAATATTCCATCAGCAGCATCTACATTGCCTCGTACACAGTTTTTAGACAAAAGAGGGACTTGGCATAGGCTATCTCACTCAGAACACCTTTCAGTGAGCCGCTTGTCATCAGTTAAGCCTCTAACAGGATCCCTGTGTACCCAGAGCCACGCATTTTGTGATTTGTGATCATCCCTATATAATTCATTGACGTGTGAAAGGGCCCAATAGTGACCACATGATGGGCAAACTTGTCTGGCCATCTCAGGATGATGGGCAGGGTTTTCATACATACACCCTATGCGAATGTATTGAGGACCCACTTTTGCCCGACCTCAACTGTGGATGCTTCGGAGCGCTTCAGTAGCTCATGTACGACTGCATTCTCAGTGATTGGTTGATGTATGGGAGTGAAGTAATCCACTGTTGATTTCCTGTAAGGAACAGTTCCAATTGCTGAGACAAAGCCTCCCAGTCCTGGCATGGACTGCGTGCCGCCACTTCCGATGTATCTGCAGAAAAGCCACATGTAATACAATTGCATCCGAGAGGTATAGATTGCATTATTTTCAGCAGGGGGTGTGAAGGATGCATTCTGTGGAAATGTCGGACCAATTTGGGTGAAGTAGAGGGGTGGGAGAGTTTCTGGTGTGTCAACGCGTATACTCCTGATGTTTGGTCTTGTCGATAAGAGGCAGCGTTCGCATGTGTGTGCTTTCAAAATCAGGCTTGACCTCCTGCGTCATTATGACTCCAGCACTGTTGACACTATTACTGCCGTGCACATTTGTTGTAGTTTTGTTCAAATTGTCCCGTTCACAGTGAAACACAACGTTTCCATCTCCAGTCTAGATCGGAGGTGTGAGATGGGTTGAGACGTCATCCAGAGCTTTGGTCAGGGCAGTTTCCATCTCCAAGCCAAAATTGTATGTCTCTGAATGGCCAAGTCTGTTTAGAATGGTGTTCAAATGCTTGCTTCGAAACAAGTGCCTGACAATGACACAGAGGAGTATCTGTTTAGGCAGTTTCCATTCTCCATCTGACACCACACGGCAGAGATCTTGACCGATGGAAACCACTAGCCGCTTAGTCTTCTCACTTGTATCTGTGTTCTCTTTGCCAGCCATGACAATGCTGAGGAAGCGGACGAAGTCTGGAGGTAGAATTTTTTCAGAACTTAGCTCCATGTCATTGGCTGTTGGCGGCCAGGGGATGTTCTTTGAATCTTTATATGCTCGTAGAATGAGGCATCGAAGAAGAAATGCAACATCTTGATATCTATCTGTGCTTCTGAGAGCATAGGCCTGGGCAAGTGCATGTGCAACAGTGATGTTTGAGCTGTAGACCAACCAAAATGAAACAAAACCACCTTTATCTTTTGTGAAGCTGAGGTGGTTATTTATTGGATGTTTCCGAAGACGATTCAGCAATTTCTCCGACCTGTAGTTTGAGTTCTCATAACCACTCCGTCTCAGTTCGTCAACATATAGCAACCGCAGTGAAGACAATTGTAGCACATCATTTTTCTCGACAAACTGAGACTTAACATGATCCACTATGGTGCCAAAGGCCTTCTCATGGGCAGCTGCAAAACGTATCTGCTCAGAATCTCTGGGTTCTTCAGCTTTGTGAATCCCGCGCTTGTAGTTGTAGATTTTAAACATGATGGATGATGCTTGGCCTCAACGGCAAATAGGTCTTTGTCTTTTCCTTGATGATAAACCGAAGTAAGACCCATTTTCTGCGCTCGCTGTTCGATTTCTTCCCATGAATTTCCTATCATTCTGTAGGAGGAGAAGGTTTCAGTTCTCTCAGTTTTCCGACCAACTTTGATTTCTAGCTTCTCACAAAAATACACTCTGGTGGAAATATGGGTCCATGGGAAGCTGCTGAAATCTATTTACGAGAGGAGTGATGTCGTTCTGATGTCGCTGCTGCGTGTTTATTATCCTGAAGGCGCTTTAGATGTATAGTAAAATTCTGGTAGCATCCACGGTGATACCCAACATATTGCAGGTCAGTGAGAAGAGTAGTGGGAATCTGGTCACACACAGATTGCATGCGATGAGGAGAGTCATGTGAGTGCTGGAGGTGAAGGTCACGAATCTTGTTTAATTTTTGTAGTCTGTCACTTGCATTACCTTTTACAGAGCTTAGTGGTGTAAAATTACCATAGTGTGAAATAGAGCTGGTGTGAAGAATGCATTTTGGGGAACGGTTTTCAGGGGCTTGAGGATGACCGGTGTCACTATATTTTCTTTTTGGCATGATGGGTTGCCTCATTCGTTCCCGTTTATCTGAAATTGATAGAAATCACAATTAAATGGTGAAATTTGCATCTACACTGTATTATATGATAATAAAATATTTAGACATGAAAACATAGAAAAAATACACTTCATTCCGTCAAGAAATCCAATGAATGCAAGCAAAGATATTTTTAGATTCTAATTTAATCATAATTAGATATTTTGAGATTCTAATTTGATAATAATCTTACAGTGTAATCATAAAAGTAAGTCATTTTTTGGACTCAGCGCCTTCAAAAACCCCTAAAATGACGCGTCACTGGGCAAAATCAGTGATGTTGGAAAATCACTTTCTTGAGGCTCCGAACGTCTCACCTCGGGGTCTTCGGGGACCCAAAAAGGGTAAGTAGGACACCTTTTCGTAATGAAAACATGACTAAACGTTTTCAGTGCATATTTTCCAGTCTGGAAATGTCAATTACAAGTTTATCTCCGGGGGGTGCAGGCTATCTCTTCTGGCCCCCCAACTAATAGATCTATGTACTTCTTTATATGTAAATATAGATGTTTCTTGTTTTTCACCTCTTCCCTTGTTTGCTGTCTGTTTGTTTAAGTTTTATGCACATAACCAATTACTTTTAATTATGTCAAAAGATATGGATTTGAATTCGATAATTATAGAGTAATATTTAAGGTTTCCATGAAAACGTAAAGGATTTGGATATTAATTGCCTCATGACAGTCTTTGGGTTGAGGTAAATTTTCGTTTAATAATTGCAAGATTCAAAGAACGTATAATTCTAAACCGCAATGCCTTTTTTAGGCCTCGTGGGATGCCTCTTTATGATAGAAAGTGATATTTTGTATCTAGACTATGTTTGGCATTCTATACACAGTGTCTCTTGAATTTAGACTGGAGTTCTATAAATAGCTTCTTGTTTGAATGATCGCATACCTAATATAAATTTGAGAAAGGCGCCTATAATATTACTAAAGTTCAGATAAAATACAAAGATTGGCTCACTTATGAGCATAGAGTGTCTTATATTGAGAAGCAGTCAGTATATTGTCCTTAGTCAAATAATAATTAGTTTGTGGGGCAGAAATTTTATTAGATTAAAAGCAGAGGTTCAATATATTCGTAATACAGCTGAGAGTGGATATAATAAGGGTATAAAAAAAACTTTCTTCTACTAACCAGCTTCATAATTGGTGGGTTACTTTAAAGTCTTCCCTCTTTCGTAATGATTCCAATATGCCACCTATACTCAAAACCGACGGTTATGTCATACATGTACAAAATATAAGGTTGACCTTTTAGGTGACATATTTAACATGAAAAATTCTAATGTAAGCATCAATTTACCAACAACATGCTTTCGTCGAGAGGTCAAGCAACCTTGACATGGATAACTATGGTGGAATGAGCACCAATAATATTTTTCCTTTATTTTCTAATAAGGAATTCCTATGTATTTACTTGTAAAATCTCAGTTTTCTTACATAAATAAGTTAAAACTCGTTGTTTTCCATCATATGGTAGGTTGGGAAACATAACTTTCCTACCTAAAGGAACGAGTGAGTAATCAAAACCTTCAAATTATCGCCCAAATTTAATTACTATAATTTTTCAAAGATATTTAAGAGGCTGATGTTCATAGATGTTAGTAAATTTGTAAAGAATAACAATCTGCTTCATAATTTACAACTTGACTTCAACAAAGGCCGTGGTACTTGTGATTTAATTGTTACCATATTCAAACATTCACGAAGCTCGCAATACTTGGTCATGAAACGTGTATCACTTCATAAAGCAAATTATTTAGCTCTCATTTATAACTTAAAGCTCTTCGATATAGAGGCTTCTTTCATAATTTGAAGAATTATTGGTAGAATTGAAAGAGTAGTGGTTTACCGACAGTCTCGAACGATAGATTTTTCCTATTTATAGAAATGGTTAGACTTAGAGAACAAGTTTTGTGTGTATGCTGATGATGTCACAATGGTTGCCAGTATACAATCACCCAGTCCTCTTTGCTGAGGACATGAACGCGAGGAACAGGACAGCAGGCTATCCACAGGCCCAAAAGAGAAGGAACAAGGTCAATAAACCTAAGTCGCGTGCTTTCAATTATTTTAATAATTAAAAAAATATAGATATTTGACAAACGTATTATCAATTAAGAAACAGATCAACTGACCTTACGACCTTCAAAACTTTCAAAAATTCATTGAAAAGTAAAATGGTTACCATCCGACCGACCAACCGACGGACTAACAGAGTAACTTATAGTGTTGTGCAAGCAACTAAAAATTTAGATATTTTAATAAGAGGAGACATCATGTAACGAATTTGGCTAGACCTCCTTGGCTCCAATATCCAGGGACAGCCACCAAGCCTGATGTCTTTCTCACCAATATAGACTTGCCTTTTCAACACCCTTTCCGGCCCGTGACGCTAGGACCAAGTGACCTCAGGATCATCCCTGGAGCCGCTGCGCATATCCCAATAACCACGAGACCCAGAAACAACCACTCGAATGCCAACTTGGATGCGTAGAAACAAGCATTCCTGATGTAACTTCCAGACCTGAACAACGTAACCGCCTAAGACCTCAAGGAGGAACTGACTGCTACCAGCAATTTCATCTCTGGTGCAGACTCAATAGCTATCCCAGAAATCCCCCCCCAAAAAACATTCTTCAAACCTGCCCTACACAGGAGAGAGTGGTGCTACAACAAAGATTCACACAGACCTATAACTGCATCCTCAACATTGTTTACACAAATCTCAAAGATTTCTGAACCAAACAGCAACTCATGAGACAGCTTAATCTAAGCTGACACAAGAACTGAGGAGAATTAAGGCTGTCTAATTGAAAGGATAAACATCGATAGGAATAGAAAAATCCTTCTGAGTGGACATAAATAGGCTGAAAAGGATAACGAGAGGTCAAAACCATATAACGATTGTGCACCATCAAGTGACAGCGAACATATCTAGTTAAAGGAGAGGCTGTTCCAAGTAATCTTGAAAGAGATTTTTAGAATCTCCGATAAAGAGGAGGCAAAACTTTAATCTAGGCTTCGAGGATCAGGTACCCAAATGTATGTATGAAGAAGAGAGGGGACAGGTTCTCACTTTACAGTAACGCGAACCTCATCCGACTGCATGCTTAATCACATGAGGGCAACCTTGTCACTAGTCCAGAATTGTGGCTGGCGATCTCCTCGTTTTAACTAAAAAAACGGCCTCAGTTAAATTACCATCATGCATCCAAAAGAGGAACCTAAATGATTTTGAACCTGATTGGTGAACCTATTCATTTCAACCTTGGCAATGAGATACTTACCTGATGGCTTAATGACTTCAAAAATTATTTTCATTCCGAAGCCTTGAAAACCAGCGAATGAGGTAATGAATTTCAGACATCTGTTTGTTGGAGACCATTGGAAAGGTCTTCGGGAAAATCCTCAACAGCAGACTCACAACCCACCTCATGATCCACTTTCTGCTAAATGAAGAACAACACCGATTTCGTAAGCAACAAGGAATAGTAACGGCCATAACCCTAATATGCCGACCTCTAACAACAGGGCTATCAAAGGGGTGCATAGTAGCTGTCGTCTGCAGAAATGTGAAGAAGGCCTTCGATAAAATTTGGATGTAAAACCTGAAATACAAACTCTTGATACTGAGACTTGCACCTCACTGCAAAAAAAATACTCTTTATCTACTTGACCAAAAGGCAAGCTGTCACCCTGTTTCAAAACACACTAAGCGAAGCCTTTGAAATCTTATCTGGCGTCCCGCAGGTGGATGTCTCAGCCACCCTTTCTTCGCCATCTACACGAGGGACCTGTCAAAGCCACTAAATCACCAAACAAAGAACAATCATTACTTGGGCGATGTCACCGAGGTCGTTGTTCGTCAGACAAATTCTGAAAGTATGATTTTTAAGGTCATTGCGCCCTCTGCCTAAAGAACCTCCAGATACGAACAACGATGGCAGATCACAACCAATGTGATGAAGTTTACGGCAGCGCCGATCGAGCGACACCTGACCATTTGCCTCAACATTAACAATTCAAAAATTGACTATTGACTAAGTTTTTCAGCTTAGCCAAACACAGCATTAAAATGTACATTAGCACAATAATTGGACTACCTCTTACCGAGTTCGACAAACTACACCGATTTAGAAACCTATCCAATCCCGCTCAACACAGCATCACAGATCTCGTCAACACCTTCCTACACACTCCTACAAAGAAGCATTCACGATATCTTAAACAAAGTCGCCTAAATTCTCCTTAGAGGGACACTGACAGGCCTAGAGGTAAACGGAGGCAGGTGTAACGCTTCTTTCCAATCTCAAGAAGAGCAGAAACCATGCTAAGGTACAAGTGATTCAGGACACTCCTAAGATATCGCCCATCCCCCCCCCCCGCCCATATAAACAACCTCAGAGAGCTTCCAAATAACAACAACACTCAAATTAAGAAACTTAAATATAAACGATCTCAAATAAGAGAATAACAACAGAACTACAACAACTAGATCTCAATCTAGAGTAAGTAAAAAGATCCCGAAGTGGGACAAAACTAACCGAGGAGAACAGCGAAACATGAATTTAAATGGAGATCTCCCGCTCACTTCCCCTTTCACTTCCCCCACTCTCCTACCCACCCCCCTCTACTACTTGTCCCCTCTCTTTTCTTTCATTACAAAAATATGAGTTCATCTCATGGTGATGGGACGTAAGCAAAACCTACTGTCTCTTTAGCATTGGTGCTATGTTATGTGCTATTTTGCCCGTGCCAAAATTTTGGCAAGTAGAAACAGAAGGAGGGGTAATTTAAGGCATTGTTATACTTTGTTCCCGTCATTGATTCGTTATTCTATTCATTTCCACCGACGTAATTACTATCAAACAAAGACTGAGAACCCCGTAATCATTGTTAAACAAAGACTAAGCACAATTCTTCATTTAATCGCGATGTTATTTTTTCCTTTTATTTCAAAAAATTAAATTTTAATAATTTAAATATTTCCCCTCTTCTTAATCATACCACCATGGTTCTATATTCGTTCTTCCCAATTCTTTACCCTCGAATAATTTTCTGTTTCTTGCAAGCGTATTTACAATCTGGATTCACTCAACACACACACATACATACATACATTATTAAGGCAATTCGTCTTTTCTCTTCGACTCAAATATTCCGTCGGCCCTTTTACGTTTGCATTTACCCTCTCACCTCTTCCCTTGTCCCTATCAACCTCACTCACTCACACTCTTCATATCTAACCTTACGTATCTCAAATTAAATCAGCTGTGAGGCCGACTCCAATAGGATTTATCTCTGGTAACTCGATTTCTTCATATATCCGTGAGCTTCCTAAACATTTGCCCTACTCTCAGGCTTCAGACGCATCTATTCCTCTTATCTCAACCAAACTCTCTCACTTCTTGCAGCCACTTTAAATAAGATTTAATTCCCTCCTTACTCTCTACCTTGACATTGTTGCACCTTTCTAGGTCACAAACCCTTCTTTCCCTCCTTATTTTACTACCTTCACTAGAGGTTCTGTGAATAAGGTTTGTTGTTTCTTATCTTTCTTCCCTAAAGTTCGCTCACCTTAAAAGAAATTTTCTCCTCTTTTTTTAAATAGAGTTTAAGAAATAGAGAAAAAAAAACTTTTACGAAAGCAACTGATTTAAAAATGAATTACGTATAAAATGAGCCAACCTTATAGGGTAATTAACAATGTCTAAACAAAGATCTAGATGAAGTCTTAAAATATCTAATTTAGGGAAATGCTATCGTTGACCTAGAAATTTTAATGGAATTTTAAGCCAATTATTGCTCCATTTTAAACCAATTTTAACCAACTTTTAAATTATTAATAACACTATGTAACAAAATTTCACCTTTTTCTTGTTCATGGATTAAAAGTGTTATTTTCCAAGTTGTTCGTAACTAAAGTAAATGACAAAAAATATATATAATTTTTATCCCAAAACTTTGCTTTGGTAGGTAGGGCTCTAAATTTTTAAATTTGCCCATTTGGGAAAAATAATGCTAGGGTATTATTGATTTCGAAAAAAAATTAAAATATATACATATAAAAGGATATAGGCTTTAACTTTTAAAAGCATGGCAGAAAATTGTAAATCTTATTTTTAAAAAAAAGCATTGAAATGTTGTAGAATAAAATTTCTTGAATTTATTAGAATTTTATGAAGTTTCAATAATGTTACAGAACTTGCCACAAGACACCCCAAAAAAAATTATAGAACCCTCTGGAATATTCTGCAATATTACTTCAGAAATGTTTATACAGGGATTCACAGATCTGCTATCATTTTAGCTCGAACTACCTACCATAGTGAACACATCAAAGGAAAATGACATCATGAAGGTACAATCATTCTCCAGATGCATTCTGATATATGCGGACACTTCATCAAATAGCAGTTACTGGTTAAGGTAAATAATTAGCAAGATTGGAGCCGGAGTCAGAATGAAGAGTAAGCGCAAAATTTTTAATATGAAAGACTTATAGAATTCTTAGAGCGCATTCATTGCTATTCCGAACAATTATTTAAGATTTATCAATAGTTATATCAACTTTCCATTCAAGCGAATTGGTGCTAATGAAGGAAAGCCTACTTAAGAAACTTACTTAAAACTTAGTTGCAACAGAGTTCTAATTGCCTTGCGAAACAATATATACGTAATAGAGAAAAACTAAGGTCATTTTTATAGCAAAGTAGTTGCTCGCTGCCTCAGTGTGCTTGGTTCGATCTCCACCCCTACACTTTCCGAAGAAAATAAATTCCGTTTACCTTCTCTTTCCTTGCAGTTTGATGGTAAATATATATATGAAAAGTGCTTACAAACATAACACAGGGTCAGGTCGTGAAAGATCCCCTCTTTTTCCCCCAATCCCCTACTTGTGGCTAATCAGGAGGGGGTGGGTTAGGCCTAAACATATTGAAGGGCTGACATTTTACTATTTTGTTTATTTGCTTTCTTATTACAGGATTAAAAGAAAATTGACCCTCAGATAGATTTCAATTAGGAACTGACGATATCAAGCTCGATTCTACGATTCTTCTCTTAACATAGTTAGCCGATTTAAATACCATTTTACTTCCATTTAAATCGATCGAATGATTCAAGTCTCTAACATGGCAAAATATTCCACTGCTTTGGCTGCCCACTCTAATATCTCTTTTGTGTTCATACAATCTCTTGTCTAGATTTCTCCCCGTTTCCCCTATATAAACTTTATGGTAATCGTTGCATGGTATTGCATATACTCCAATGTTATGCTCCAGCTCCTGCCTTTTCTTCAAGTAGAGTTGATGCTTTTTTCTGAATCGTTTCTAAACCATCCAAATGAGAGCTCCACCTCGTGTCATTGGGAATTTGAGGCATCGATCAACCCTTCTCTCGAAGCAGTTCAAACGACTGCAACAATACATGTTTATTTACACGCAGTTTTAAACAATTAATGAACTAGTACTTATGAAGTACTTTTGTCTCATACATGAGTTCAATGTGTGTTTCTGAAGTATTTATGAACTTCAACACTAAAGGTGGTGTTACATCTTTTTCCAGCAGGCTCAAGTGATGCGGTGAACAATCATAGGTCAAGGGATAGGAGATAAGATAAACATGATGCTGCTCTTTCTTCAGTTTCTCTTTCATCATATCTTACTTTAAGATTGACTTGTATACTATTGTCTTAACTAACAAAAAACCAATAATAACAATAATCATAATAATTTAGCAGTGTTATAACCCAATAATTCCCAATGTTTGAGCACATTAAAACTATCTGTTCTGAAAAGGACTCTTCCTACAAATATTCTTATAACTATAGTAATTTCAATTGTTTTTTCAATAAAACACGCACACAAAAAACAATAAAAACACTGTGTTGTTTCGTTTTTTTTGTTTCTTCCAAACCTGATATAAGTTAAAGATCTTAAAGTCATTGCATGCTTAATCTCTTTTAGAATGGTAGAAAAATTACTCTCCTGAATGGTTCTCCCTTTCAAGAAGAAGTATGCAATGATTTGTTGGCAAGCCCAACAAGTCTTTCATTTATCTTAAATTTTCATGGCGAAAAGCTGGCAGTAAAAGATCACTCAATCTCATTACTGGGCACAGGAGTTTTTAACCTCTTGGCGGTTGAACCAGTGATAGAGGTAACTGATAGCTTTTTTAAAGGTTGATTGGTTATCTGAGAATAAATTTTAGGTGAGAGAGATGGTACACTTCTTTTAAGAATGTTTTTGTGGTTAAGTAATAACACAAATGAAAACAAGTGAATCTATTAATGCAAGATGCGAACAGCAAGATGAAAGCACCCCAAAGGCTTATGCTAATGCCTTATGGTGAAAGGCTCAGCGTAATATATTGGAAAGCTTTTAATAGGTCTGCTCAAACTGACCTATTCTTTAATCATGGCGCCTGTGGTTGGGATTGTGTAAGGTTTGACATGATACTTTTTGCAGTACATGCACTTGTTAAGGATTGTCTGGACAGAGTGCTTTATAATGGCGACCCAAAATTCTTGCTTAACTAGGTTGCAGGTTGCAGACAGTCCTCATTGGGTCATTTTCTCATAATGGGGTACTTCAACCTCCCAGTCACTGACCCTAATCTATCTGCCTTCCTTGAGATCCATGACCTCTTCTCCCTTACTCAACACGTTTCTTCCCCAACACACTCCCATGGTAACATTTTAGACTTTGTAATTTCCGACTGTCAAATTTCTAACTTGACCACTTTTATCCTGTTTAATGCTATTTCTGACCATTACCTTATTAACTTCAACGTCTCAACCCCCACTTCTTTGATCTCTTGGCCTCCTCTCATCCCAAAACCTTTTCGACGGCTAGCCTCCATTGACATCCCATCCCTCCTTAATGATGTTGCCTCCAATTTACCCCCTCACAACGCTCTCGCCTCCTCTGATCAAATCCTCTCATCTTTGGAGTAACCGCCTCTAACTTTCCTCAATGCCCACTCTCCCATTATTACTCCTTTGTCCTCTCGCCGTCACCGCGCCCCATGGTACTCACTGGAACTCCTACGTTCGAGAAAGTCTTTACGTGCAGAGTTCTTCGTAAAGCTCGTTACCGTAGGCAAGATACAACTGCTTTTTCGCTCACTCACCGTCTTGCGACATCTCTCTACTTGGCTAAACTGAAATTTGCTCGTGAAGCCCATTCGCGTAAATTGCTAGCCAACAATAAAAATTACACCCGTGCCATTTTTTACCTGTTCTCTTCTCTTACCTTCTCACACCAAGTCCCCACCCCCATCAGCCCCACCGTCCTCTTAAAATTTTTTGCTGATAAGGTCATCAACCTTCGTGCCTCCCTCCCACGACTGTCTGACCGGGCCTTTCACATTCTCCCTGATCCCCCCCCCCCTCGGCCGCTCAACGTATTTCCTGCTATGACCGCTTCTGAGTTGTCTGCCTTACTCTCGCGCTCAAGCTCTTCTTGTGACTCGTTCTCCCCCCAAGCTATTAATCAAAATATTGCCTGTCATACTCTCAATGCTCCTCTAGCTATTCAATACCTCTCTTGCAACTGGTGTTGTCCCTTCTTCCATCAAATGTGCCCAAATCCGTCCGATCTTCAAAAAGCCGAAGCTTAACCCTTCCGACCACGCTAGCTATCGCCCGATTTCGCAACTTCCCTTCCTCTCTAAGGTCTTTGAGAGAGTAGTCGTTTCACGCATTAATTCCCACATCGTTGCCTATAATATTGATGAGACTTACCAATCAGATTTTAAAGCTCGCTCTACTCAATGTTACTGATTGCTTACGTAGAGCTGCTGACCGGGGTTGTGCCTCCATCCTCATTCTACTTGACCTCTCCTTTTCCTTTGATACTATTGACCATTCTGTCTTGCTTGATCGCCCCCACTCTTTCCTTGGCATTTCTGGCGTTGCTTTCGGCTGGTTCCGCTCTTACCTTTCGTCTCGCACCCAATCTGTAGTGATTAACGATGTCTCCTCTGACCCCACTCCCATTCGTTTTGGTGTCCCTTAAGGCTCTGTCCTCGGCCCTCTCCTCTTTCGTATCTACTTATTTTCTCTTAGCTCCCTCCTACGTAATCTCGGTCTATCCTTCCACATATATGCCGATGACACTCAAATCTTCATTTCATCTTTCCCCTCAACCATTGCCCACTCAATCTGTGACCTTCTATCTGCCTATTCTTCTATCTCGGACCGGCTATTGGCTAACTTCCTTAAACTTAACCACTCTAAAAAAAATAAAGTTCTTCTGGTTGGTACCCCCGATCTAGTATACAAAGTTAAATCCCTCTTTCCCTCCCTCCCTCTAGGTGGAAACTCTGTCGCTTTCTCTGACTCTGTTAGAAATCTGGACATTGTGTTTGTTGAGCATCTCTCCTTCAAGCTCCAAATCCACAATATTAGTAAATCTTTCTTTTGTTTCCTCCGTAACTTCTCCAGCATTCGCTTTCACTTCGATGCCAAAGTATTGAGACTGCTGTCCACGCCTTCATTACTTCCCGACTTGATTACTGTAACTCGCTTCTTGTAAATCTAACATCTCCCTCTCTACATCCCCTTCAGCTAGTTTAGAACTACGCTGCCCGACTACTCGACTGTCGTTCTCGCTTCTCTCCTTCTAAGCCCCTGCGTCAGGAACTGCACTGGTTACTTGCCAGATATCGTTCGCATTCCAAGATTCTTCTCTTCACTTCCAAGGTCCTTCACCAAAAGGCCCCAACCTACCTTTCATCTGCCCTTTCCCAACTTCTCGCCCCTCGGGCCCTTCGGTAATCTCATGTTTCTCTCCTGAATACTCCTCGCTCGTCCCTCTGCTCAATGGGCGACCGCTCCTTCTCAGTCTGTGCCCCCAAGCTTTGGAATGCTCTTCCAGCCGAAATTAGATCTGCTGCCTCACTTACTACTTTCATGCGACTCCTGAAAACGCATCTGTTCAGGATTGCCTACGATCTTAGCCTACAGCCGAACGTGCGCTCTGTGAAGGCCTCTGGCCTTGAAGAGCGAATTATAAGAAATTTATTATTATTATTTATTATTATAAATGGTAATTAGAGGGTAATAGTACAGAGTATCTAAATGAAAAAGATACCTACCCACAGTTCTAATGAGACTATTTTTGTCAATGAAAATTTAAAATCATTTTGGAGATCTGTCAGATCCTTTAAAAGTTTCCCATTTTTTAACTTTTTGGATTTCCTCCTATCTATTTATGACAAAAATGGATTGCATCTTTAAAGATCTTTGAGCAATCTAGTTTTCCCCTACTAGCAAATCAGTGCAAACGATGATAGAAAAAGATGATCTTTGGTTGAGTAATGTCCTAGAATGAAATTTAGGATATTTATTCCTAGCCAGATGGTTAACAACTCAAGTTGAAATATTGAAAAATATTTCGATTTATAATAAATAAATTTGGATTCCTCTTTGTTGGTTAGATAACAACAAACCCCATAGCGTACTCTACAAGCATCGCAAATGATGTGCAATATATAGTTACTATTAAAATCAATTTGGATTTCAGTCAATGCCATTCTATTAAAGGTTGTTTTCTAATTTGGTCAAGTCCTTACAGAGAAGTTCATTCTTTCTGTAAAATAAGGTCAATAGGGTCATGCCAACAAGAACTATCTTTGATTGATCTTCGCTTGAAAAGTTTAAGTTTAAATACTTATTTCTAGAGCAACAAAACCTAGGAGATCAAAAATAATACGAATTGAGTTTAAACTTTTCTTCCCTGATTGGGCCTACTTATTTATTTTAAACTCTTTGATTGATATTGCATCTTTAACTTTGCTGCAGGAATTTTTTCTTTTTAATTTCAAGAGCCCATCTGGCAACTGCCTACTTGAGCATAAGTCACCGTACTCACCAAAGCCTACTACGGGACTCTATAAAAACAAAACAAATACCAATATATAAATAACAAATAACAATAAAAAGTAAAAGGCAACAAGGAAGCGGGCTCCGGCGTCGGAGCTAGGTCCGCCTTTCTCCGGCACGAGAACACGCGACCCACAACAAACAGTCAAATAAAGTGGAGGAGGCCGGCTACCTCCAGTGTCGCAGGAAGAGCCCAACAATTTTGTACTTGTCTCGTTTTTCGATGAAACCAAGAATTTTCTTTTCAAATATTGTTCAGCCTTAGAACAATTTGAGGCACACTCATACAGTTTGAACTCAGAATGTTTTAGATATTTTGTAGACATTTGGTATTGAGTCTTAATTTGTGAAAAAGAGTCAGCATTGAGCAGCAAATTATCCATATAAACCAATTCGCAACAAAATAACCAAGTTTGGTTTGCCTCGACTCTAAAAGAGACTTTAAACCCTCCGGCAACATGGATAGACTGGATTTGTTCCCAAGGGGGATTCTATTGTATCTGTAGAAAAAGGAAGTTTAATTCGGATAGATGCTTAGATGAATTTTTTAGCTAAATGATTTAATGGGCATTTTTTATCTGATTCTTTAGCTAAATTTATCATTAAAATGGCCTTTTCTATATCGAATATTGTTAAGTATAGGCGATGCCTAATTTGAACGAAAAGCCTGGCCAAAGAGAAAGAAGGGAAGTGCAGTCCTCTATAATGCCGTTTAAAGAAATATTTTGATTTCTAGTCTTCCCTGATGGTTCAGAACCTATCCTGACTTTTCTAGTCTGTCCCTTTTCCTATAATAGCAAAATGAGGTAGTAAATATTCAGCTGAAAAGGAAATGTCTTGAAGAGGCGATTCCTGGATTATTCCATCTTTTAATTGTTGGTCAAAAATTTATTGGGATTTATCAATTAAATTTGCTTTTGTCCGCTTTTTCGAAAGTTATTCAGTCTATTGTAAGTAAAATTAGAATTAGGAGTTAGATGTTCAACTTCTTTACCCTCTATCTAAGGCATATCTACAGAAACCCTTCAACTTTGATTTCATTTTAAAATTTTCTATGATATTTCGCTCATAAAGAGTGAAAATTTCATCTCAATGAAGCCCCAGATTTCCTAAATCACTAAATTGGGTTATGTTTTCAAACATTTCTATTTTTCATTTATGGTGTCATTAATTATTTTAGACTCTGCTATTAAATTTAACTTCGTTTTAATATTTCCCTTATATTAATAATTTGAGATATAAGCATACAATACATAACACAAGGACTTTTTAAAGACGTAAGTATTGTTGATTTTAATTGGTTTCAAATTTAGGTGTAATAGGGTCAAAGAGATTTTTAATAATGATAGTGGGTATTTGGTAGAATGGGTTTTTAACCACTGAATTTATGCCACCAATATTTAGGGTATATTAATTTTTTCAATGGGCATTTTTGACTTTTTAACTGTTTCTTTGGTTATGTAGTTGCTTTGACTACAATAATCGATTAGACATTTAACTTTGATTGAATTTGGTTTACAATTAGTACTTATCGAAATTTAAAGTTAAGTTTAACAAGAAAATTCAAAGTCACCACAAAGTAGAAGCTACAAGGTCAACTATAATAGTATTCCCAAGACCGGCCACCATGTAGAATATTTACTATTTATCTCTCTATATATGTTTAAATATATTAGTTTGAAAATTAATTTGAGGGTTTATTTATATATAATTTGCTTTAGGCTAATGAGTGGATGGAATCCTTAAAGCTACCAGAGAGCCAATGGGAAAAAGGGCTTGGAAATCAAAAACTCAAAGTAACCTTTTTTAAAAAAAAATACAAGATAATTTGAGAAAAAAAATTAGAATACTAGAAATTAATAAAGAAGCTTATCTTTCATGGGTTCGATAACCTTGTTAAGCAAAATCATTCCAATTATAGTATGATAATCTTGCTGAAGATGTAGATCATCAATTATTTAGTTAAAAAAAAATTTTTATTCCTGTTAATTTGACTGAAACACTCAGACTGGGTTGGGTTGAAGAGATTTCCTCCAACCATGTTTCTGCCCCTTGGCTTTCTGAGTGTCTGACAACCATTTTCTGAAGATGGTGGTAGCTTAGCAACAGAGGCCAAGTAATTATTCATTTAAAAGGGTATATTTAGCCCATCTTTGGAAGATTTGTAAATAATAAATGCAAATATATGTATGCATTCTCATGTATATATGTGTGCATTTTCATTGTAATAATTGAATTACATTTTTGGAAATTTGAATTAATATAGAAAACTTACTATTTGAATTTTGTTAAAGTATTTTACAGCCTCTTTTAAGTGCAATTACTATTTTTTTATATAGTTCATTCAGCACACTGCAATACGAAAGAGCAACTACAATGATAGTTTACTCTAACGTTTCTTTTGGTGTCCCTGCGCCTACCAACACATGTAGACAGTACAGGTGCATATACTTCCAAAACCACAACCGTGTGGCGGCGGGTTCGCGAGACCAAAAACCTAGCCAAAAACTCCCGCCGCCCTGACAAGGTCCGCTCGTTGGCTCAGGGAGAGGGTATTGAGGAGAGAGAGTATTTTCTAAATTTAATTATATATATATATATATATATATATATATATATATATATATATATATATATATATATATATATATATATATATATATATATATATATATATATATATATATATATATATATATATATATATATATATATATATATATACAGTTGGCCTCACAATACTCTGGCCAACCACCACACGTATATATTTACAAAACGGCCTTACACAAGATCTTGGCCACCCAACGTATAGTACAATCAAAATATCGCGACAGACGGGTGCACCCTTAACTATCTAATAAAGTGAGACGAGTTAGAGAAAGTTGGAGATGGCTCACTTTCTGCGGGATTCTTAGGGTTCCAAGAATTGTCAAAGCCGAGGATTTGGGGTAGCTGGGACGTTTGTTAGGCCCAACTGCTGGGTCACAGTCTGTTGGACGCTGCTTCAACCACTCCCTGGAGACTGGAAGGTGCTGGCCAAGGTACACACCTTAGAAAATCGAAGGTAGGCGCCCTTACGAGCGTCAGGATTGGCTTCAGCCGTCTCCGAAAGCCAGATGTCGACGACAATCGGTACTATAGAACTGGAAAAGAGAAGGCACATTCAGTCACCTATTCACTGCCACACTCAAACATATTTACTCCTAACTCATTCAACCATATCCACTCTCACACAATCTTCACTCACCTATTCTCCATCTAGGCGGCTCTTCCTTCTTCAGTCACAACTAATGACTTCCAAACTATAACACTTTCTAAAATATTTGCTGAAAGAATCCGCCTAAAAAGAAAACAGGAGATGAATGGGGGAGCACGATAGAGATTCATCGAGTCCCCCCACACAAAGCAAAAATGGTGATCACACGATCCACACACACACATTCTGCAAAAGAAGAAAGAGATTAGACATAGGGGAGGCGGACAACCAAACTACTACAACCGGAAATCGCATCGACGCCTAACGGAAAGGGTCTTGTCAAAAGCTTACAGTTCCCAACTCACCATTCATATTGTTCAACATCTTAATCTACGGGAAGCTAAACTCAAACTTTAGCCAACTTCGAGTGTGGTCGATGTTTGAGTCGAAGGACTGTACCAAATATCATCCAAATGTCGAAGTTCTGAAGTGAAAACTGAAAAAAATACTATAAGGAAATATCAGTTGTACCCCTGCGTCCCACTTTCCCACAGGTGGCACCTTGACCGTCGTGTCAACGAAACTAAACGAGGTCACATTGAATTTCATTTAATCATTTGTAGCATACAATCTTTCGCCCTTTTTTAGTTTATTATGTACTATTACATTGTGTTCTGAAAATAATTACTTAAAAATTAGTCTACAGTTTGTTTCCATCCTGTAACTCTAAATCACAAACAGTTTCAACTTATTCGTTCTAAATTGTACCAGCTTTCCTATTTGGCTCAGAGCGTTTGGGAATAAACTTTCAAGGTGTGAAGGCTGCAGATTTTTTGTTAAGAGCTACTAACAAACTGCTTCATGAGACCTAATTTTACTCGTAAATGAAACGTAGGAAACAACACCTTTTGAAGGTCAATCAATCGCTCATGCTTGATATTATGCCTTCCAACAGAGAACTCAGTCTTTTCTACCCAGTGCTTCATGTGGTAATGTGAAGTGGTATCTGTATTGTTTCCAAAGACAGAAATTACACAAAAACTTAGTAAAACCTACCTGGAGACACATCAAAAATACTAAAACTTTGAATTCTTCAATCATTTTCCAGCCATACTCTTATAATTCAAAGCTTGTAACGGAAGTTTGACACTGCTTCAGTATTACTTGAGATATACTGAATCAGCCTAGAAGAGCTGCTGTCAATGCAGAGCCTCCACTCATCGGATTACATGTAATTCCAATTATATTAAGCAGACCAGATATATCAGTGCAGTAGCATAGCCCGCCTTGATAAGAAGAGAATCTTAAGAAATGTGTATGACGTTTCCTTTGGTTTGTCACTTGCACATTTTCATCCAGCAAATCTCAATCTTTGAGTCTGGAAATCAAACGCTTATCATTTGACTTTGACAAGCCAAGATCTCTGACGAGGTCATTGAGGTCTCTTTGGTTTGGATGGTAGGAATTCCTCTCAATAGCCATATCTTTGACTCTGAAGTAAACATCTCCACTGATCTTTTCAGCTTCTGAATTGTTGCTTTCTTTTGAGGGTGGCTTATTTCTTTCTGGAGTGGTAAGTATAGGAAGATCAGCATTACAAGGAGTTACAAGGAAAGAAGGTACTCTAGGAGACCTTACGGTCCATTCAAAGAGGGTACCTTGGGACTAGCAATCGAGCGGGCACATGGCTGCTCAATTGTTTTGCGTCCCTAAACGGCCACTTTTTAGAATATTAGAGAAAGCTTTAAAATTTCTAGGGGTGGGTTCCGACAAGTCCTGGAACATTATTGAAACTTCATAAAATTCAACTATATTCGAGGAATTTCTAATTAACATTTAAAATTTTTTAGCATGATTTGAAAAAAATTAAAGCCTACAGTCATTTATATATTTTCAATTTTTTCCCAAATTAATAACACCCTAGAATTATTATCCTTATGGACAAATTTAGAAATTCAGTGCTATACCTCCAAGAGCAAAGTTCTGGTATCAAAATACACTAGTTACGAACAACTTGGAAATAACACTTTTAACCCAAGAACAAGAAAAAATTGTTACATAGTGTAGTAAAATATCACTGAATATATATGGTTCACTCGCAGGGGGGATTATGAAGATCGTCTTTGAATTTGCTGAATTTAAGAGAAATGGCAGTGGGTAACTTGACAGGCAATGGAGATATAGACTTCGAATTAGGGTGATCGAAGATGAATAAAGGAAAGAATGATTAGGTCGACCTTTGACCTAAAAATATGGCAAGGATATGTTAGTAGACGACCTTTATCATCGATACCAGGGAGAAATGAGAGCTTATCTTTTGGCAGGCATTACTTGGAGTATATTTTGCACGTAAAGAAAGTGAATGAATTTTGACTTGACTCGCCTGAATTGATCTGTTTTCTCTTGGAAAGCCGATTTTATTATTGTCTAAATTGGGAGAGTCTGTCGTGTCCCCTGTTTGGAGAAGAATTGCGTTCCGAGGCAAGTTACGTAGGGAGGAAACGGAAAAAGAGATAGCAAGAATCTTATCTGCGAACCCTGGAGGAGGATAACTCTCCTTCTCTCATCCGCATCACAGATGCAGCTAGAAGTTTACTTGGTTCCAAGGGAAAACACGTGTAAGTGTGTGCGACTGCGACCCTCACGAGTGCCTCCCTGTTGAGCCACTTTTTCGAGGTGAGCGGGTTTAACGAAAGCGTTCGGAGGCTGGGGCATAGATATGCCCAGACAGAAGTAACGAAGTGTCGCTGTAGTTTTGAACGTCTGTATTGTACGCTGATGTGAGGCCAACGATGAACATCTTTGTGATTCGCAGCGTCATGAACCTCGATCCAAATGGCTATAGGGGGCTTTAATTCCTGGATAAGACATGGTGCAGGCCAGAGAAAACTCCCTCTCTGTAGGCTACAGGTATATATGGACGTAGTTTTTCTGTGTAGACGTTATAGTAGATACGAGAATTCCTTGAGTTAAATGTGACATTTTCAAATTTGAGTGCACCGAGACGCTCGAGTAGGTCCGCATGGTCTGGATCCTAGTTCTGGGCGGCTACCTTTTTATGTGGACAGTGGCTTGATTTCGGTTTGGCAACAGAGCGACGTTGTCTTTCCCCTTAACATGGCAAATGCCATTGTTTAATTGCAAAATATATTACAGTTGGCGACATTCTCGTACGGAATACTTATCCGAATATGTCTGAATCGTGGATGGGCGTGGAGGGCCTGATTGTCTGTACATACAAAGAAAGTTTGCCCTTCCACTATGTGGTGAAAAGGTTTTACAGTGAGAAAGAAAGCCAGGAGCTCACTGTCAAAGTTGCTGAAACGTCTATCAGCAGGTTGTAGTATTTTAGAGAAGAATTCTATAAGGCTTTATGTTCCTTCTCTTGTTTACTATAACGCACATGTAACGCCAACTTCGGATAAGCTGTTGCGATGGAAATCTACCTTGAAGAACGCACGTGGTTTAAACGTGCTTGGACAGCCAAATCGCTTTTGACCTAATTGAAATGCTTGATTGGCTCATCTGTGCACGTGAGTATTTATTTATTCGAGCTCCTCCTTTGAGGAGAGCATTTAAGGAATTTAAAAGTTTAGCGCAGTATGGGATGAAATTAATGTAAAAATTGACCAACCCAATGAATTTTCAAAATTGAGTGAATGTACGCAGCTGTGCTAATTTGGATAATACATCATTTTTTTCCGCCCACTGTGAGAGATACCATTATTCGTGACATGATGTTCAAACAAAGGTTAGGTTCTAAGTCCAAAAAGTATAGAGTGGAGACACGACGTATAGGCTGGTATTTATTTAAATTTTTTCAGAACAAAATGTAATATGCTGAACGATGATGTTACTAATATTCAATTTGGCTATCTTGGGGATAGATGACACGACGATGTCTACGTATGACATGAGCACGAGTGGCACGGAGGGTCTTAGCTTATATTATCTTCCAGCTTTTTTAAGTTTGCACTTCAGAACTTAGACACTAATGAGATTTTTCACATGCCATCTTAAGCATCTACCACACTCCAAAGTCCATGGGGTTCAAATCTGGCGATCGTGAAGGTTAACTTCCTTTGAGTAAAAACCCTTAAAATTTGTCACCAGTCGTTGAACATTTTGGCTGCATGAGAGGTTTCTTCGTCTTGTTGAAAGGTTACACTGGCATTTCCTATGGTGGCATCCACTATGGGAATGACTTTCTCTTTCAACATCTCCAAATGTACATGTTTATCCATCCTTACCCACTTCAATGAAAATGAGATGTATCTTTCAGCCCACACTATTATTGAGTTTTACTTTGCTGCAGGTTATCAAGGAGGAGCTTTACTCTTTCGACCTTCTTCCTTTTAGTGGGGTTGGAAAGCAGATGTCTTTTAGCTATCTTGAATACGAGAAATTTCTGATCATCTTTTAGCACATTTTCACGGTCACATGGCTCACTTTGGCTCCCAAAGAAAGTTGTCTGACACTCCTTGAATTGCGCCTGATCTTTTTCCTCGTGGTCTTAATGAGGGTTTGGGTTTTTATTGATCGGTGCAGAGTTGCTTTAACTCTTGGGATACAACTGACTGCTTCTTTGAGCAGTTTGATAGCTTTAAAACTATCAGATCTTCTCATAAAATTGTTCATCATTCAGAGACACGAATGCTTCACAGTTTCCAGTCATATATGTAGACGGGTGTTTTTATTCATTTACCTTTTATTTACAAAAACTCATTAAATCCAGAAAGAAGCTGTAGGAAAGTAATTAATTCATTGTACGTCAACATATATAAATGATTTGTGAAAAGAAGTCTACAGCTGCGGCCAAAGTTTTTTGACACTTCGATTTTTTCTTATTCCTTGGGTATTTCTATAAATATACTTGTGTGTAATTTTATTCATGTGTCCAATACATTTGCAGAGAAAAATCAAGGTAAAATCTTTCTTATAACATTTTTGAAATACCTAAAATGACGATGCTATTGAAATGTATAAAATCCTCGTATCAATATGCAACATCATATTTGTTGATTAATCTGATATTCCATGTTGACAGAAGTTGATAATGATATCATAAAGGAAAAAATACGTAATTATAACGTGGAGGAAAGAAATCTAATATACAGACAGCGCGTAGAGGGTGTCAGCTTTCGATAAATAGCACCGCGGGTCTGTGGAGCAGAAGTGTTGAAGAGAATACAAGGAAATGAAAACATTCAAGACCAATCTCGTTCTGGACAAGCCAGTGTTAGTATGTAACATGACGATAGGTCTTTGCACCGTATGAGCCTTCTAGATCGTAAAAAAATCGCAGTCCAGCTACAACATGAATAAATAGAGAGTAGTCAGGTTTAATACATCTGTAAAAACAGTCTATCGCAGAGTGCTTTCACAAACCTGAAGTCATATAAAGCCCACCAGAAGCCGCTGATCAAACTTCAGCAAAAGCGACGTCGAGTGGCTTGGACACGTGCTCACCACAACGGGGAGGGTTAAGGTACAACTAGTCCACTTTCTAGTTGTTCTTGACCCCAGGCAACGGTAGAGTCCGGAGAATAGCAGTAGAATTGAGATGGTATAGTGCCAACAGTAAAGCATGGTGGCCGTTTTGAAATGTTATGAGAGTGCATGTCAAGTTCACTGTTTGTGATAGAACGATGAATTCAAAGAAGCACCAAGCTGTACCTGAGAGATTACATGATGCCCTCACCCCAATACATCTCCATAAATGCGAAGAATGTGATTTGAAAGTAGGACACTGCCCCATGTCACAAGTCTGCGTCCATATGCAGTGGTTCCTGGTAAACAACATCACGATGATGGACTGGACACTTTAATCTCCAGTTATGAATGATTTGTAAAAGGCAGTCTTCATCATATTGATATTACAATCACTAGATAACCTCTGGCAGGGCCTGAAAAAAGACTTAAATCGCCATCGCCAGCCTCTAATGAGAAACTACAGAACTACAGAACTACAGAATCTAGGACCAGCAAAGACCCTAAGGTCCGCTCGAGGCTAGCCCGCTACACTAAATCAAAAACTACGATACACCCTTATCTACGAGTGTATCTCTAACATGCTATTTTTTATTTTTATTTTTTTTTTTTAATACTATCTACTGTACACACTTATCTACATGTGTACATTATCGTGCAATTTTAACTAATCAAACTAGGGGTCGGGGGAGATAGAAAGTTTTTCTTCTCATCTTCCGCAGCCACTCGACTGCTAGTGGTGAAAAGCTAATTTAGGGATAGAGACTACTTATAGGATAGGCGGAAAAGAAATGGGACATCTAAGCTACACATGCAGAGAATCGCCGGCATCATTTTTAGTCATCATAATTTCATATCCTTAAACCTCCGCTCCAAACTCTCTCTCTGCAAGGACGTTTAAATTCACAGTGCTCAACTACGTTATATTTAAACTATTCAAATGCACGTCAAGACGATTTTTGAACATATTAACCGAAGTGCTATCTACTACGTGGGTGGGCAGCCGATTCCAATTTTGAGTAACTTTAAATGTAAAATAGTTTTGGGCTATACTAGTGTTAAAACGCTTGTTCACTAATTTTAACCCGTGCTGACGAGTATTTCCCCTATGATCCAGTTCGAACAGATTGCGAAAGTCAACGTTTGAGAAACCCTTTAGTATTTTAAATACTTCTATTAGCTGGCCACGTAATCTTCTGCGTTCTAGCGATGGCAAATCTAAAGCCCTGAGCCTTTCCTCGTATGATCTATTCCTCAGCTCTGGAATTAATTTCGTAGCCTTACGCTGCACTCTTTCTAATTGCGCGATATCTTTCATTAAATATGGAGCCCAAAATTGAACAGCGTATTCGAGAAGTGGCCGCACAAGGGATTAATATAAAGGTAAAATTACATCCTGAGATTTGAAGGTGAAATTACGCGCGATATAACCCAAAACGCGATTTGCTTTTTTACACGCATCCGCGCATTGCTTCGAGAATTTAAAATCGTCTGAGACTAATACTCCCAAGTCTTTTTCTAATTTAACCGCGTCGAGGACTTGGCCTTTCATCGTATATTCTACTCTTAAATTATGGCAACCCAAGTGCATTACCTTGCATTTGCTTAAATTAAATTCCATTTGCCACTTGTCCGCCCAATTGGCAATCGAGTTTAGGTCCCCCTGCAATTTATCGACATCCGATCTTACATAGGCACGATTGCCCAGCTTCGTGTCGTCCGCAAATTTTGAAATCCGACTAAGTATGCCTTTATCTAAATCCTTAATATAAATTAAAAACAATAAAGGGCCTAAAACAGAGCCCTGCGGTACCCCACTACTAACGCTGGCCCAATCTGAACATTCCCCATTTATTACCACCCGCTGCGAGCGATCTTTCAGCCAATTTCTAATCCAGTTTAAAATCTTACCAGTCACCCCAATCGCTTTAACTTTCATTAATAACCTTTGGTGGGGGACGGTGTCGAACGCCTTTTTAAAGTCTAAATATATTACGTCTACAGCTTTGCTTTCATCGTACACGCAAATCATTTTGTGGAAGAATTCGAGCAAGTAATTCAAGCACGATCTCGCACGCCTAAATCCATGTTGGGTATCGTTAATCAGCTTATTTGCCTCGAGGTGGCTCACTATTCTATCTTTAATTACAGATTCTAAAAGCTTCCCAACTACCGAAGTTAGACTAATAGGCCGAAAATTCGTTGCTTCAAATCTATTCCCCTTCTTAAATATAGGTGTAACGTTTGCTCGCTTGAAATCCAACGGAACTACGCCATCCTCTAATGAGCGATTGAAAATTTCACGCAATGGCTTAACGAGTTCATTTTGAAGCTCCTTTAAATGAATTGGATATACCCCATCGGGGCCCGGAGATTTCGACTTTTTCATTAGCTTAATAAATTTAAGGATTTTCTCGTCATTTATAGTTACATCGGATATGCAATTATCAGCACTACGAACTTCCCCAATTAACGATTCCAATTCGGAAGAATCTTCCACAGTAAACACGCTCGTAGACTACAGGCAGTCATCACCGAGAAGTGGGCCAGGTGTTTTCAATACTACCAGAAGAAAATGCAGACTTTAATTAAGCAAGAGAAGAGGTAGTTCACGATAGTCTCTGCAACAACCATACAAAATATCAGTGCCTGCTGTCGAACACCAAAGTAAAGAGAATCTCAGAGCAGAAGCCACAACATTCCAACAAAAGCACCAGGCCAGTCAGTAATTTCCAGATTCACACTTAATAAGGCTCCGGACAACATCAGTGAATCGATTAACAAGATATTCAATACATCCATTAACACAGGATATTTTCAGACGACTTTATTTAGCCAAATGACCTTCATTCCAAAACTAGGCACATCACCAGATCTCCTCTAAAGCTACAGATCTATATCACTTATGAACTTCATCGCAAAGTTTTCGAGAAAATCCTCAACAGAAAACTCATAGAATATGTGACCGAAAACATTCTCTATAAAGAATACCAGTTCGGATTCCGTAAAGACAGAGGCAACACAATGGCACTTGGTGGCATCCCAGAAAAGATTGCCAAAGGCCAAAACAGAGAAAAAATGCACCACTTTGGTCATTAGAGATGTAAAAAAGGCATTGACAACAAAATCTGGATCAGAGACATGCAGTACAATATCTTGAACCTGCAGATGAACAATAATCTAGAGGAATTCTCTGCCACTATTTGACAGAAGGAATTATTACAAAGGAGTCGAGTTAGAATTGGAAGTTGTACTTCCAGGGGGGGCTGTTTCAGCTCCTCATTGTATTCGATTTATAGAGCAAACCTGCCAACACTTAGAATGCCTGAAAGCCTCAATATCTAGCTTGCTTACGAGTCAATTAGTCGTCGTCCAATACAGGAATGTGAGAGTTCAGGCACGTATAACAGCTATAGAGAATTAAAACATCAACTAATTAGAGAAGGATTGGAAAATAAGAATATACAGGAGAAAATTCCCCGTACTCCCTATCTCGAGAGGAAAGGTAGCCGATATCAAAGTGCAGGGACAGCTCTACCCATATCATGTGGAAAGCAAAGCAATAAGGGTAAAGATAACCTCAAGATGCTACATAAGCCACGTAGCCAAAAGAATAGAAACATCCTTGTGTAAAGACTTCTATTTTCAATAAGAGCCTTAAGTACCAGGAATAAAAGAAAAATCTGTATTGCTCTAGGAAGGGAGGCATTCATTTACCCTCCCACCCCCTTAATACCCCATTAAAAGCATGAAAATGGAATTCCAGGAAGTTGAAAACAAAATTTTCTATCTAATAACCAACATCAGAGAAACGATCAAAGGACCCAGGTATCCCTACATAGAGAGGTTAATATTGAGCCGTTGAACATCATCAAAAACAGAGCGAAAAAATCTGGAGAAATATCGACAAAGGAGTAAACACTCCTTTCATCTTCAGATTCCCTAGTCGAATTATTCAACAGAAAATAGTGTAAACACCCTTATACACATAAATAATACTAAAGCTGCATCTGGGTATGACATAAAACTACACCCGGTGGCGACGCTCTGATTGGGTACTTTCAGAGTGTTAGGGATAGTGGAATTACCCTTTAATCTGGCATTGCTCCCAGGTCCATTCTGATCCGGAGTGATAGCACCTGCCTAGGGTCTCTGCGGTCTTGTAGGGTAAGACTCTTCAGGCAAAGGCTAGGAGATAGGAAACTCCGATATCAAAAGACCGAACGAACCCTCCAAATCTTCAATAGCAGAACAGGAGGACGAAGTTTTCATCAAAACTCAACGGCTGTGAAGGCGGAAGGGGGCTGCACAAGTCTATTAGCTCCGATCGTCGTGGTTTCCCCCTGCCATTGGACCCAGCTGAAGTCTTGTGAAGTTTGTGTGCTTACTGAATGTGCATCCGTGAGTACACTCTAAACAAACTCCCGCACAGGCGTCTTCATACATGTCTGTCTTATGACAATGAAGACTCCGATCCTCGACCTCGAGGAAATGCAACGATGGCACGAATACTAACAACGATTCAAGAATTGTAACCATCTCCCGAGGAGCTCTACCGAACGTGACTTCTCCTAACCGAACATGAAAAGGAATCACCTAACAACAACCCCCCCCCCTCCCCGCAGAAAGTGACTAATCGAATAAGACACCTAAACTGATCAAATCACAAAGGGGAATATATGCGAAGTGAAACAGCAAAGTGTGACAAAAAGTGAAGTGAAAAAATATTTGATTAACTATAGTGAAATGAGATAAAAGTTCTCAACTATAGTGAAATGAAATAAAGTGTTCAACTGAAGTAAATAGAAACAATAAAAAGTGCTCAAGTTGAAACCTCCACTACATACAGAGCTGAATAGTAAAAAACAACAACAATACATCCAGATAACCGTATGAATGCTACAAAACATACAATAATAAAAGAAAGAATAAATGATTACAGAGATTGGTTGGTTCACCCGACAACTTTACGGAAGTTGGGATTACATAGAGAAAAGCAATAAATAAAAAAGGAATACTAAAGGATAATACAGCTCGTGGTTAGGATTCCACGTTAATCAGTAGATCCAAACTAAGGAGAACTATTCCATTCTATCCATCTATCCCCAGCTAAAAAAAAGAAGGTTACATAAGATAAATTTCTTCTCTCTTAATATACTCTCCTTTTCACGCTCTTCCATCTCCTTCTTCTCTTATCGTCCCTCATTGGCCCCGGCCGCTACTTCATCCTCTGGCCCACCAAACATAGTGGGCCAATACACATTTCCCTTTTAACGTTCAGTTCGCCCTGATACTTGTTCCAACTAGTCTTGGAGTACTGTTTCTTGGCCGGCCTAAGTGCTAGCGAGACCATTAAGAAGTTGTGGTCAGTTGGAAACACCGGGCCCGGCTGGAGATCACACTCGGCAAATTCAGAGTACTTACAGAGAATTGCCTAAAACTTCCAATCAAACTCCGATGTTGGGCACATCGCTCCATGTTAGATTCGTATTTGTATGAATTCGTATGGCATAGAAAATATGAGAATACAGACCTATCTAAGACCATTTTAAGATGTATTTAGAAGTTTAAGCGTTAAACTAAAAGATTAAATTAAAATCTTCAAAAGTACTTTAAAATAAATAAATTAAATATTATTTCTATCTTAATAAGATATCCGAACCTAACCTTGACATTAATAATTTCTCAAAAAAGATAAACATATTTGGAATCAGCGTAGAAACTGCATTAGTGTTACGATTTACAAAAACACCTAACTTAGCCACACCTAATCAACTTTAAAACAAATAATCTATCAAACAAAAAAATACATAAATGAAATCAGCATAAGAAACTACAAGATTCAAAATCCTATTTAGCTTAATTTTAAAAACTATTCAAATCTTATTTTGATAACAATCCTATATTTATATATATATATATATATATATATATATATATATATATATATATATATATATATATATATATATATATATATATATATATATATATATATATATATATATATATATGTATAACTGAATCACGAAAATATATATATAGATAAAGTGATTCTACAACATAATGTAAACAAAGGCGTAATTAAAATGGCTAAAACAATACTCCTTGTATGCACAATGTGTCATTGATATTTTTGGACTTATTATTTCTTTATATTGTTTTTTATTTACTGAGAAAAGGTTTAAATTTCTGAAAGAGTACCTAATTTTTAATGAGAATTTAAGCAAAATTAATTCCTTTTTTTTTTTTCTTTTCTATGGTTTATTTTAGTTACCCTCTAAATTTAGATTTTTCTCCAATATTGATTTCTTTCACCCTCAATGGTAAACAAAAATAATCCTTAAGGCTATGTATTGGTACACCTATCCTCCACGTTTAACGTACAAGGTCTTGGAATCGACCCTAGATTTTAATATTTCATAATCTGCTGTTTCCTGTATTCTGAACATAACATATTAACGTAGTCCATTGCTGTTCTTCGCTACAATTAATACTGCATCTCACATAGCACTTTGCTGCTTTTTCTACAATTAACACTGCCAATTATCGTATCTCTTTACTCCCCGATCCCCTCGAATCTCTCTTTTGCCTTTATTGCTTTTTCTTGATTTGTAATAGGAAAGTGAGGAAACCTTTTTAAAGGCGAAGCTTCTTTCTTTAAAATTTGTTTATAGATGTCGTAAAATGTAAGTTTCTTTCATAGTATTTGTGATTTCAAAGTTTGTGATCGTCGCTACTATAATCGCTTATCTTTTCTGACCATTTTGGCCAGCAAGGGAAGAATAGAAAGCCTTCTGGGGCGTACTCTTAACCCTGTAAAACGGAGAAGGTGTAGCATAAATGCATGTTATCCTAACTCCAAGCCTGCAGAATATCTGCAGCCTTGTTCTCCTTACTTTTTGCACGAGATGCGTATGTTATATTTAACTTTAAATTAACTGAAAAGAAATATCCGTATTCTCGTGTCTTCTATTCCATATCGTAAAATGTTTGTGTAATAAACACAGAAAATATAATTAATTACAATATCTAGATTTCGAAATTATACAGAGGAAATTTATTTAATAATTGTTCTTGGTAATCTGAATTACGTTGTCATCAAATGAAAAGAGATGGAGATAACGGTTGCTAAAAAAAAGCTGACAATTCTTGGAATATTGCGCTACCAAACATCACTACTTATTAAAAGGAGAGAAAGCACCCTTAATTCGGAGATTTATGTTCACTTCCATACCTTTGTAACAGGGCCAGATCCAGGAGAGAGGAGCTAGGAAGTTCAAGCCCCTCCCCGAAAACTTTAAACCCGTTTATGTTTACACATATTTTTTTAACCCATTATTGTATTCTGCTATTCATGAATAGTTATTTAATAATATAAAATATATATAAAACAGTTTTTTAAACCGTTGCGGTCGTAAGTACCTTATATGACACACACTCAAATACAAGTAAATTTAAAAATTAATTACTAATTTTAGTATTATACCTTAGCTGGCGTCCAAAAAGATACAATAAACCACAAATCATAATTTTTTGGTGTGGAAAAAATCGGACCTGATAGAGTTAGTGCTCACTCCTGTGTGTTACTTTTATTTTTTAAATTATCAATATTATGTATGATAACCATTATTAATCGTCAATACCTTTTTCTGAGACTACTCAGACGGAGGAATTTAGGGTAGCCCTTTTCCCTATCAAATTTTTATCCTGGATCAGCCACTGCTTTATAAGACCCTTTTATACCTCTGATCGAAGGCAAGGATGAGGTACATAAAAAAAAGAACGTTTAGATAAAGGAAAGGAAATCGATCAAGGGAAACGATAATCCAGTTTTCTGGAAACTATCGCTATCCCTTCACCCGTCTAAACATATTCTCATTTCCACACTATTCAAAAATCATCTACTACTAATTTCTACCTTATTACACCTCAAGAACCTTAAGAACATTCTCATTGCTCCGCGTAGCTCGCGAGAAGCGAAATAAAGCGTCCGTCTTTTGTTTGAGTCGTCTCTCTCCTTCTTTCTGCTAATTCTTAGAATGCATAATTGTCTGCGATTTAATTCAACCTGAATCTAAACTAAATCCTAAGGAAAATATTTGGGATTTACTAATAATTTCAATGAAATTATTTGTGAGCTATAAAAAGGAGCATCACTCGTGGAATATCGTCAAAAAGAGATACAAGAAGAGATACAGTATAAATGAAGACCAGCTAATTAAACCAAAAGAAACATCGGGATGATAATTAATGTTTGGGAAGCACGAGGAAAGTAGGCGCAGGTCCTCATTACGGGGAAAGGGTCAGGAAATAGGTTGGTTATTGTTTACCTCTAGCCAGAGGGCGTTTAGAACCCTTATGTAGTTCAATGGAGTCTCACCCCATAAAATTGGGAGGAAGGGGTGAAAAATCAAAGATCAGTGCATTGTTGTGGGTAGGAAAGCGGTGCGTCATGACTTAAGAGGAAACTGCGCAAGCGTAAGACTCTGCGCGCTGCGGGATTGGCGGGAGGTCCCTGCAACTTCGAATAAAACCCGTCGTATCTCGATATTGCGAGCTATGATTTTCATCAGATTAATGAAAGCCTCAAAAAAAGCAATCTAGTATTTTACTTCAAACGAAACAAAAAAATTCAAAATAAATATTTCATATTTTTTTACAGAGAAAATTTTAGCTACCAGAAATAGACAATAACAAATATTATGGATCGACCAAAAGCTACAACTTTTAAATAATTTGTTTTCATAATATGCTATTTCTTATATATAAATTTATAGCAATTTTTTAGCCTTTTCTAGGAGTGAATTTGCCTTATCACCTTTCCGATTTTTCCAAGGAAGGTTTATTTAACCCCGAGTTTGATGTCTTTCTTCTGAAAAAAAAAAGATAAATTAATTTATGGCAAGATAATAAAAGGTATTTGTTATTTTTATATATTTTTCCCCATGGAGAAACAAAGATGACAAAGATATTTTTGTTTTTTTTTTCGTTTTCCATTTAATTTAGAGCCGTCAGTAGATTTGGTTTAGGTAATCATAATGATGCTTAAAAGGGCCAGCCATCTTACTAGATATACTGCTTAGGTAATCTGAGTCTATATTTACGAGCCAGTCACTAATAATTTGGCCTGCAAAATCGCTCCACATTCTGAGAGGTACTGATTGGAATGCAAATATTTTAAACATGGCAACTGAGAGAAGAGTGCCAGAGGAAAATACGAACAGAATAGTTCAGCCCTTCGGAGAATAGGACGAGAAAAAATAGATCAAATACATATATGACAGAATCGCAGTCAATCGGCTATATATGCCCAATAAGCAACCAAAGGGTTAGTTAAACAATGGTGTACTGACACAACACCAAATTGATTTTTTTTTTCATCAATCCAGCTTTAATAGTATTTAGTAATATTGTATTGAATAAAAAAAGAAATCCAGTGAGGTTATTTAAACTGTGTGAAGAGAGATTAAAGGAACTGAGATAAAGGTAAAGGATGTCTAAAATTAAATAACAGGAATAACATAAAAAGTAGAAAACGAAAATAACGCAATAGCGAGCCTAAATCTCTCTCCAGCACTAAAGTTCTAGTGATAGATGGCCTCCATCTTTACTAAACTTCCATGTGGTAAATGTGAGATGCCATTTTAAAATTCTTGGGTCACTCACAATAAAAATTCGAGCAGATTTATGAAAATCCATTTTTTTTGTAAGTATGGCAAAAGTGGATAATATTTTTGAAAAAAAATATATTGCATTTGCTGTTTTATTATGGATTGAAACAGTGAAAAACAGACACTCCAAACATCAAGCACATACTGACTTTCTTAATGAAGGATACATCCGTAAATCTCCTCAGACAAACTTATATAGAACAAAAAACATGAGATTATACTAATGAAAGGTGAAGGGCTGGCCGTTGCTAATGGAATGGACTGCAAGATCTTCGCTAGCGAAATAACTCTCATGCAGCTTAGTGGCCAGTTGGCATTCACTTCCTTTCTTGTATAGATGCACAGGTACATCTGGTTTGTTTGTATATGAACAAATGTGCCTCGTTTCCTTGAGCAAATCAGTAGTTTTTAACTCCAAGAAGAACCTAAGCGTTTACTTCATCCTTGCCGGTGATTCAAATTATATCAGGCAAAGGGAAGGTAAACGCTCAAGTACTTCTTGGGGTTCCAAACTTCTTCTCAGGAGTACTAACCTTTTGATCCAGCAACAACAGCTCCACCTGAGACTGAAACTTTCCCTCCAGAAACACTACTGCTGCTAGATGCGCTCGAATTCAAAGGTCCAGTAGAGACTTCGCTTTCCTTACTTCTTGTAACACCTCCTGCTGAAGCACTTCCATGGACGGCTGCTCCTCCCATGACATTAGATGAGGTGTCCTGGCATCTCATATTCGAGCTTTTATCCTCTGTAAATAAGTTTAGTGAATATTTAATTTTATTAAATAACTCTAAATGCAACTAAAGTAATTTATTTAGGAAATACTCCTTTAATTTGCACAAAAGGTATTCAATAAAAACAGGATCTAAGTTTGTGATATCCCGTTTTAATTAAATCCAAATTCCTATAATCCGATTGCCAAATCCAAACCAATTCAGATTTATTCAATTTATTTGATCTTCTCCAGGATTTATTATAAATTATTGTGAACTTTAATTTAATTAAGAGGGTTTAGAAATAATTGAAGAGAATCCGGGGGTAATTGTGAGAAGCAAGAGGCTTGAAAACTCCAAACGCCATTGATTGATTTATTCATTTTTTTAAAATAAATAATTAAATATTGATCAACTTCCTACCCACCTTTCGATGTTCCAACGACAACTGCCCCCCCAGAGGCGGACCCCTTTCCTGCGGTCACACTGCTACTGCTGGAGACATCTGTGCCGAGGACGCCCGTAGAGAGGTCGCTTTCCTTGATGCTCGAGAGCCCTCCGCCAGACACGGACCCGTGGACGACTGCCACTCCCATCTTGGTGGAGTCCTCTTCGCATCCCAGACCCACACTCGCGTCCTCTTTAACCAGAACTTTTTTTAGTTAAAGCAAAAACCAACGAGGGCATCGAATTTCCACAAAATTTAAGGGGATCTTAGAAAGAAAAAAAATTGAAGTTAGGGACGGTGCAAATATGACACTATGTTATAGAGCCTCTCCTCAAAACTAGCAATAATGGCAATTTGTGGCACCCCGAAACTCTGCTAGCCTAGTGAATACTACGTTGGATTTCTGACGTCAATGTGCAGGTGATAAAACTTCACCGTATGTGACAGAGTGGCCGCTTATTGGGCTGATGCGTAGCTCCTACGACTATCATCCCACACATAGCCAATCACATACCCCTGGCGCGGGAGGGCTGCTCCCAACCATCCTCATCCCAAATAAGTTAGGGTTCAACCAATCTCTTTGGTTCGTGTCAACACACAATACTACCCCTCCCCCCCAAACTAGCAGTAAAAATGGATGGGTGATTTAATAATTTAATAACTACCGTTTTTCCTAATATCTCTGCCCCCTTCGAGTACTGCCCACTGGTTCCCAGGATAACGGCGATTGTACCCTTGCTGGTAGTCGCTAGATAGGCACTATTGAAAAAACAGGTCGCTTGGGTGCCGACCGATTATTATTATATTAATATTTTGATATTTGCTTTTTTCTTGTATTTGGTCGCTGGACTCCCCGCAAATTAAAGGAACGAGTGGCGCTATTGAATAAATAGCAGATCTTCCTCTAGGTGAGAAGTGTCTCCAAGCCAGCTACTGAAGGATCAAAATTGGACCTTCCTCTCGTCTCCCCCTTTCCTCAGGCCATCACCGCGGGAAGTTTTCGTGACTTCAATTGCGTATAATTCATCGTAGTAAATTATTTTTTTTTCCTCTACATCTCCTTCGTCTTTTTGTCGGAATTAGAGCCAGGGATTTGTGATCCGCCCTGCAGGAAATATTCTTGATGAGTTAGTTCATGTCTCCCTTAATCTTGTTCATTACTCTTTATCTTTTTAATATAATTTTTTTTAATCTATACGTTTATTCTCTAACCCTTATTTTCAATATGGATTCGCTTGCGAGCGTCATTTTTGCCCTTCATATTCTCAGTGAATGAAAATTCTTATCCTTGAGAAATCTATTGTCATTTAAGCTCATTATAAATTTTAAGATTTGTTTCAATGCGAGAATATCTAAAGTTTTGTTATAAGATTATATGATAAAAATAGTAAAAAGAAACAATATGAGTTTTATTTTAATCGCTCAAACTCACCAGGTTTCCCCCATGTTGTTGCCGTTTTAGGATTATGTATCACTTTAATAATGCTCATCGATCTAAGCCAGTCCTTTATTACGAGCGCCTCGTAGATCTAGGATATTTAGGGTGGAAATTGTCGTCCACTTCTGATATTCGTATTGCTTAAAAAACCCGCTTTAAAGACTAGGCAATAGACTTACCTTTGGTTCCTGCGACAAAGGCTCCCCCGGAGGCGCTGACATGACCAGCCGAAACGCTGCTGCTGCTGGAGGCACTTGTACCTAAAGGTCCTGATGAGTATTCGCTATCTTTACTGGTTGAGACCCCTCCAGCGGATACGCTACCCTGTACTCCAGCCTCCCCAACCATGACGGAACGATTCGGGGATCGAGACGGTAACCCCGATGTAACACCAATCAACAGAAGAAACCAAAAGACGACCTTGGAAGAGAACCTGTGAAAAAGCAATAGACATTTAGTTTTGCATCACTTTGTCAATCAATGATTTTTAAAATTTTACTTTCATTCATTTCTTTTTAAATAGTGTTTATCCATCAATTTTTATATAAAAAATAACTGATTCCTCTTATATCCTTCTAAGTAATTTCAAATTATTTAGCAAGATCATCTTGTCTCATATAGCCAGAAGAAAACTATGAAAAATTCCTCATATAATTACAAATAAACTAGAAATTGATTGCTATGGAGATGAGAATATTAGAGCCAAATATTTGCTAAACAATTCCATTACCACTAATGTTACTACTGCTAAATGAAAGCTTGACTCATTTAAGTCCCCTCTACATATACCATTTCTGGTTAAAAGTAATAAACGCAGAATATTTCTGGTAGTAATTAAAAACAAAAATGCTTACATGTTTTCCGAGTGATGTGATGAGTTATAAGTGATTTGGAAATATGTGATCCTCTGCAGTTATAAGCCTCCTCTTTTATATCATTCTTGTTGACAAAAGAAACGATCCTTATTCGGTTGCCGAATACAAATATAAGCTTACCATATGATATGTGACATCCAAAATAAAATCTTCTGAAACGTCTCGGCACCAATCAAAGGAAACCAACCATGTTTGGTTTATCAGCAAAGCAATCATATTTATACAGAAAGTAATCTACTTTATGGTTTAAAAGTACAGTGCAAATAAATGTTCTGCGCTTGGCAACTCAAATCAACTGAAGAGGAAGCATGACTGTCCAAATGGGTGCAAATATTGAAGCTTGGGAATAAAACAACGAAAGAAAATAATCTTAAAAGATTTCTCGGAATTTTGAAATCACTAATTTCTTTCCTAATTTGTAAGGGTTTTTCCTAGGAATGTTTACCAAGTCAACTTTACTAAATACGTAATGAAACCGTCGGTTTTTAAAATCGAAAAGGTTACGCTAATGAGGACATTGGATTTAACTCAACAGAACTGCGACCTTTTCTTAATAAAAAAATAAACAAATTATAATCATAATAGAAATTCCCAACTTAATAATCCTGATCAAATTCTATTAAGTATTCGTGGTTTCTAATTCATGGATAAAGTTTTGAATTACCCTAGGGTAAATACATTGCCTATGTAGAAAGCACTCCGAGAGCACATACCACCACTAATGTCATTGTCATTATAACTGCAACGATCAAGCCAAGACAAAAGTTATAATAGAGTTGTTAATCAGAAACATTGCCAGTGCTTTAAAAACAACTAATATTAATACAGTTAAATGTTTATTTGCATAAAATCTCTCTATCTCTCTCTCAACATATATATATATATATATATATATATATATATATATATATATATATATATATATATATATATATATATATATTTGGATGTATGGGGTGTTCAGGGAGGGGCAGTACCTGTGGCGAAAGGATGTGCCGTGCTCTTCTTGAATAGTAGCTCGTCTGTCATTGGTCCCCACTTGACACTCAGCCCTCACCTGTGGCTCCAAGAAGCTGCACATGACAGCGGCCACACACTAGTACACCTCTTTGACAGGCGGGCAAAACCAGGTTGAGAGTATCTTTCACAGCCGCTGCATACGCAAACTTACTTTTATGATCAACCATAACAACCATACTAATATTCCTAGCACTTGTACGTGGTAAAGACACGCAATCATTCACCACCAATTCAAACGGTCCTTTTGCATCAACTTTCAACATCGGTGGCTTCCCTTGCATACCTTGCACCTTTGGCTTCTAACACCTTTCACACGTAGTCGCAACATCATTCACAACAGTCATCAGAAACAGATGGAACACATGCTCCTTCATACACTCCCACAACTTAAACTTACCAATATGCCTATAATTATCATGCACAACTTTCACCAGACCAATCATACCAACCAAGGACATCACAGGTACATACATAGCATCCCCATTTTTCATATGCCTCACAAAATATACAACATCCATACAAACAACAAAATCCTTAGAATACCTTTTAAAATCACTCAAAATCAACACGCATCATCACACATCTCTTCAACTCACTGACAAAAGGACACATCTCTTGCATCTCTATAATATCATCATCACTTAAAAGCTCATTCTCATCATCCATGACCAATTCGATCATACCTCAAAATTTGACAACATTCTTCGCACACTCATTCAACTTCATCACCTCATATTCACCTTTCATAGCACAATCCTTATCAGCATCCAAAGACAAATCATTTAATCTCATAAAGTCCACACCAAACAAGAAACAACACGGCATTTGCTTATCTTTCAGAATCACAAAGTCATGCTTCACATTCACACCACTGCCCAAACTCCCTCTCAGACTAAGCTGTTCCCATGCCACTATCATTCCATTTCCCAATCCACTTATCCGTAATTTTACAGGCTTTCGTTCCCAACACCTAAACTCATCGTACTTACTCAGAATCCTCTCGTTCACTAACCACACTTGCTCTCCAGTTTCAATCAAATCACATAAGAACCTTTCACCAACTTTTACTCTCGCTTCCATCATATCAGGTCTTCCATGTTCTCAATACACAGAAGGAACAACCACAACACTGAAATCCACAACTTTATAAACTCCCACATCATAACTCACCACACATTCATCTTCATCCAGACAATCATTCTTCTCCCTCATATACGAACACTTTTCAATCACTCAATTGTAAGGCACACCGCTCAAACACTGCAGATGGACCACATTAGCATTCAAACCCTCCACTTTCTCATCTTTGTACACAATCGGCCTCTCACCTCCAAAGTGTACATAAACAATCATTCTATACAAACGACTCACTACAATCAACACTTCCTGAAACAGCGGGACTCCTGACATACACATCGCTCTCAATTCTTTCATAAAGTTCCGCACCCTTGCCATACCAATACTCTTAGGCTTCCTATATACTTCACTCATTACCTCTTTCCTTAAGTCATCCACACCATCGGGCACTTTCACATCTACTCCATCACTCTTCAAATCTTGTAAACCATACTCAAGATCACTCACTCCTCATACATTTTCATCATTGGTACCAGGATACCTTAACATCAAATCAGCCACTCCATTCCGTTGACCAGGCACTTACTCAATCACATAGTCAAAATCACTCAAATCTTCCAAAGTCCTAGCAATCCTACTATCAGCCTATTTCATACGTTGCCAATACACAAAAAGTTGGTGATCTGTTTTAATCACAAACCTCACACCATACAAAAACGGAGGCAACACTTTCAAACAATACCTTATCGCAACCAACTCTCGCTCTACCACATTCATAGCCTTAGATACATACCCAATTATTCGCCTGACATTCTCTCCATTTAAACACTGCTCTTGCATCAGAAAATCTCCCATACAGCACGCACTCGCATCCGTATACAATTCAAGCATTTAAGCATTCACACTATAGTCCGGGTATGCCAATTCAACATCTTTAGCCTCTGCCTCTTTTAGTCTCTCATACGCTCATTTATCTTATCATCCTACCTGACAATCGTACTACCTTTCTTGCCCATTCACTCAGTCAGAAGCTAACTCACATCCGAACAATCACGTATAAACTTTCGCTGAAACTCAATCAAACCCAGAAACGACTTCATCTGCTTCACATTCATCGGTTTCGGAAACATTCGCACCTTCTCAACATACTTGGCAACTTTCGTAACCCATTCTCACTCAACATATGCCTAAGGAATTCCACTTATTTCGCAAACCATTCACACTTCGCTACTTTCACCTTCACACCAACACTCTCCAACGTTCTCAACACATCATTCACAAATCTCATATGATCCTCAAAACTCTCAGTCATAATCAAAATATCATCTATAAACACAATCGCATTCTTACTCGCAAACTTACTCAACCCAACATTCATTGCCCGCTGGAAGGCACCGGGAGCATTAGCCAACCCAAAGCTGAGGTTCAGGAACTGATAATGCCTTTTCGTAGAGGAAAAGGCCGTCACCGGCAGGCTCTCCTCAGCAATGGGCATCTGGCAATACCCCCGTACCAGATCCAGCTTTGTAAACCACTTCATCCCATGTATAGTATACACACACTCAGATACCACACACATCGGAAACCTCTCTTTTACAGTCCTTTTGTTAACCATTCGATAATATACACACAGACGTAATCTTCCATCCGGGTTACGTACAGGCACAATGGGACTATTTCATGCGCTCTCACTTTCTTCAATCAGCCACAATTGTTCCAACTCCACACACTGCTCCTCAATCTCATCAGCAACCGGACGCGGGAAATGCCTTGGCCACTGATAGATTGGGGTGCTCTCCTTCAGGACAATCTTAAATCCTGGAAGCTTCGCTACCCTGAAATCCCTTACTGAGGACCCCTTTTCGCTCCAATAGCATTTGATACACATTCTCCCTGTCATACTCAGTCAAACATTCATCCAATTTCACCATCCTTCTCACGTCATCATATGCCAACTCACAAGTATTTTTCATTCAAAACATTCAGCCTGACATCATTACAATCATCCACACCTGCCTCACTGACAGTGGAGAGGTATCTCAAGACATCGCTAACTTGGATCCCTCTCACCGGCCCTTTCACTCGGGGGTCCGCCTTCACACATATAAATGGATCATTTATTTTCATCAAGCCATCAAACACACAAGCAACACGCCTTACCTTATAATACGCACCGTTTCCATCCACCCACATTCAGACTCACATACTTACTCCAACTCACTCTAACAGACACTTTTTCACCCTTCACAAGCCTTACACTCTCCATAGCAGTCACCTAAATACCGCTTAACACACTCCTCAAAACACTACCATCTCTCCCTAGATACAACTTATACACCCCATTTTTACCATTCTTTTTCTCAATCTGATCAGTCGCAGGATGCACAACCATACGGTTCACTTTCATAAAATCATACCCCAAAATCACACCATACTCACTACTCACTTTATCCATAACAGAGAATTCACACTCATTTATCAACATACCATCCATTCGAACAGCAGACCTTATCATTCCAATCACAGGTACTTTTATACCACTAATTCCTATCAAACTACCTTTACACTCTGAGAGGAGGGCTTTATCACTCAGCTTGTCATACACGTCTTTATATACCAAGCTCGTCTTGCACCCAGAATCTATCAAAACCAAACACTCAATCCCGTTCAATTCCACCTTCACACTCAGACACTGATACTTCCTACCAGACAGCACTTTCACACTTGACAGAATTACCAACACATTACTCGCACTCATGCACCCAGAAGATACTTCACCATGTACAATCTTACAATTTAGTTTCCCGCTTCAGACTTTCCATTCACAACTTGCGCTCTCAGTCTAATCCAACACCTTTCACTCAAATGTCCTTCCATCGCACAATAGCTACATACATTCCTCTGGTCACGACACATCTTCGCATAATGACCAGCCTTTGCGCAATTACCACAAGCATACTTCATACTCCCCCCTCAGCAGTCGCTCCACCATTCAACTTCGGACAGTCTCTCTTCAAATGGCCCATCTCTTTACATTTTAAACATTCTTTCACACTTTTTTGACAGTCCTTTACCATATGCCCTTTCTTTTCACACCCAAAACACGCACCAGATGTCCATCTGCATTTCGTTAACACATGCCCCTTCCTTCCACACCTACGGCATTCCACAATCTTTTTCACCCCATTCGGCCTCTCATTCGCTGTGACATACCTCGGTTGCTCCCTCATATAAACATTCACGCGCTTACCAGTCATCTGTTCCTTTCCATTTGCCCATCCAGTCTGCCAGCCCAGGAAGCTCGACATCACCCCAGCAGGCACAGCCCCCAGGGCATCCAGATAGCTGAAAGTTACTGGGGTGGAGGAAAGCTTCTGGGCTTCTTACCACCAACATTCACACTATACCATCCATCCTCATCCAAATCACTCTCTTCATCAAATCGCCCATCTTCCAGAAGCTCCAACAGATCCTTCCATATCAACCCTTCCCCCGCCAGCCTCATTCTCTCATTTCTCTTCGCATTCAGCCATTCACTAATCTTTCGCAGGACCGTATCAAGGAACTTTCTCATCAATTGCTTACATTCATTCACACCATCATCACCATACCTCTTTCTCTCAATAGTATCAAGCCTATGTGCATACATATTTACAATTTCACTCTTCCCCATGCGAGCCTTCTCAAATTCATTCACAATTTTATACTTCACACTCTCTTTCATTCGTTTCACTTGTCCAAACGATCGCTTCTTCACCACCTCATACCTTGGCTCATCTACACTCGTGATCACGCGGAAATACTCTAGCACCTTTCCTTCCAAGCACTCGCCTGATACATTCCCCCAATATCCCTTATTCTCCGTGTACTTGAGCTTACAATAACGCTCAAATTCCCCAAAGAATTCATCCACACTATTTCCACCTTCCAATCTAAACTTATCAGCCTTTGGCACTTCCCTTATCGAAATGCTTTTCCCCACATTCACTTCACTCTCATTCATGCCAATCATACATTAACTCTCTTCTTAATCCAAATAGAGAGAGTACACACTCTTACCTCTCTTCTTTATATCCTTAACATTCAAACCCTTCTTCCTTCCCTCCTTAATTCCACTTTTTTCCATTCACCTTCTTTTCTAAAACTCACAATCATCCTGTCCTCTCTAGACTCGCACACACTCCCATTGATCCCATTAGTCTTATCACCTTCAGTTGGAGGAGGGGTCAAGGTCAAGGGTCCTGGAGCTATTCCTGGCACCTTCATCATGTTATAGAGGTCCTGCATTCCTCTCTCAACATTTGTTTGCCTTTCATCCATCTCCACCTTCATCAGATCAGTCTTTTCATTCATACTCACTATATCACCTTTCAGTCCCTCAATTACTGCCCTCAACATTGCACATTCTTCCTCTTTCTGTCTCAATTATAGCCTCAGTCGTACAATCTCATCATGGATATCTTGCTCCACAGAAGCCTACTCCCAGGTTGGTAAGAAAAAACAGAAGAAGGGAGAAACAATCAACTACGTCCAATCCGATGACGGACTGCAATCCTATCCTGTCATACTCCTGGTTTCGAAATCTCATGCCCCTATTCGGGCGAGAATTGCAGCGGGTACCGATCCTATTCTTTATCCACAATATATCCAACCCGCTTCCTACACTAAGTCGGACGTGAGAAATCGAGGGATAAATGAAACGGATTGTATATACAGTCGTTTATTTACAAAAAATATGGCTAAATATATTTTAAATTAAATTAAGGGCATTCATGTTATAAATATATACAAAAACAATCAATCCTATCACCCAACAAAATATTTATAAATATAAATAAAAGAAAGAGCAAACAAAAAGACAAATACACCAGAAACAAAAAGAGGCCTTTAGCTTACGTGGTACCACGCTTTAACATTTAGGGTCCTCCCGGTGGAAAATCTTGCTGGCAGTCACTCTTGTGACCAAAATTGGGGGCGCCTTCGAGCCCAGCTTAGTTATTATGCGATATTTCACGGTCTAAAGGCTATAAAAACTTTTCCGTCCACAAGAATTTCAATTATGGATAATTACGTTATTATTCCAAATCCTACAATCTCAGCCACTCTTTACAAATTGCAGGATTAAATTTTGGAGTTCTTATCAAAATAATAGAGTGGCTTCTGCAAAGAGATAAAAACATTTTAAACAAAACATGAAAGTTTATATATATATATATATATATATATATATATATATATATATATATATATATATATATATATATATATATATATGTGTGTGTGTGTGTGTGTGTGTAAAAAAAACATCTTCCCATTCATACACATATTCTTACTGAGAGATGGAGAGGTCAGCTAGAAAGGGGGAGAGAGCTTGGCCCTACAAACACATTCGCTTCACCACAAGGCCACTTTTAAAAGAGAATTGTGATAGAACGGGTTAAGGCCGCGTTAATTTCAACCACTATCACATGTTATTTAAAATCACGATGCTCCCCACGTGCATCTTCGCTTTGAAGCTTGGCGCCTTATCGCAGCCACCTGAGTCAATGTTTAAACAAGGAAGTTTATTTTCCCCCGTTCGCCCCCATACGCCACCCTCGCCAGATTGAGTTAGGCTTATGGGCAGATAAGGCTTGTTCTCAGGCTCGGCTGTGCATTCCCTCGAAGCTCCCACTCCATTGTCCCCCACGCCAAGGGAGTGTCTCGACTATTTAGATGGAAACTTTACCAGTAAAATCAGATTAGAGATCCAGATTTTCCTCGCGAAACATCACCACGACCCTCTCTCACCTTGTGCGCCAAGGGACCTCGACCTCGCGATTCACCATCACTTGTCCAGAAGGACAATATCCCTTGAGTGCCAAGGTTCGAGCCTTCGTGACGCCGAGTCTACTGTTCAGAAAGAGAACAACGTTAGAACAGCCATTGTTCGTCCGAGCCGTTGAAAAAAAACGGGTCTCCCCCCCCCCCCCCCGCTGTTATTCAGAAGAGAACAACGTAGAACAGCCATTGTTCGTTTGAGCCCGTTCGCCAAGAAACGGTTCTCACCCTTCCTCTGTTGTTCAGAAAGAGAACAACGTTAGAACAGCCATTGTTCGTTCGAGCCCGTTGACAAGAAACGCTTCTCACCCCCCCCCCTTGTTGTTCAGAAAAGAACAACGTAGAACAGCCATTGTTCTTTTGAGCCCGTTCGCCAAGGAACGGTTCTCATTCCCAAGACGCCACGTCAGGAACATTTTATTCCCCCCCTTCGGCTGGAACTCGCCAGCGGACAGAAAATTCCTTCACGCCGCCTTCATCTGCACAACAAGTATAAATTACGTAAGCCAAACGCTACCTTGGAGTATTTAACCCTTTTGTCAATTCTATCCTGTGCTTTAAATGGTTTAGCGAACCATCACCTCCCTTTAACTTTATATTCGTTTTACCTTTTTAAATCTTTCAATCCTCGGATTAGCCCGAGTCCCCACGACCCTTTCCATTCTCTGTTTATGTCAATATTTTCCGTTTTGTGTGTTGTTGATAGTTATTATTAATAAAACTCTATTTTATTAATGATAGCAATATTATTATCCTTGAGCTCAGTTCCACTTCTACGACATATATATATATATATATATATATATATATATATATATATATATATATATATATATATATATATATATATATATATACTATTTAGATTTGGTATCAGGTGTGTAAGGTTTAACGCTATATCTTTTCAAACACTGGTCTCAGTCGAGTGAAGCATAGTGTTATTCGTTATAAGAATAGAGTATAGTAGGTCCCTTTTGTTTTAACGATTGCTATCTCCTTTTTGAAACTTAAGAAGTTGGAGTAGCTCAAGGAACTGTTATAATAATTTGTTTGTGTTTTTTATGTGTAATTTAATTCAGTGGTTATTTAGATCGAGAAACCAAGTACGAATAGGTCAGTGCCCATAGTTAGGTAGGCTAATTTCTCTAGAAGGCATAATTCTTGTTTCAAGGAATTTTAGTTGGTTGACTATTGCGCCCCCAAGTGCAAAGTTGACTCAGTTCGAAATCTTTAAAGCGCAAGGAGAATCCTTGGGACTTTCCGGAAAAGAACTAATTGAATACGTTCAAGAGGAGCAAAGGAAAGAGCGAGAAGAAAAAGAAAGAGAGAAGAGAGATCCAACGAGAAAAGAAAGAAAGAGAAAGAGAAATCCAACGAGAAGAAAGAGAAAGAGAAATCCAACGAGAAGAAAGAGAAAGAGAGGAACGGATAAGACAAGCTGAGCTTCACCATCAGATTGAATTAGCTCGTGTTCAAGCAGAAACTTCCCCTCCTCCGTCAGGCCACCAGGTAAATTTTATTTTTGATAAAAGTTCATCGGGAACTTTGAAATTTGAGGAGGGCAGCGTGAACGGCTGCCGAGTATCGACTCTCGTCAGGGACACAGGATGTACGTGTTTCATCGTGTCCGACGAATTCCTTCCCCCAGTTGACCCTAACCACGAAAAATTTGCGGTGGTACATGACTACCTTGGGCGGGCAAACCAATTTCCCGTGGTTAGATGTTACCTGCAGTGTCAATATTATGATGACTGGGCTGAAGTCATTTCAGCACCCATACAATTCTGTTCCGTACTTATAGGACAGAGCCCCCAAGTAAGTTCAGACCCTGAGTCCCAGGCCGCCCTTCCTCGAGGCCGAGCTAAGGAAGAAGCCCAGGAGCCCGTCCCCATCAGAACCCCGATACCGTCGGAGAATCGGAGACCCTTAACCAGGACTTTAGGACGGCACAAAAGGAGTGTGAATTACTAACACCCTTAGGCGATAAGGCCCAAGATAAGGACACGGAGACTGTCCGTGGACCCTAAGAAAAAAAGAACCCCCAACGCGGCCATGGAGATACGTTCGTAGCACTGGACGAAACATCGGCGCTTGAAGAAGATTACCCCGCGGAGTCCCTTAATGTAATACAGATAGTGTGCATCCAACCTGATTCCGATTACCCTCCTCCTTCCCTACCAGGCGAGTCTTTGGAATTCTCTGACCTGGATATTGACGCGCAGCTGACACCGCATCAAAAGAGTCAGCTACAAGAACTAATTGAATGGAGTCACCATTTAACCACCCTATTAGCTCTTTTTGAGCGACTGCGCGAAAATGGCGTCACCATTGGCCCCAGCAAATGCCATTTTGCCTACGAAACCATAAAATACTTGGGTTTCAAAATAGGACAAAGCAAGTTAGGTCCCCAAGAGAACAAGATTAAGGCAATCGCCGACATGCCCCTCCCGATTATAAAGAAGCAATTAAGATCGTTCCTAGGATCAGCTTCTCACTATCAGCGATTTGTTCCGGATTTCGCTGCAATTTTGGCCCCCCTCAGCCCCCTTCAAAAAAAGAATTTCCCCAATCGTTTACGTTGGAATGATGTCGCTGTTTCCCATTTTAATCAGCTCAAGAGTAAGTTCATTTCTGCCCCCATTTTAAAGTTGCCCAACCCGGTAAAATCCTTTGGGATTAAGACCGATGCGTCCAACGAGGGCATTGGAGGTGTACTCCTTCAATACGAGGATGACGGAACGAGTCATCCAGTTGCATATGCTAGTCGTCAATTATTACCACTCGAAAAGAGATATGCCACTATAGAGAAGGAAGCTCTATCAATTATCTGGGTTATAGACAAATTTAAAAGGTACTTGATAGCAAAAGAATTTCAGATAGGAACCGACCACCGTCCGTTAGCCTATATTAGGAATGTGTGACACTTCAACGGCCGACTCATGCGCTGGAGTTTACTCTTGCAAGAGTATCAATTTAAAATGAATTATATAAAAGGTTCCGATAACCAGGTCGCTGACGCACTCAGTAGGAATGCGTTAGCGAATAGCGTAGAGTAATTGTATTCATTGGATTAGTATCTCCATGTAGGTATATACCGTCTTGTACGACTTAAATTAGATTATCTTGTAAGATAATTAGTTAATGTATATGTCAGAATTTTTGTAACTCTCAATCTCTCTTTTTTTTTGTATGTATATATATTTGTACCCAATAACTTACGTATAAATTGTTTTGTCCCGTATGTACTAATTTTATATGATTTCATTGTTCCATGCCCCTTTTTTTATTATGTTGTATTAAAGGTTATTTTCCCCTGTAATCAAAAGATCAAAATAATCATATGTATTGAGGTAATACTAGTTAGGTGCAGGAAGGTACGGTTGGTACAAGAAAACGAGTTCCCGACAACGGAGCTCTATCGTTATCCCTTTTCTCTTTTTTCGAAGTGACAGCTTTCCCCAGAATGGAGGGATGTGATAGAACGGGTTGAGGCCGCGTTAATTTCAACCACTATCACATGTTATTTAAAACCACGATGCTCCCCACGTGTATCTTCGCTCTGAAGCTTGGCGCCTCATCGCAGCCACCTGATTCAATGTTTAAACAAGGAGGTTTATCTTCCCCCGTTCGCCCCCAACGCCGACCTCGCCAGATTGAGTTAGGCTTATGGGCAGATAAGGCTTGTTCTCAGGCTCGGCTGTGCGTTCCCTCGAAGCTCCCACTCCATTGTCTCCCACGCCAAGGGAGTGTCTCGACTATTTAGATGGAAACTTTACCACTAATATCAGATTGGAGATCCAGATTTTCGTCGCGAAACATCACCACGACCCTCTCTCACCTTGTGCGCAAAGGGACCTCGACCTCGAGATTCACCATCACTTGTCCAGAAGAAGGACAATATCCCTTGAGTGCCAAAGGTTCGAGCCTTCGTGACGCCGAGTCCACAAGGCTTCCCCCTTGTTGTTCAGAACAAGAACAACGTTAGAACAGCCATTGTTCGTTCGAGCCCGTTGATAAGAAACGGTTCTCACCCCCCTCCCCCTCTCTTGTTCAGAAGAGAACAACGTAGAACAGCCATTGTTCATTTGAGCCCGTTCGCCAAGAAACGGTTTTCACCTTTCTCCTGTTGTTCATAAAGAGAACAACGTTAGAACAGCTATTGTTCGTTTGAGCCCGTTGACAAGAAACGGTTTTCACCCGCCCCCCCCTGTTGTTCAGAAAAGAACAACGTAGAACAGCCATTGTTCTTTTGAGTCCGTTCCCCAAGAAACGGTTCTCATTCCTAAGACGCCACGTCAGGATCATTTTATTCCCCCCCTTCGGCTGGAACTCGCCAGCGGACAGAAAATTCCTTCACGCTGCCTTCCTCTGCACAACAAGTATAAATTACGTAAGCCAAACGTTACCTTTGAGTATTTAACCCTTTTGTCAATTCTATCCTGTGCTTTAAATGGTTTAGCGAACCATCACCTCCCTTTAACTTTATATTCGTTTTACCTTTTTAAATCTTTCAATCCTCGGATTAGCCCGAGTCCCCACGACCCTTTCCATTCTCTGTTTATGTCAATATTTTCCGTTTTGTGTGTTGTTGATAGTTATTATTAATAAAACTCTATTTTATTAATGATAGCAATATTATTATCCTTGAGCTCAGTTCCACTTCTTAAGCATATCGAAGGTACATAATATCGGCCAGCCAGACATCCACGCACTCTAATGATAATTAATAAGTTCCCTCAACGAATAGTTATATATGGTATATCGTCCAGAGTCCATTCTACGACAAGGATGAAAGAACATTTATCTGATATCAGAAGGTTTACAAACTCTTCAAGTCTCTTTACGCACATGCAAAAGCACGGCCATAGAATTGATTTTAACTCTGCAAAAAGTCATTTATAAATCAAACAATTATATTGAGAGGAGAATTGTGGGTTCTATCATCATCAACAAAATTCATAATTTCAATTTATCTGAAGGGCAATACAAATTTAACAAATATATATCGGGTAGAGACGCCAAGTGTATTTATAAGCCCCCGGGGGCAATGCGTATCGGGAATTAGCAACTCTCTAGATTGTTTCCGGTTCCATTTTATTTAATTTAGATTGTGATTCACGCCAGGTTGACTAGAGTTTTTCCCAGATTGTTTCCTGCTGTTTAATTTTGTTTGGGATGTGTCTTACCTTATATATGTATACTATACTGTATTCCTTGCCTAGTTTCTTACTGTTTAGTTGAAAATGGCATCTTGAAGAAACTAGTCCGATAGTTATAAATAAAATCTTGTGTCGTAAAATGGACTCTCGACGGTATACCATATATAACTATTCGTTGAGGGAACTATTCAATTATATTTAGAGTGCGTGGTTATCTGGTTAACCGATGTTATTTATCTTCAGTATGCTTAAGAAGTGTAACTGAGCTCATGGATAATAATATAGCTATCATTAATAAAATAGAGTTTTATTAATAAAACTATCAACAACACACAAAACGGAAAATGTTGACATAGACAGAGAATGGAAAGGGTCGTGGGAATATCTGGCTAATCCGAGGATTAAGATTTGGGAGAGATTTAAAAAGGTAAAACAAATAAAAACTAAAGGGATGGGATGGTTCGCTAAACCATTTAAATCACAGGATAGGGTTGACAAAAAGGTTAAGTACTCAAAGGTAATGTTCAGCTTGCGTAATTACAAGTTGTTGTGCAGAGGAAGGCGACGCGAAGGAATCTTCGGTCCGCTGGTGAGTTCCAGCTGAAGGGAAGGGGGGATTAAAGAGATCCTGACGTGACGTCTTGGGAATGAAATCCGTTTCTTGACGAACGGGCTTGAAGAACAATGGCTGTTCTACGTTGTTCTCTTCTGAACAACAGGGAGGTGAGAACTGTCTCTTGTCTACGGGCTCAAAGAACAATGGCTGTTCTAACGTTGTTCTTTTTCTGAACAACAGGGGGGAGGGTGAGAACCGTTTCTTGTCAACGGGCTCAAAGAACAATGGCTGTTATAAAGTTATTCTCTTTCTGAACAACAGGGGGGAGGGTGAGAACCGTCTCTTGTTAACTGGCTCAAAGAACAATGGCTGTTCTAATGTTGTTCTCTTTCTGAATAACAGGGGGACAGGGTGAGAACCGTCTCTTGTCAATGGGCTCAAAGAACAATGGCTGTTCTAACGTTGTTCTCTTTCTTAACAACAGGGAGGGCCTTTTGGACTTTGCGTCTTGAAGGCTCGAACCTTGGCACTCAAGGGATATTGTCCTCTTCTGGACAATGATGGTGGATCTCGAGGTATAGGGCCCTGGTGCACAAGGTAAGACCGGATCGGCGTGATGTCTCGCGAAGATAATCTGGATCTGAATCTGCTCTTATTGGTAAAGTTTCCATATAAATAGTCGAGCCACCCCCTTGGCGTAGGGGACAATGGAATGATGGCTTCGAGGGAATGCCCAGCCACGCCATGAGAACAGACCTTATCTGCCCATAAGCCTAACTCAATCTGGCGAGGTCGGCGCATGGGGCGAAACGGGGGGGGATGAACCTCCTTGGTTAAATATTGACTCAGGTGGGGCGATAACGCGCCCGGCTTCAAGGCGAATATGCACGTGGGTAGCAACGTGTTTCTAAACAACATGTGATAGCAGTTGAAATTAAGCGGCCTCAAACCGTTCTATCACATCTTGATTAAAATATTGTGGTGGTTTACCATTATCTTTCTCTGATATACATCATGCCAATGTCATATCTTCCATTATATATATATATATATATATATATATATATATATATATATATATATATATATATATATATATATATATCAGAACAATTGTTAAATCCAATGACAGATTCCAAATATGTAAATAAAACCACTGTGAAGGACCGTAGTATTTATTATCTCGAGACCAGCTTCGGCATGGAGTTTGTCATGCCAGCCTCAGTCGAACACTAAGAATGCATGCAGTCCCACTAGGCATACAATATATGTATATATATATATATATATATAGTTTACAGGGATCCAATTAGAGTTCCTAATCAGGGGGCATGAATTTAAGTTCATTAAGGATATCTTTTAAGATTAGATCTTTGACGTAGAGGCTGCATTTGAATTGTCCATCCGAAAGGTTAAAGTTGGGGATTTCATCTATAAGGGTGGATTCAATGACCTTTCTTTTGCGGAAGTCCTTACATGTCTAGATTAATTTGACCTGTGGTGTGTCTATCGAGTGATTAAAGTTGTCACTATGCGTGAAAAGACTAGAGGATCTGTTTCCCCGTCTAATGTCTCCTCTGTGTTCGTATACGAACACAGAGGAGACTTTAACCTTTCGGATGAGCAATCTAAATGCAGCTTCTACGTTAAAGATCTAATATTAAAAGATATCCTTAATGAACTTAAATTCACGCCCCTGATTAGGAACTCCAATTGGATCTCTGTAAACTATATATATATTGTACACTTGGTGTGACGGCTGTATTCTTAGTGTTCGACTGAGGCTGGCATGACAAACTCCATGCCGAAACTGGTCTCGAGATAATAAACTACTACGCTCCCCCACAGTGGTTTTATTTACATATTTGGAATCTGCATTGGATTTAACAATTGTTCTGATATATATATATATATATATATATATATATATATATATATATATATATATATATATATATGTGTGTGTGTGTGTGTGTGTGTGTGTGTGTGTATTAAGGGGAATGAAATCGGCTAATTTTGAAGATGAAAGGTTGTGGGAAAAAAATCGGTTGAACAAAAATTAATTTATTGCAAAAGGAAAAATACATTGCCCTATTTAGTAATCCAATTAATATCCTGAATTCTGATTGTTTGTCAATGGTCACGTACTGTATTCGAAGCCGCTCATTGGATGTGGACGTAAAAACCGAGAAAGCCTATCTTTTTCCAACTTAATCTTATTACTAAATTAAGCTTGGATCACAGCACTAAAGTCCAAGCGAGGAAGAAGAAGTGTTTTTTAATGGAACATCAAATCAAATGAACGCAAGAAGAACGAAACGCATGATAAATACATATCATCGCCTTCACTATGAAAAATATAGAGATTGTAACTAACAAATCATCGTCGCAAAATCTTTTTTGTTCACCTTTCGAAAATATTTCTCTTTCATCATGACCAGCAATTTTAGCGCGTGCAGTTGTTAATTCACGAATCAGGCACTCCACCGATTATGTGTGGGTTGGGAAAGATGGCAATTCAAATTTGTTGAGAATCAAATCATGAAGTTTGGTGATGGTAAGATCGCAAGTGAGGGTTTACTCGTATGTCCTAACTGAATCCGAATCGATGAGTTCAGCAATGGTGTTCGTATTGAAGTTAAGGGAAGGAGGAACGAATTTTCTCACAAACTTATCACCAACATCGCTCCCTTGGCGAAGGTCCATGATTTTGCGAACAGCGAAGGTATGGAGATTTTGATGATTGTCGCCGAGGATAGAAACGAGCAGATTTTGGGGTGTGCGTTCGATGATTTTAAAGTAAAGGGACACTATGTCTCGCGTTGATTGAGGAAGAAGACAGAGACATTTGAATTTGAAAAAAATCTGTGATTGCTGGCTTCAGAAATATGTGGTCGAGCTTTGATCGCAAACCAGCAAGTAATGTAGTAGATAACGACGTAGAAGATATGCGAGTGAAGATTTTTCTTAACTTTAACTTTAAAAGGATGCTTGGAGAGGTAAATTGCTCCAAGGTGACAGGCTAAAGTCAACCACCTCGAGTGGGAAATGAGTCCTAGCTTCAAAGTTTTCAGTTTCGAATCAATTTTCCCGCTGTAAATGGATTTTGCGAAGAGGAAAAGATACTTCTGATCTGAGGAAAAATCCAACAACACTTCATCAGTTATCGAAATTTCCAGGATTTCTAGTTCATCTGTAACCGGAATGAACTCTTTATCCTATTCTAACTCTTCTACCTTTGACAAAGACTTCCTTATTGGTATCTTGAATGAATTATTGCCTCTGGTAGGATTTTCGACGGTTTCGATTTGATGACGAAGGACAAATTCATTTGTAGGGAGGTCACAAATTGACCAATGAACGTTTTCACCTCGTCAATCCTAATTCTTTTTCAAGATGCCGCCATCTCTCTCTCAGACATATACATATAATTTACTGTCACTCAACTCGAGAAGAGAAATATAGGCTAAATTATATCGTTGGGTTGGGAGATCTGAGAGTGGCAATGGCTTAGACGGTCGGATGATTTTACTTGAGCCACTTCAAGATTTAACGTGTTTGATTGCTTTAGGCATTTTTGACAATATATACAATTAATTTTGAATGTAGTCTTCGCATGTGTAACAGATCCCACTACTGATTGGCTCGACTCAAATTTCGGGATTCCCATCCTCCAATCAGTGCTGAAGTTTAAGATAACACGTGAATACGACATGATGCTTAAGCGTCGTGAGAATCTCTGAGCCTATCCGAGCAATGTTGTTTTTAATCGCTTCTATGTTTAGATTTACTTTCTATTCTCGTTTTTTTCCCACTTACGATAGCACAATTGTCTGTTCTAATGATTTTTATTTACCAAAGCTCACCGTTTTCAATCTGCCTCCCTTAATATATATATATATATATATATATATATATATATATATATATATATACGAGTATATATATATTTCTCTATCTCCGCCCCCTAGGAATCATGCATCTCAACTTTTATGAATGGTATCCCAAGGAAAATCACCTCTTCTCTAGATAACAAACTTCTTGGTGGAAATTTCCTCAACCTGTGTTCACGTTTGATTGCTTGGCCAATGTGTAGGTTGTATATCTATATGGGTATTGCGCCTAGTTAAGCAAGCTAAAATACATCATTACTGTCATCCATCATCATGGTACCACTCGCGAGCAAGTATCTTTGTTCTTTCATCATTACTGTAATGCATGTTAAAATATAACTTTCTCGTAATGCAGGCTGAATTATAGCCCTCCCATATTGCAAGTTAAAATAAAACATTCACGCAATACATCATGAAAGACAACAATCCTGTGATGCACACTCAAATTGACAATGAGCTTAATGCAGACTAAAAAGGAATATTCCCTTAAAGCGCGCTTACTTGGAGTATTCTCTTTACTGCAGGAATATATTGCAATAATTGTATCCCTCAAAACTTTTGCTGTCTCAAAAAGTAATAGGCAAAACATCACTGTTCAGAATTATAACTCCATGATACGTAAACCGGAAAAAAATTAATAAATTTGTATAGTATTTCAATAATATTCTTTCATGAATAGTTTATTCGACCTCCTCTGCTTTCTGAATAACGTCCAAAAGACGGGACTTCATGTTACAAATACACCTCTGCAGCAGCTCAATTGGAGGCTGTTTCCATGACTTAAAAATTGCATTCTTGGGTTCCCATCGGTTGAATATTGGTTCATTCCTTATAAACAACAATTGCAAGCCATCCCTGGGCATTTCCTATAAAATTCAAGTAAGCGCTTCTTGCTAGCTATCGGTAAACTTCAAACCCAACAGTATGAAGCAAAGTTGATGCGAATTTTGCCATATAAATTTGGGCATTATCTTTTTAAAGAAATGAACATTTCTCCACATACCCTCTTCTTTCACGGCCAATACATGATTAATGTAATAAATCGGTACATGGTACAGCAATGAAGTCTCCATCCATGAAAAAAGTGGTAACTTCCCATTTACACAGATTGCATGCTCCCCACACCATTTCCACTGTTATGCCGGCGGTAATAAGTAATATTTTGCACATTTTCACGATACAAGTAAAACTTGTAACCCTCAAGATCATTCAAGTTCCATATTTTTCTCTTCAGAAAACAAAACCTCGCACCATTCATCATCCCACGTTTGATGCAGGTGTACAAACTACAACATAATGGCTTTGTGGGAAGAGGATAATTCGCGGCCGGGCCAGTCGCTCTTTTAGATAATTATGTTTCAAGATCCCTATTGGCACGGTGAATTCAGAAGCTTTCACCTCTGCCAATGCCTTGATTTTTGGAACTGAAGAACAATGTTACTTTTTAACATTTCTGACAATTGTTCTTTCATCCGTTTTAAAATGGCCTTTGGTCATCAACAAGCATAAATATATTGTAACTATCAGAATCCTTCAAAAAATGTCCAATTCCTTGTCAATTTCTTTTGGCAATATCGCCGTTGCTCACTCATTAACCTTTCACTGAAATAATCTTCCCCTGATCAATGTCAAAATGTTATCCAGATCTCTATATAAATTTTACACTAAAGATTGGAATAAACTTGAAAAAAAATAATCTTCATGGCTTTATAGTTTTGAAGTCATGATATGCTAGACACGATTAATAATAATAATAATAATAATAATAATAAGTCTTTTGTAATGCGCTCTTCAAGGCCTGAGGCCTTCCCAGAGCGCACGTTGTGCTGAGATGAGAATGGAAATTCAATGGAAATTCAAGAGGGGAAGGAGGCAATTCTGAAAAGATGCGTTTTCAGGAGACGTTTAAATGTGGTAAGAGGGGGAGAAGACCTGATTTCAACCGGAAGAGCATTCCACAACTTAGGGTCGCAGATTGAGAAGGAGCAGTCTCACATTGATCAGAGGGATGAACGAGGAATATTCAAAAGAGGTGCATGTGATGACCGAAGGGCCCGAGGCACATGGCGTGGGGAGAGGGCAGAAGAGAGGTAAGACGCAGCCTTGTTTTTTAGGGTCTTAAATGTGAAGAGAAGTATCTTGAAGTGAGTACGGGATCTGACAGGGAGCCAGTACAGCTCATGCAGCAAGGGTTTCGAGGGAGAGAAGCTAGGGCGACGGAGGAGAAGCCAGGCAGCATAGTTCTGTACAAGTTGAAGGGGGCGGAGAGAGGAGGATGGCAGATTCACAAGCAGAGAGTTACAGTAGTCAAGGCGTGAGGTGATGAAGGCATGAACAGCAGTCTCAAGACTTTGGCGATCAAAGTGAGAGTGAATGTGAGAGAAGTTACAAAGGAAACATAGAGAAGATTTGCTGACATTGCGGATATGAGGCTTAAAGGAGAGATGTTTATCAAAAACAACACCCAGATTCCTAACGCAGTCAGAGAAAATGATAGTATTAACGCCCAGAGTAAGCGAGGGAAAGAGAGATTTAGATTTTTTTAAAAGAGCAGGGGTGCCGACGAGGAGGACCTCTGCTTTGGAGTGATTAAGCCTGAGGAAGTTGGTAGAGAGCCAGTCAGAAATGGAGGAGTAGGCAGCCAGGAGGTCAGTGATAGAGTAGGCGAGAGACGTGGGGGATGAGGAAACGAAAATTTGAGTGTCATCAGCATAGAGGTGGAAGGATAGACCGAGTTACGGAGAAGGGAACTAAGAGGGAGAAGGTAGATGTGAAATAGTAGAGGACCAAGGACAGAGCCTTGTGGTGCTCCAAAGCGAATGGGGGTAGAGTCGGATGAAACGTCGTCAATCACAATGGATTAGGTACGAGACGAGAGGTAAGAGCGGAACCAGTCAAGCATGGTGTCTGATATGCCAAGGAAAGAGTGGAGACGATAAAGTAGGATGGTATGGTCAATAGTATCGAAGGCAGAGGAGAGTTGTATGCCACAAACGATTAACTGCATGAGCCGGTGAGGGAAGACTGCTTCCATCAGTTCAAATTCAGTTAACAGATGGTCACAGTTTTGTTCAGTTGTATAATGAGATCTCTCAGCGTTATTTCAACTGCTGCATAGCAACTTCAGCTTCTTCGAAAGAGCGTGAAATGGAGAGATTAGACAATAATAAAGACGAGGAAGATAAAGAATCATGTAACTATAGTCATCTTTTACTAGTACAATTATTAATCGATTATATGTACTTATTAGATGAATTCCTATACCGATTTATTTCGTTATAATAGCAATACCTGTATACCATTATGTCAAAACTAGCATGCCTGCCCGTCAAAAATGTAGGAAAAAAAGCTTGATAATGTATATATTACTAACAATACTGAAAGTCAATATTTTACTATGTAATTCTTAATATGAAGGACTAATAATATATTTATGAATTAATGTACCAGTCCTATATAGCTATAGGATATTCATATAGCTAAATTTTATATATACAATTTTATATGCATACCACTGTGAAAATCAATTTAACTCACAATTATCACACATTCCACGACCGCAGGTCTAAATTCTTCCGTTGATGTCATTTTAATGCGGGCGCTAAGCCGAAATCTAATAGAAGAAGAGAAAGTGGCAAGACCTCGACTGAAGAATAAACTAGACTGCACCTCTTACTTATGTCTTACTGCAGATATTTGGTCAATTCGTCACCATAGTTTTTGGGCGTTACAGTTCATTGGGTATGTTTAAGATTTTGCTCTTTAGGAAATATGAAATTTAAAATGTTTTTACCGTTAGGGAGTTATCAGCCCTTGGCTGAAATGCAGACATATTTGTTGGTAGAATTTATCTCGATTATATTAATATGTAAAATTTATTGAAACATTTATGAGACAAACATTGGAGTGTTATTTCATTATTTTCACTTGAGGGCGCTGCTCTTGTCCATCACAGTGGAGTATTGGCATGCTGTGGCTTCAAAGGAGAACATAACTACATCAAGATTGCTGAACATATGGAGAATATCGTGGATGAATACGATATCTCCCTGCAGAAAATCACGAGCACCGTCGCTGATAACAGCTCTAATTTTGTTAAAGCCTTCATAGAATTTTCAGTTATTGCTGAAAATGTGTCCACAGATCTCGAAGATGGAATCCAGGTAGATGAAGTAGATCAGGGTGAGCACGAATTGGAGGATAGTTTCCTAATGAGAAGTGCTTTAGACCCATGCAGCTTCAGCCTACATAAGCATATGCGCTGTGCTTCACACACACTCAGTCTCGTCGCCACAACTGATGCAAAACAGGCACTGAAAATATCTTCTTTTGCAAATATCAACCATGCTGCGATGGGAAAATGCTTAGCATTATGGAACAAAAGCGGTCGTCCAAAATCAGCAGAGATTATTAAAACTGTTATCAACTGCTCATTAAAGGTGCCTTGCATAACAAGGTAGAACTCGCTGTTTGATGCATTGTCATTACTTTTAAAACACAAGAACAAATTACATCAACTCATAACCTCCCTTGAACTTCCAGTGTTCAGAAGTCACGAAATTGAATTTGTTGGGAGTATGTCTCAATTTTGACTCCTATTGCATTGTCAATTGATTGAAAACAGGGAGAACAAAACTGTTTTTTTATGAGAATTGCTCCTTCCTTGTTCACTGTGGAGAAAAAGCTGAAGAGCCTTCAGTTACGTTCTCTGAAATTTCGCCAACCTCTTCTAAATGAAGTCACTAAGGGCTTTGGAAAGCGCTACCAATCTTATTTGACCTTGGCAAATGAAACCAGCGTTACAGATGCCATTATTGCATAAACACGCCATCCATTCTTCAAACTCCGCTGGTATATACCTATCAGTATTTCATGGGACAGTTCAAGCTACCAAGTCTTTGTTAAAAATAGTATGGTTCAAGTGATTGAAAATTTAGCAGAGGGACCCGAAGCTGAATCATCCAGTGACAATTATTTTCGATCTACAAAACCCACTGAAACACGATCAACCGCAGATTTAGAATTGTTCAGTTACTGTCAGAATTCAAATAAAACACTTCAAAGTTTAGATAGATATCCAAACATAAAAAAGTTATTTATTAAATACAACACCACCCTTCCGTCGTCAGCTCCTGTGGAACGGCTCTTCTCTTTTGGAGGATTGACGTTATCTCTAAAACGGAGTTCTTTATCTGACGAAACATTTCAGCACTGATATTACTTAAAGGTAATGCTGAAATTTGATTCTATGGAACTTTCTATTTTTTTATAGTACCTAAGTCCAATTGTTATCAAATCCTACATTAGTAATTATAATATACAATTTCATTTTAATGGATATTTTTTGGTCGTGATACCAATGCTCCTTATCGATTGTCTTTGTATATCATTTATTTGAAATGTATTTAAAAATGTATCTAAATGCATTTAATGTATTTAGTATTTAAATACTAAATACATTTTTGTCTTAGAATTGCTCATAGTCTGGTCCAATAATTATTCTAGTCCTTGATCTGGACACACCGCTTTTTTTTGAGTCGGTGGTATTGACCCTATGACTCAATCCTACGATCATATATATATATATATATATATATATATATATATATATATATATATATATATATATATATATATATATATATATATATATATATATAGGTAGGCTTTAATTCCTACTAAACGTGCGAAAGCTGGTTAGAGGCGGGTTGTGCCGTAGCCAAGATTCTCACTATAAAAGTCTCACTTGTTACTGGGGGGAGGTTTGTGATTGTTGAATTCTAAGAGTGCATAATACAGATGGAATAAATTAGCCGAAGGGATGCTTAATTAAAGTCTTGCCAAGGGTACGTCAAAGGGAGGAGCCACAAATAAACACACGTACTCAAAATAAACTTTACTTTACACAAATATAATTATTAGCAATAGTTAACAGGCAAAAATTAAGAATTAAATATTAAACACTGACGTTAAGCGTCTAGATTTCTAATGACTCAATGGGAGTATCAATCACGGTTAATTAATTAGGTAATTTAAGAATAGAGGGACACTGGGTTTACAGATTACGATTAATTGATGGATTGGAGAGACGACTACTCAGGTCCAGACGGGGTGGTTCGGGTGGCGTTAACACGAGTTTTCGGGGAGAGGGGGGATAAGACGACGGGTTCGGGGCTGCTGGCTGCAGTTCCGGTTAGTTCACTCTTAACTGGATGTGAAACTAACAAATAGTAACTTCCAGTAACTATTTGGATGTTCCTTTTCTTACTCAAGTTACGTTGAGCAACAGAGCGTACTCTTCTAGTGACAGGCTCTGCGGGGCGGGATTTACTTCCAGGAACAATTTGAGATAGTGACCAAGTTGACTCGACGGCGCGTTGGTAGTCGATACGTTACGGCAACGACTCTCGTTCAACGTGAGGATTACGCGAGTAGATTTGGGACACTGCTGTGGGACATCGAGAGATCCCATTCACGACAATTCGCTTATCGCAGCGCTTTCCGGACAATCTCCATGCTATCATAAAGAAGGCAAATAAGATTTAAGCTTATTTGAGAGATAGGCGTTCTTTCGTCCGACTTCCTGTCGCCAGTTGGGGGAAGGGTGGGGGGAGAGAGAGAGAGGAGACGAAGGTCAACTCAAACGACAAATTTCTTTCGTTCCCACGATTGTCTGGCGGCATGTGAGTATGTACGTTCCATACCCTCACAATTTTCAAAATGTATTTAGTATCTAAATACATTTTTATCATGTATTTAATATTTAGTATTTAAATACTTTAAATGTATTTGGCGCCCACCTCTGGGTACGACTGATATTTTGGTATTACTCGCATTGAAATAACCTAATGGCTAAGTTTCACATAAAATAATCAGTATATCTTAGTTTTATTATCCCTTATCAAGGTCACCAAAGGTAAGCAAAAGCTGCCTTTTGCCACACAATGTTTTTCTTCTTAAAAAGGGTAAAAAATGTCATCCGACTAACTTTGTGTGAGAAGGTCGTGCTAGCTTTGTGACCAACGCTGAAGCGCGCTTCCTTCGTGTTACTTTTTTTTTACTTTGATCTTTTTATTCTTGTTATTTGTTATTTACTTGTTTTTTTTTTTAATATAGCCTAGTCGTAGGCTGTAGTGAGTACGACGACTTATGCGCAAGTAGGCAGTCGCCAGATGGGCTCCCCACCCCCCATAAGTTTTGTGGCTCCGTACCGCATTAGATACTAAATCCATTTCAAACCTTTTCAATTTTAAAGACCTTCGAGTTTTCGTAGTGTTTTGTGCTCTCCTCTAATTATATAACCCTGATTTGGGCAAACCGTCTTTCTGTGCATTCTTTCCTGTGTGTACTGTTATCTAGTGTTTCATGTTCGTTTGTGTGCGCCTAATAAAATTATTTGCTTGCTTATGTTATTTTAATTATATTAACTGCCCGATTTCTTAGTTCCATTAAATAGTTTCTTCTTAGTATTTCAGTTGGTGCTTCATTCCCGCATGTGTTTTCATTAAATTACAAGGCATCTTTGTTCATTTTTCGTTTTAATTTCCACGTGTCTTGTAGTGGCAATTGCAAGGTGAAATAGGATTGACAATGAAGCCTCACAGATGAGTGTCATATAAATCCTTTGAAGGCTTGAAATGGGCATGCACATAATTATGCACATGCAAGTAATCTAAAAATATATAACATTCATTCATGTAAATGATAATATGTAACATTTTTCAAGTAAATAATAATATATAATATTTTGTCATGTAAAAACATGTAACATTTGGTCATGTAAATGATAATATATAACATTTTTCAAGTAAATAATAATAATATATAATATTTTGTCATGTAAAAAACATGCAACATTTGGTCATGTAAATATATAGTGTTCTATGAGCGCATACGCGCTCACACGCATATACGTATACATGCAGTCACACACAGAAAGACAATTCACGTAGCATCTGTCGGACCATTTTGTGGTCGCGCAAATTCTGGGAAACGCAACAGCTGTCCAAACAAACTCCGAAGTAGATGCAGCCATTAACACCGAGCTGAAGGTGGAAAAGATCCGGACTTTTATTTACTATCAAAGAGCTTCGAAACACTAAATATTTTTATCGAAATTTCAGATAAATATTTTCTCTATCCTCACAAATAAACATTCAGTCAAGTAAGCTTCGCCCAAACAGTACCATTGGCTCACAACGGGCCACGCCCACTGTTTCCGATACAGTATATACCATCCTGCATAGATTGCAAAGACTAGTCAGTCAAAGACAAGCGAAATAAACTCAAACATTAATAGGCCTGCCTAAAATACCCGCCATACTTTCAATAAAATTCATTGCACCTAAGCCTTCCGTGTTCTCCGCCCAATAAAGAGACCTCCGAGAATCCGTCTTCCGAGATTCATTTTTCTGCGGGTAATCCAACTGGTTCTCTTACCCAGTCTAAATCATTAAAATCAAGCAAGAGGATAATCTTCTCCAAAAAATTGGAGTCAGCCCAAGGCCAGTGCCCAGTAACCGAGTACCCCAATAGCACTACTTCGAAGTTAGTACTTGGATGGGAAACAGCCAAGTCGAACTCTACCTGTGAACACTTAGCCAACCGTTTCCTGACCACTAACACTACCTAAATAACTAATCTGCACCACCATCTGCACATTTTTACTTTTTATTTACTTGTATTTATGCATTTCCTTATCTATGCATGTTCTTTTCTTTTATCGTTTTTACATTGTTCGAAAACACATTTATTTCTCTGCGCATTAAATTTGAAAATTGATCTATATTTTATGCTTTTAACGGTTATACGCATATACCGGTTCCCCCAACGCTGGCTACCTTCCCCCTACTTATATCCGGTACTCAATGGCTAAGTTGAGCGCCCTCCAGCCCTCAGAACACAGAAACCTTTACCTACTACGTCCTTCCAATTACAGAAAGTTGAAGGTCCACCGACAACTTGCTTCTGCAATCAAACATAGGGGTTGATAATTGAGCCTCTCGTTAGGTTTTATTTTTAACTCTGGCTCCTCCATCCTACATCTCGTCCCTTGTCTGACAACTCTACAGTAACGACTGCTCCACTTGTCTCTATGGTGCCATTAAATTGCCATGCAATGAGTTTTTTAAAAAAAGGCAGATTTTATCTCCGACAAAATTATATCGGATAAGACAGATATTTTGCATTAGTGAGGCGGGATGGGGCTTTCTATAAACTCGATTTTCGCGGCCGCTACCCCATATTTCCATCTGCCTTATATGCCATTTTCCTGTTTGCTCCCCGTCAAGCTGTATCCCCCTTACCCTACCTTCCAATCTCACTTTCCTCACCTCAGTCTCCCTAAAAGAGCTCGCCTCAATACTCCGCTCATCGAAAAAGACTGTTCTCTACTTGACACTTCCTACATGTACTCCTACCACACCTCCTTTGTATCTCCCACGCCTCCCTTTCACTAGACAAGGTGCCTTCTAACTTTAAACATGCTATTGTCCGTCCGATCTAAAAGAAACAAAATATTGACCCTAATAATCCTTCAAATTTTCATATAATCCCGTATAGATTATTGATTAGCTTTTGCAAACTCTTTCTTTTCTTATCATCCTATAAAACTGCCGAATAGGACTGAAGTCATTAACAAAAATGGAGTATACTTTGATGAATAAAAGTTATTTTGAAACGAGAAAATTACTTTTATTTCTATCATTCAGAAATGCTCAAAACTTTCCAGAGGAACTGATAGTTTTGAATTTGAGTTTACATTGTGATCAATAAAATGTTATTGTTTCTTTCAAAGAAGAAATGAAAGAAAAAACAATTATTGTTTGCCTTGAATAATTCACATAAATTGTTATACAAAACATTTATAGTCATTTAATATTTATGTAGTGAAAATATTAACATACAGACGACTTGGTGTATCTCTTATTAAACCTTCTGGGGAGGATTTATCATAAAAAAAATAAAATAAGTTAACATTATAAAGGAACTGCATTTTGCACCAGATAGTACTTCTTCAATTATGGATGGTAAAAATTTAGTATGGAACATAATTAAAAGTTTGTCGCAAAACGAATCAAATGCGTTTGCCATTATCCAATTCTACATCAGCTTGCTTTTTCTAGGTAGCCATCAGATGTTTGGTTCATTCTTACGAAAGTTCCATTGTGTGAAAGTTTCTTCAAAGTTATGTAGATTGCAACTAGAGAGACAAACAGGCAAGAGATGCCCTTATCTTACTTTAAAGTCTCCCTCAAACAATATGGTTCATAAGAGTTAAAGTTTGTTTTTGAGATTCTGATGAATTGGTAGAATTGTTGGCATACTTGACCACAGCTCAGAGAGTTAGGAGTCTTCTTATTAAATAGAAACCGAGTTTAATGAATAAATGCTCCAAAAAAGAATGTATTATTTTTTCTTAATATTTCTATCTCCTGTTGTTCGAGGTATTAATCAAACAGGAAAACAGTAATTACTACGATTTTTAGAATGTGAGTGGAAATTTTAAATTTCATAAAAATAGCTTATGTGGTGTCATTTGTAATTTGGCATATAGGAAATTATATGCCTTATTTTTCAATTCACTAAAAAGAGGAAGAAAACAAAGTGTGTGTAAATAGGACGCCAAGCACTGCTGTAAAAGGCAGTGAAATAACTGGAGATTATATAAGTAAAGGCCCTTCCTTTTAAACAGTGGGTCTTATTGCGTTTTTAAAGGTGGTTCAAAATAATTTCGATCTGATCTAATGTGCACGAATTCGAAAGTCGCCTCTTGTGTACTTGTGTGTTTCTAGATCTTTAGTTCACCTGCTGGAGCATGACAAAGATTATTTGTTATTGAGATAGGTCTAAGAGCAGTGTTGGACAAACTCTCGCAAGCAAAATTACCGATTAGGGTTAGGTTAAATTAATTTTTATGTCTAGGAACTTAGATATTCGGTATTTAGGGATTTAGATTTATCGGGATATTTGGCTTGCGAGATTATAACCCAGACCCGTTTAGGGGATAAGAAAGGTAGGAGAATTGTGCCTTTATAATTAAAAGAATGTTTTAAAGACGTTTTCAAAGAAAGTGATGGAGTTAAGCGAGGTGTAATTGTGTGTGGAAGGTCCTGGTCCAGCCACCGCCCGCTGGCAATCCTATGATGTGGATAACTGGAAACCTAACTCAACGTAAGTCAATTTAATGCCGACGGTTTCTCTTCGATTCCCTGCTATCTCACAGATACAGGAGGCAAAGCCAAGAGAAAGATTTCACCGACGCCTCTCACTGAGAACAGTGATATTTCTACAAGGCATACCGTGGACGGTATAATCTCTACAGCCATATACGAAATTCAGCAAGCCCCCCCTGCCCCATCCTGAATAAAAATACCTTTATTTCCCTGGCACGTCATAGTGGTAAGAGCCCCTTCTCTGGAGGTGCTTTCGGGCACCTCACTCTTATCAGCCGCAGTCCCCCCCCTTTTCTTTTCAAGGGGACTGCCAAGAAAGCCAACAGGCACCCTATAGCCGACCGCTGCCCATCAAAGTGGCTCGGTATGGCAAACCCCCTTAGGGGTGAGGGGGAAGGAAGCCAGGGCCCTTCGGTCACTTCCCTCAAAAGACCTGCTAGCAAGAATACTGAACCTTGCCGTGGTCAAGGCCGCGACTTCCCAGACATGACTAGTGACGCTGCCAAGGGGACCTGCGATGTCCTGGGAGGGGGATGGCCAACAACTGGAGGCCCCTCCTGAGATATACATTGTCCTTGAGGCAGCCCAGCCTCAGACGGTAGGGCCTTCCATGGGAGGGAATCTGGTCTCGGCGCCAAGCACCGAATCCAAATCAGCCCCTATGCAAGGTCCTCCTCATACGGCCCGGGTTTCCAAGGCAGTACAAGGAGGGGATGGACCTCCTCCAAACGGTGCCCCTGCGACTACCAGGACCTTTTCTATCTCGGAGAAGGACCTGGCTAAGGCCGGTCCATCTGGACTGGGGGCTCCTGCCGACGGAGGGAAGAAGCGGGTTTATTCTACGCCCTCCTCTCCTAAAAAAAAAATAAAAAATGGAAACAAGACTAGAAAGACTCGGGACTCATCTCCATCCGCCGGGGAAGCGGGGACGGATGGGTCTGCTGCTAATTCGGTAAGCGACTAAGCCAAGATTGGCACATCCGGCCCCTCTCCCACCCCGCCGCCCTTAGGGCGCAAGTCCCAGACTAAGACTAAATGTGCGCAGGGCGGAGCCACAATTACATCGGGGCCCCTCATTCAGAGGTTACCTGGCGTTTTTGAGCCCGCGGCTTATAACGCTTCCTCATTATTCACTCCACTGATGGCAGCATGTTGGCCAAGGGCAACATGATCCATCAGAGGAGAGCATTAGCTAGTGTAATTGGTAGAGAGCCGAAGGTGACCCGTTTCTCGGACGAGAGCCTTCTCACGGATGCGGTGGGTCCTCCGAGGCAGGCAAAATAAGTGCTCTTCGGACACTTCATGGCACCCTGGTGAGTGTGACGACGCACTCTACAATGAACTTTGTGGAAGGAGTAGTTTATGCGAGGGAACTGGTTGACTACTCCATAGAGGAAATCATCTTAGAGCTGGCCGTCCATGGGGCGGTGAAGGTTGAACGTGTGATGAGAAAACAGGGAGGGGCCTCGAGACCCACTCCTACACTCTTCGTCACGTTTGACTGTGACATGCTCCCTGAGTCGGTGCGTGCCGGTTGGTACCGCTATCGCGTAAAGGCACTCGTGCCAATACCGCAGCGGTGCTATTACTGTCACCGCTTCGGCAATACGAATCCTTCACGAAGACGTGCAAAGTCGGGGTTACCCGAAGTCTGTGTAAATTGCTCCAAGGCCGCATACAGTAAGTCCAAATCGTGTGTGGCCAAGTGTGTCAATTGCGGAGAGCCGCACTCCGCTTCTTCGAAGCAATGTGGTGCATATCTCGTTGAGAAAGAAATCCTGGCTGTTCAGGCCCAGGATCGACTCTTATTTCGCGAGGCTAAGGACTTGGTCCTGGCGCGCCCGGCTCTGCCTGGGACGTCTTACGCCTCAATGGTTAGAAGGACACCCTCTGCTCCTGGCCCATCCAGGCCAACGAGCACGGTTGTTTCCGCGCCCATTCGGAGCCCTTCTGCGGGTTCTACTCAAACTAGGCGCTCCCCTGTTAAAGCTGGCGGCACAAAGGGTTCACACCAGCCCCGGCTCAAACCAGCCCCCCTTCCTTCCCCCAGCGAGACCGTTTCCAGTAAAGCGAAACGGTCACGCGCCTCCACTGAGTCGTTAGACTTACAGGAGGCAACACCCCTGAAGTTTTTCGCCAGGCCATCTTCCGGGGTTCCTAAAGCTTTCCACCGAAAGGAGGACAGCAAGAAATGAGCTTCAGCTCCTTTGCTCACGCCTAGTGGTAGGCTGAGTGGCTCGGAGACGGTGGATCCTCGGAAAGAGGGACCCAAGCCTTCGAAGCCGCAACGCCCTCCTAAGATTTCGAGGCGGAAGAAGGAAAAGACTCGCATGGTGAGCCAAACCTTCCCCAATAGGTCCTCGAAGGCGACAGCGCCTTCAGCGCTTTGTCCGGTCAACAGGGCCCGGGGTTCTGCCCCCGGGGTTCTGCCCCCGGGAAGCGTACGGCCATTCCCGTGAGGGTCTTATGTTCGAGGAGGGCCCCCGCCTCTCCTCCGAGCTAAGCCTGGAGGACATATTCCTTCAATGGAATTGCCGTGTATTCCGGGCCAACTAACAGGAGCTGCGGAGGCTCGTCTCGTCCCGTTCCCATCTAGCTATTTTTCTGAGGGAAACATGCTAGGCTCATGCCCCCTGCCCGCCCTCTCGGGGTATAAGGGTTTTGCGAACCCACGACCACGAGATTGGGGCCGGGTTGGGGAATGCACGATTTACAGCCGGCATGATGTTTCCGTTCTTCTTTCAGGAAGTGGCTGTGCAGCTTCACCTGGATAGGAGGTATACTATTATTTCTGCGTACATTCCACCGTCAGCTGACTTCGACGCGCGGGACTTCCGCCGCGTCGTGGCACGGTTTGCCGAGGCCCTTTCTCTTGCTTAGAGATCTGAACGGCTGGCAGTCTCTCTGGGGAGATTACTCAACAAGTCCCTCCGAACAACTCCTTGCCGATCTGAACGAAGAGCTTGAAATAGGTGTCCTAAATGTGGATGAGTTTACGCATCACTGCCCGAGAACCGCTTCATTTTCTTACCTTGGTCTATCTTTGTGATCTTCGGATGCACAGCCTCATTTTGATTATGGGGGGTCGATGACCCCCATGGTAGTAATAATTTTCCCATTCAAATATCATTTTCAGGGCAACTGCCGCCTGAGAGCCCATCTCGGTGGTGCTTGGCGCGGGCGCGGTGGCCTGCATTTCAGGAAATGACTAAATTCTCTATCTCAGTCGAGGAGTTTAGGTCGGTAGATGAGGCTGTTGAGTTCTTCTTCGGTAACCTCATCGCCGTTGACCTGACTACTATTCCCAGAACGTCTGGCTGTTTTGCACGACGACCACTCCCGTGGTTGTCGGCCAAGTGTGAGACGGCCCTCAAACAGAAGCGTTATGCCTACATGCCCTATAAGCGCCGCCCGAACGATTTCACTGTCACTGAATTTCGTCGGGCTAGGGCTAAGTTCCGGTAAATTTTGAAGCACGCTCGCCGCTCTTCTTTGCTGGCATACGTGTCTTCACTTAACGGGCAGACCCCTCTCACAGAGGTGTGGAGGTGAGTCAAAAGGATTCGGGGCAAGTTCTCGCAGGATCCGCTTCCGTTCTCCAGGAGAATGGGACCGCAATCTCGGATCTCGCGTCCGTGGCGGAATCCTTCGCGACCGCTTTCTCAGCATTCTCTAGCCGGGATGCTGCTTTGCCACCATTCAATGCACGTCGTGATGTCGCGTAAGGCGGCCGACTGGACTTTACCTCAAGAGGCGGTGAACCGTTCAACGACAGGTTTACTGTGAGTGAGTTGCGCTCCACTCTTGCTTCGTGTACGAAATCCGCCCATGGTCCGGACGATGTCCCATACACCATGGTTCAACACCTGGGTGAGCGAGGCATAGCCTTTCTGTTACATTTGTTCAACAAGATTTGGGTGTAGGGTCTCCTCCCAGATTCCTGGCGAATCCCTACTGTGCTCGCCTTTCGCAAACCGGAAAGAGATCACTCTACTCCGGCCGTTTTCCGTCCAATCTCTCTAACCTCTTGCGTGTGCAAGTTAGTAGAGAAGTTGGTAAATGTTAGATTAGCCTTTTTCCTGGACAGCGAAGGCCAACTGTTTTCTGCACAGTGCGGCTTCCGCAAGTTCCACTCAACGTCGGATGCTCTGCTCCGACTGGAAAATGGCGTCTGCAAGGCCTACCTTCGTAGACAGCACTACGTCACGGTATTTTTCGATCTAGAGAAGGCCTATGATACCACATGGCGATACAGTATCATGGAGACTCTACACACGATGGGGGCGAGGTCACGCCTCCCAATGTTCATATCTGAATTTTTGCGAGATCGTTGAATCCGCGTACGGGTGGGGGGAGCCCTCTCCGACCCAATGGAGCAGGAAGAGGGTGTCCCGCAGGAAAGTGTCCTCAGTTTCACACTCTTTGCCTTGACCATCAACAGCATCACCTCGGTTGCTGCCGGAAGATGTTCTTAGTACCCTCTACGTGGACGACCTTTCGATCTCTTTTGGTGCGGCCCAGATGCCAACTCTGGAGCGTCTACTCCAACAGGTATTGAACCGCGTCTCTCGCTATGCCGAAGCGCACAGGTTTCGGTTTTCCTTGGCCAAGACTAAGGTGGTGCACTTCCTCTGCCATCCACGGCTCTATCCCGACCCAGATTTGTTTCTTAATGGGGTGCGCCTGGAAGTGGTTGAATCGCACAGTTCCCTTCTCTTGTATTTGACCTACGCCTCACTTGGGAGGCATATATTCGCAGCCTTAAGGTCTCTTGTACCCACGCCATGGATATTCTCCGCTCCGTGACTTTCAGCGCTTGGGGCGCTGATAGGGCTACTGCCCTACTTTTTTATCGATCCTTTTTTCGTTCGAAGCTCGACTACGGATGCGAGTTTGATGCATCCGCAGCCAAACCTTTATTGCGGAAGTTGGACTCGATCCACCACACCGGCCTTCGCTTTGTGACCGGTGCCTTCCGCACTTTCCCCATTGAGAGCCTACTAGTCGATGCTGGGGAGATGTTACTCGCTCTACGCCGTGTACAGTGCATTATTCGCCTGCATACGCGACCCCGGCGCCTTCCTCAGTCGCCAACAGCTTTAACTGCATCCCAGCTGAGTTCGACTGTGCCTATGCCACCGAGAGACTCCAGTCATACCCAAAGCCCTTTGGGCTTAGGGCCAGGAAACTCCTTCAAAAGCTGGGTATAGCTCTCGGGCCGGTGGCTCCCCTGGTTCTGCCCAAGACGCCACTCTGGAAGGTACCACATTTGGTTATTTGTTGCCACGCCTCTGCTACCAAAGCTTGTACATCGCCTGGGGGTCGGCTTCAACGCCATATCCCCTCTGTTTGAAGTCAGCGGGTATCTGCCAGGCGCTGCGTCTGTCGTCACGGCCGAGCTGGTAGCAATACACCACTCGGTACGGGAGATTACGTGAGGTGCCCGGTTCGGAGACCGCATTGTGATCTATAGCGACTCACAAAGCGCCCTGAGTGCTCTCGAGGCATTTGAATCTCCGCATCCCCTGGTTAGCTATCTTCTTGACGCCACGCTTTTTGCGAGCCAGGCGGATGTCGAGATTATCTTCTGCTGGGTTCCTGGACATGTAGGAATTGCGGGGAATGAGCACGCCGATGTTGGCACCAAGGACTCCGCGGGGACTGGGCGATCGGACCAGCGTTTCGCTCTTCCTCACACCGACTACATGGCAGGAATACGGGCAGCTCTTCGGACTGCTTGGCAAAGAAGATGGGAGTCTGTCGAAGGGAGCTTTAAGTTGCGTGTCATTGCGCCGCGACTGTTCTCATGGACCTATCTCCAAATGCCGTGACGGCTTCAGGTCGCTTTCTGTCGTCTCTGAAACGGGCACTAGAAAGAAAATGAACTATCAGTAATCAGATGAATCAGGGTTAATGCATGGACGACGTCCGATGAAGGCACCTTTATTGAAAAACATTCATTTGAAACCCGTCTGAAGTGCGCCAACGATCATTTGGAGAATTAGTTAAATTTTGATATCCATATGCTATGGTCACATGAAACAAAGATTGACTTAAAAGTTGTGAAGCTCGTCCCCCCACCCCCCCAAAAAAACGGTTTCACACATAAAACATGTATGTTGATCTATTATGTTCGGTGCAGTTTTTGTGCAAACTTGGCCTAGAAACAAAATGTGTCTAGCAAAATGACAACGACCCCATTCACACAGCAAAATTTATTTTTTGCTATTCGAAGGAAGATAAATTAAGTGTTTTGAGATGGCCATCACAGTCAATAGACCTCGAACAGATAGAAAATTTAGGGTTTCCCTGAAGGTCTGCGTTCATAAAAGACACCAAAGATTCCTCAATGAATTGGAGACGTTTGAACCAAGTCCAAAATTATAATAATCGTATGAGAAGTGTGATTGATTAAAATCCTTAAACTATTGATTATTAGTTATCAAATTGTATAGAGTATGCATACTTTTAATGGAAAATATCGTAAAAAGTTTTATTATTTCTTAATTTGTCTATTAAACCGGAATTTTTGTGGTGTATCTATTAATACATTCGTTTCAATACCATCAAATTTATTACGCTACAATAAACAATTCAGGAACTATGGCGAAAACTGTAGCATTATGTAGGGGTTTGAATACTTTCTGAAGCAAGCGTACGTAAAGGCTCATGGACTTTGATGAGTTCCATGCTAAAATGTATGCTGTTATTCTTATTAATAATGTTATTTTCTTTCGACTAATTAGTTAATAAGAGAAAAGTGATATATCTTTCACGCTCTTTACCCTCAAATATCGTTTTTACTGTTCCTTTATCTACGTGTATACCCCTCCTCATGTCGTATCAGGGAAATGGGAGATTTTTTTTATTCACTTCTGTAAATATTAGGTAAAAACAGCCCCTCAAACCAAAATATCAATTATAAATAGGAATAAGATCACCGGTCCAAAAATTGTCACCTGTGACGGATGCAGACCTAATTCCATGTAATGCCTAACAGCTGCAAGTCTATGTGGCAAGGACTGGGTAAGGTTCTGGATGTAAGAGACATCGACGTTCAGTCATTCTTGAATCAAAGAATTGTGAAATTCAGACAGATTTCTTGGATACCGCCTTTGGGGTTTACCATACCAGTCAGTCACAGTTCTAGCCCGGTGAAAACGGCAATTCTGATCCTGGAAGAAAGGTGGAATGTTTTCGTTCTGAGTTAAAATGAAGGGCAAATGGCAAAACCTGGTTGTCTAGCACCTTAATGTTTGTTTTTCACCTCAACCAAAGGATCCATTTCTGAATAATTAATACATACCAAGCACATCACAGAGCTTCTGCAGGCTTGAAAAACACTGTGCCAGGTCTTCCTTGAAAGCCGATCTCATGAAGGCTATGATGAATGCATCATCGAGCATCATTGATATGATAGCATAAACTTAATTCGTCTTAAAAGATACCGCGCTTCTGATCGTTGACCCCACATTGTTTGTTTCTTCTCGCCCACTGTAGCCGGGTAACTTTGTGGACAGAAGTAAGAAAATGCCCTCGGCGATGCCATTCTACTCCATATGTCCATGCTCTGAAGTTCCCTGTCGAAGGTTCCTTGAGTAGTGATTGCCTAAGGACAGGTATTGCAGCAATTCCTGCTTAAAGGAGAAGTGATTTTTTGCCACAAACCGTATAACTCTCCTGCTGTCTTAGTCCGCCAGTATAGTCTTTTTAGCCACAATTCTAGAGGGAATTTCTTGTAGACCGGGATTATTTGCCATTGTAGGTACATATGCTAATACAGCTACACCCTTCACAGGTTGGCCCTGCACCGCATCATCTTTGCGAAATCTATGAATTTCGTAACACACTTCCCAGATAGGAACTTCCTGGTTTTTCTCGTTCAATTCTAACTACAGACCTCTGTAGTTCAAACTATTTTAAACACGCCACTTTTTCCGATGAGATAATGAAAACATGATTTTCTGGCTATTTGATGATTTTAAATGCCATGGCATTGTTAAGGCTATCCATTACAAACGGTTAGCATCATGAAAAAATAACCCAAACACTAGAGCCGACCAGCCAGATGGCGGCTAGGCTTCCTCATCCAGAAGCGTGCACTTTCTCAAGACAAATGAGGTCCCAATGCTCCAACACCATTCCTAGTTGCTCGTCTTCACTTCATTCTCGTGCGATAAATTCTTCTTTAGGGCTATGTGATTTCCTCTTCACTAGTCGGTGTCAGCATGCGAACAGTAATCAATGGGCAATAAAATAGTTACCTTCGATGTCGGTGTACCACCATTACAGCACTACAGTAATTACCGCCCCAGTACTGCTACAGTAAGGTTACCTAAACTCTAATATACAGAGTTGAAACGTAGATTCTAAAGATAGACGAAGTCACAAAATGGCACAAATAAATAACCGAATTTGATACAGCGACTTTCATGGCCTGGATTAGGGGCGTACTCCAAGTGAACCCGACGCAGTATCGATGAGGCAAACCATTTCTATTTTAATTGCAACAATGATATACATGCGATTTTAGTCTTACACTAGAGAAACGTATTCATATATGTACGTAGTGAACTGCATTGAAAATAAAAAAAACTTTCGTAATCCCATAGCTTAAGTTTAGGACCCCTTATGGCTAAAACCCAGCCAAAATATAAAGTATCACTTACACAACTTTTATAACCCTGTCTAAAGCCTTTTAACTAAAAACAAATCCTGGCAATACCTGGACTTAATTTACAGGTTTAAACTTTTAAATCGGTAAAATCACTTAAGAATTTGACGTAAAGAAAAATTACTTCCGCCTAAATCCAAATTTAAGGAGACTTAACTGTTGAAACGATTCGAACTCACACCTTAAGGATTTGAGTTCGAGCAATAAGCGGTGTTATGACTCTAGAAAACTGATGAAATTGAGTCTGCATCTCTGCGAAAAGGTATCGCGGAGGAATCCTTCACTTAAAGCATGAGAAAGAAGCATGGAAATAAACTAAATTAAACTAATATCTACAGTTATTAAGTTTTGCAAAAGATAAGTAAATGAAAAATAAATAAACGCACACATTATAATTAAATATCAAATTTGTCTATGGAAAAATATAGTAGCGGTGCCGCCATGAAACGGACTAATCAAAAGAGCGTGAATCCTGGGAATAAAAACTGGAGAAAAAAGCTAAGCGTCATAATCCCTTCTTATCCCTTCTACCCATAGCAGAGAGACAACACACGCATACACTCAAAATATTGTTGCACGCCACCCCTGAAACCTACCAAACAGCATCAAGAGGAGATCTTCTTAAATAATTAATCATAGGTACTACCAAAGACGGCGGCAAAGATAGCGGTGTAAGTTAATCCTACGGATAAATGGAAGCGGGAATAATTAATCAAGGCCAAAGAATGAATGGATATCGAGCAGTGGTAGTAGGATAATCACTAACGATACTGAAGACAAGATCGACTGACATTATTTTAAATTGTGACTACAACAATAATTGCCAACGGGGTATGAAGTATTCAACCAATTGAAAGGGAGGGTACCCCCAGCATATCCGGCGCTATTAACCTGTCAATGTTCGGGAGGCCCTCCTAATACGCTCGCACACCTCCTATTGGCGGTCATGGCTACACTTCTGTCAACGGGAAGGTATCATAGTCTGATATCTTCTTTAAGCAAGTAGTCACGAAAGCACGGTCTTTTGTACGGGACTCGACTTAAGACGGGACAATTTAACAATCTACTCTCCTCTCTTACACCCCTGTTTACTAGGGCGTGTCTGCTAGGGTGCTTAAGTCTCCATAGATACCCAGTTGGACAGGAGCTTTATCTGAACTGGGCGGCTTACTCGGCTCAGGCCGAAGCTTAGCCCGGGGTGGGTTAGCACCCGTGTGACCAGCGGACCTGCTTGAGTGGAACACCAACTGATATGGCTAGGCGTTTAGGTAGGAAACAAGGGCTTCCGACACGCTACGGAATAAGCCAGGACAATAACTTGATTGTAACCGCACTCTTTAAACCTCATAAATCTTTCTTACTCTAAAACTCTTTTTCATAGAGATCAATGAAAAAACATAAGAAAAAGAAAACCACTTAGAAGAATGGAAAGCACCAAGCGGGTGCCTTTGCGCACTCCCAAAATATTTCAGAAGCCGAAGCGACTAAATGTTTTTGAAGTAATCTACGGTGAACTTGAGGTAGTTCTAATTAGACTCCTGTACTACTCAACGAACTTTGTAGCGATTTGTCAAACGTAAAAGGATGTGGACAAGTTACTCAATAAAAAGGCAACTCAAAAATTACGATCAATAGGCCTACAAGCAAAGGTCCCACCGCAGATAGAAGCCGCTCAAAAAAATTGAAGATGAATTAGAGGAAAGACAAGACTTGACAAAAATTAAAGAAGTAGTTAAATTCTTAGATAAGCGCAATAAAAGAGAATATACACATGTTTTCAAAGTCATATTTCTGGAAACAACGATGGCCAAAAAAGTCAAAGAAAATGGACTGCTGGCCTTTAACTTTAAGATCACACAGGAGTAAATAAAAGGGTATGATTTTGTAAGTTTATTAACGTGCTTTAACTTCTTTGCCCTTGAAAAACACACATCCAAGGACTGACCCAACAGAGATGAAAAATACTGCTCTGAATGCAGCTCTAAGAACCATACTTGGAGAGAATGCAACAGCCAACAGAAGAAATGTTTGAATTGTGGGGGAAACCATAGAACTATGGCGATGGCATGCCCAATAAAAAAGAAGTTGAGAGAAAAGAAAAGAAGAGAAAATGCTATTGCTGAAGAACAAAAAAATTTAAACCTTTGTTAAGGTTGCAAAGGCCACTGCAGACAAAATTCAAGGAGCGAAGAACATAATCGAATTAAGACACGAAAAATCGCTTAATATCCTAGCCTGCATACTACATGATCATGTGCTTAATGTGGTGAATCCGGGATCGTACTCAAAAGAATTGAACAAAATGTTAAGCCACAATGGGCTTGAACCAATGTGGTTCCCTGATAACCCCCCGTCAGCAAAAGTTCTAAATGTTCAATATAGATCAACAACTACAGAAAAAGTTAACACGGAATCAGGACACACAAGCACTAGACAGAAGTAAAGAATAAACCCGGGGCCTGAAAGAGATCCAAGACTTAGAAACAGAATGCACCAAACAAAAGACCAAAGCATGGAAGTTGAAACCCCGATAACCAACGAAAATCGAAGGAACAGAAAATCATGTAAATAGATGAAGAAGACGAAAACGAATCTGCTCAACAACAAAAGAGAAACAAACGTCGCAAAGAGTTCAATCTGAAATTCTATGCTACGGAGGATATACATTTTCCAGTTAATGACAACAAAGAAATAATTCAAGGCATTAAAAAGTGGTACTATATATACGAATATAAAGGACCATATTCTGATAAGAGGTTTCAAAATAATAATGAGCGGTAACTTAAGTATTCCGGATTCAATTTGCTTCACGTTAACAAAAGAAGAATCTTTAAAAAAAGAGATGCGGTAGGATAAAATTCCCCTGCGATAGGGAAGTTAACAGAACAGAGCGCAAGATACAAAAAATACTCAATAGATTACAATATGGAACGTAAAGGAAAACGAAAAATCCTTAGCCATAACGTAGGTGGATGGAAGCCAAAGAAACACACTCTATGTAATGCCTACCTGAAGGAAGATCCAGACGTAATACTGCTTAACGAAATAAACACAGATCCAGAAATTAACCCTATCAAAATTTTCAAGTACAACGTAATTAAAAAACAACTAAAGACATCAATTTCGATAGGGTGGCGATAGCCATTAAGAAGAATATAAAATATCTATGGAACAACTAAATGAGGCCTACTTAGCGGTAAAATTTGACACAACAATAGGTCCCCTTACTATAATGACAGGATATCAACCGCTTAGTAGAAATCTTTTACCGTTTCATAACTTCCTAAACGTATTGGGATAAAGAGACCAAGCTATGCTTATGGGTGACCTAAATGCCCGATCAAGGATATCCGGATACACTAGTAATTGCAACAATATCGGCAGAAATCTTGAAACTATTTGAAAGGGGCATTATGGAGAGAGGGGGACCTGATTTCCCAACCTATATTGGTCTAAGAAGGGCAACCAAGCCAGATAAAGTACTGGTATCACCAGATCTAGTGTATAACTATTTAATAGAAAAATGGCCGCCTTCCACCAGTGACCATGAAATGGTCAGTATGACCATATCTACGGATCTAATACAAACGAAATGCCCCATAAGAAAAAGATACAAAGATATAAACTGGCTAAGATACGCCGAAGAATTGGCAAACTACCAGCAACCAAACCTCAATGATACGACACTGAAAGAGATATACTTATCCACCGACAATCTACTGAAAGCGATCATGGACGCCGACAAAAACTGTGTACCAAGAACAGAGTATAGGACAATCCCTTACCCCAAACGTACAGCCCAAATTAATGCAATAGAGAGGGAATACAGGGGGATTAGGGTAATGCTAGAGCAATTTGGCCCCACAAGAGAGAGCATGGCAAGACTGCAAGAATTAAGAGCTGAACTAATAGCAGCAGTAGCCGCAAAGAGAGGAGCAATATAGGACCAGTTTGTTGATTCAATCGATGCAGAACTTAAGCCAGCAAAGTTATGGGGAAAAATAAAGCTGGCAAGAGGTAAAATAAGATCAAGAAAAAGGCTATCAGTTAAACGCAATGGAGAGTTAATAAGAGAACCAGACATATTAGAAAATGCATTCAGAGAGCACTGAAGCGGAGTTTTCGATATCTCACCCAACGAAAACCAAAAATTCGATTGAGAACACGAATAATAGGTGATTAAAGACCTAGAAGAAGACAAAAACGAAATAACACCCAACCACACAGCATCTATAGAAACTGTCGAAGTATGCCTGTGTAGACTAGCTCGGCACACTGAGTCATACACAAGCATGGGCAGACTGCTGACCAAAGGCCGCTTGAGATATTTTGGGGGGCGATTAATAAAGTGCGATTTACGGTTGACCTGGTTTTTACTAATGGCTTGCTAAGTTGCAGTTCAAAGGATATATAAAGAACAAGACCCCCAAAATATAATTTTAATATATATAATAAAAGGGGGCAATTTATATATATATATATATATATATATATATATATATATATATATATACAAAAGGGGTGAACAAATTACTTAATAAAGGTAGTTAAATAAATTATGTGAATGTAAAGAAATTAAAACGTAACGACACCCAGAGGGACAAGCGGACATATAGAGTATATTAAAATTCCTCTTCAGAGAGAGCGAGAGAAAAGAACTAGAAATTGAGGTGCGTGAGAATGATAGTCGTCTGGCCAACAGGCAAACTGCCGAAGAGTTCTGATCTCACTCTCCCCAGCGAAATTGAGTTAGACATCCAACTAACTGACGGGTTGAACAACTCGCTAGGCAAAACACACAATTAATCACCGAACTCCAAAAGATCCGAATACCTACGAGGTCAGGAGGTACGCGGTTAGAGCGCCAAAAAGCGGCGTAAGAATTAGCAAACTACCAGCAACCAAACCTCAATGATACGACACTGAAAGAGATATACTTATCCACCGACAATCTACTGAAAGCGATCATGGACGCCGACAAAAACTGTGTACCAAGAACAGAGTATAGGACAATCCCTTACCCCAAACGTACAGCCCAAATTAATGCAATAGAGAGGGAATACAGGGGGATTAGGATAATGCTAGAGCAATTTGGCCCCACAAGAGAGAGCATGGCAAGACTACAAGAATTAAGAGCTGAACTAATAGCAGCAGTAGCCGCAAAGAGAGGAGCAATATAGGACCAGTTTGTTGATTCAATCGATGCAGAACTTAAGCCAGCAAAGTTATGGGGAAAAATAAAGCTGGCAAGAGGTAAAATAAGATCAAGAAAAAGGCTATCAGTTAAACGCAATGGAGAGTTAATAAGAGAACCAGACATATTAGAAAATGCATTCAGAGAGCACTGAAGCGGAGTTTTCGATATCTCACCCAACGAAAACCAAAAATTCGATTGAGAACACGAAGAATAGGTGATTAAAGACCTAGAAGAAGACAAAAACGAAATAACACCCAACCACACAGCATCTATAGAAACTGTCGAAGTATGCCTGTGTAGACTAGCTCGGCACACTGAGTCATACACAAGCATGGGCAGACTGCTGACCAAAGGCCGCTTGAGATATTTTGGGGGGCGATTAATAAAGTGCGATTTACGGTTGACCTGGTTTTTACTAATGGCTTGCTAAGTTGCAGTTCAAAGGATATATAAAGAACAAGACCCCAAAATATAATTTTAATATATATAATAAAAGGGGGCAATTATATATATATATATATATATATATATATATATATATATATATATATATATATATATATATATATATATACAAAAGGGGTGAACAAATTACTTAATAAAGGTAGTTAAATAAATTATGTGAATGTAAAGAAATTAAAACGTAACGACACCCAGAGGGACAAGCGGACATATAGAGTATATTAAAATTCCTCTTCAGAGAGAGCGAGAGAAAAGAACTAGAAATTGAGGTGCGTGAGAATGATAGTCGTCTGGCCAACAGGCAAACTGCCGAAGAGTTCTGATCTCACTCTCCCCAGCGAAATTGAGTTAGACATCCAACTAACTGACGGGTTGAACAACTCGCTAGGCAAAACACACAATTAATCACCGAACTCCAAAAGATCCGAATACCTACGAGGTCAGGAGGTACGCGGTTAGAGCGCCAAAAAGCGGCGTAAGAATTAGCAAACTACCAGCAACCAAACCTCAATGATACGACACTGAAAGAGATATACTTATCCACCGACAATCTACTGAAAGCGATCATGGACGCCGACAAAAACTGTGTACCAAGAACAGAGTATAGGACAATCCCTTACCCCAAACGTACAGCCCAAATTAATGCAATAGAGAGGGAATACAGGGGGATTAGGGTAATGCTAGAGCAATTTGGCCCCACAAGAGAGAGCATGGCAAGACTACAAGAATTAAGAGCTGAACTAATAGCAGCAGTAGCCGCAAAGAGAGGAGCAATATAGGACCAGTTTGTTGATTCAATCGATGCAGAACTTAAGCCAGCAAAGTTATGGGGAAAAATAAAGCTGGCAAGAGGTAAAATAAGATCAAGAAAAAGGCTATCAGTTAAACGCAATGGAGAGTTAATAAGAGAACCAGACATATTAGAAAATGCATTCAGAGAGCACTGAAGCGGAGTTTTCGATATCTCACCCAACGAAAACCAAAAATTCGATTGAGAACACGAAGAATAGGTGATTAAAGACCTAGAAGAAGACAAAAACGAAATAACACCCAACCACACAGCATCTATAGAAACTGTCGAAGTATGCCTGTGTAGACTAGCTCGGCACACTGAGTCATACACAAGCATGGGCAGACTGCTGACCAAAGGCCGCTTGAGATATTTTGGGGGGCGATTAATAAAGTGCGATTTACGGTTGACCGGGTTTTTACTAATGGCTTGCTAAGTTGCAGTTCAAAGGATATATAAAGAACAAGACCCCCAAAATATAATTTTAATATATATAATAAAAGGGGGCAATATATATATATATATATATATATATATATATATATATATATATATATATATACAAAAGGGGTGAACAAATTACTTAATAAAGGTAGTTAAATAAATTATGTGAATGTAAAGAAATTAAAACGTAACGACACCCAGAGGGACAAGCGGACATATAGAGTATATTAAAATTCCTCTTCAGAGAGAGCGAGAGAAAAGAACTAGAAATTGAGGTGCGTGAGAATGGTAGTCGTCTGGCCAACAGGCAAACTGCCGAAGAGTTCTGATCTCACTCTCCCCAGCAAAATTGAGTTAGACATCCAACTAACTGACGGGTTGAACAACTCGCTAGGCAAAACACACAATTAATCACCGAACTCCAAAAGATCCGAATACCTACGAGGTCAGGAGGTACGCGGTTAGAGCGCCAAAAAGCGGCGTAAGAATTGGCAAACTACCGAGGAGAAATAGTGTGATGGTTTTCGGTGCCTCTCTTTCAGAAGCAGACCTGGGCTCCGTGGTGTCACCCCCTCCCCCCTCGCGCTCACCTCAGTGGCATTACTCCATCCCCCTTAGTTCGGACGGACCCCGGGCTATAAATAAGCCCTGCATGAAAGAGAGAGATTATTCTTTTAGAGACGTAAAAGGACTATATTTTTGTGATCAGTCCCTCGCCCTGTTCCGGATTCAACTTCTAAGATTTAGAAGTTCGTCTCGTTTTCTTAACGGTGCCATACCGATTTATACTTTCCAGACTTAGCAAGAGGTCTGGCTGGATCAAAATTCCTAAGTGCCAAACAGGAATTTCCGTAGCAAGATGAAATAAGATCCGCTCACCCCTTGAGGGACTCTCAAATCGCAATCTCAGTAATTTTGACAGAAGAAGAATTAATTCCCAAGTAAGTTCCCTTTAATTACTTTCGGAATCACCGCATATACCAGAACTTAGCTTGGTAACCTTGTGAGATAGACGAGGGTACAAGAAGAACTCAAGAACTACAAAGAAGAGTACTCTTTGGGCCAGAGAGCACAACTCCTCTCTCCGTCTTTTAGACTTATAACCGGATCGATAAAGTCATAAGAAGAGATCGACATCGGTTTCTGCTGTCACTATGACAACCATCTTTATTCCCTTTAAACGCGAAGACTCGTAAAATATCCAGTATAGTGACATCCATCAACCCCTGTTCCAATCAGGGTCATGTAAGTCCGAATGACTATATATATATATATATATATATATATATATATATATATATATATATATATATATATATATATATATATATATATATATATATATATATATATATATATATATATATATATATATATATATATATATATATGTATATATATATATATATATATATATGTATATATATATATATATATATATATATATATATATATATATATATATATATATATATACATATATATATATATATATGTTTTGATTAATTAGAATTTTTAAAACTGTCCCAAGCTAACTAAGGGAGAAAGAGTATTTCGGGACTTCTGTCATATTTTAGTTAGCTTACGGAGAGTAAATGGTTGTTTAACTCTGTAACTTAGAGGCCTCCAGAAATTAGCTATCTGGCAATTGGTTTGTTTAAGTGAAGCCTACTTTGTTTTGATCAGAGCTCTCTTCAGGAGTAGGCCAATGTTCAAATCGTAAGAACAATGTTAAACTTAGAGGATTTCGTGTAAATATTTAAGTCAATTGATAAATTAAAAGATATATATTTTGGTTAATTCTTGGTGTTTTACTGAATCCTTACGTGTTAACCGGCTCTTTCCTTAAAACTGATTAAATGCTGTAGTGCTCTCCTAATTCAGTATTTAGACTCCTTTAGACGAATCCGGAGTCCACTCAGCCAATAGAGGAATTATTTTCTTTCTTAAGTGGTGTCAGACTAGCTCGCTAAAGTCATTAAATTTTTTTATACTTTTACAAAGAGATATTGTATCGGAGTAAATGTTAAACGGCCAACAGTTGAAGAATAATTCTCCGACAAAAGTGGGGAGACAATTCTTCGACAACCGTGGTGTCAGGTCTGTAAGTTTTGTGAGAAAGAACCCAGCAGCGTCTAATTAAGGGAGAGGCAGCACGTAAAAGGAATACCAGGAATGATAGAATAATCGACGAGAGTAAAATTGGTAGAGTTAGCGGTGGAAAAAATCTGAAGCTAATTGTGAGGCTAAGTGGTAAGTTTCGGTGGTGGAGTAGGTCAAGCTTGATTTACAACAAAGTAGATGAGTGACATAAGCGTGATGGCATCGTTTGACCTTTATCGGAAGCAAGGTCAAAGCCTCGGACTGAAAGAACTCGAGTTTAGCTCGTATATTCAGAAGAAAGTGAGAAAAGAAAGAGAAGAAAGAAGGGAAAAGATGAAACTGGAAGCCGAAGAAAGAAAAATGAAACTGGAAGCTGGAGAAAGTAAGATGAAACTGGAAGCCGAAGAACATAAAAAAAAAATTGGAAGCCGAAATTGAGGAAAGAGAGAAGATAACTGCCCACAAAAGAGCTCTTAAGAAAGACCAGTTAGAGGTACAGTTAGTGACATCCAAAACCGGAGTTTCAGCAGCGGCCAGCAGGAAATTCCCGGAGTACAGGGACGAAGAAGTATTATGCTCATACTCGTATCTGTTCCATTTTGAGAAAATATTCGAAGTCAATAATTAAGACCTAGAAGAAGATGGAGTTGCCAGACTGTTACCTCTATTCAATCGTTGAATGAGAGAGATATTTATATCTCTACCATCAGAAGCGACTGTGGACTATTCTACTATCAAGGCCGAACTTCTCTCGACAACTTACCTCAACTCTGAAGAATATAGGATGAAGTTTAGGCAGGCTCGTATAAGACCTGGACAAACTTACAAACATTTTGGTTTTGAGCTTCGTCGAAGCCTGCAGTTTTGGATGGAGTCCGCAGGGGTAGAGAATTAGGCCGCCGCGGTGGTTAACTTCATTCTAAAAGATCAATTTATAAGCACACTACCCCAGGAGATCCGTACGTTTGTTAAGGACAGAAAAGCTTTTACCTTCAACGAATACCTGGACGAGGCTGATCTCCACGCGGTAAATCATCGGTTATATCCGAGGGAGTAAAAGAAAGAGAAAGATCCCTCCCCAAAGAAAAATGGGCAGCCTCCAAGGCAATTGCAAAAGAAATTCTGTAAGTTCTCAGCCCCAAAAGGAACTTATAAGCCAAGTTTTGGAGAAGCAAAGAGTCAAAAAGAGGTTAGGGTTCCCCTAGGGGCATACCATAATACCGGCACTTATCCCAGGAAACCCATTACGTGTTATACCTGCGGAATATTAGGTCACCTTAGTTTCCAGTGTCCACAGAACTCCCGACTGAGGCAGACCTCAAGCCAACAGGTGCAAAACCTAACTGCCGCGCGCCCGGCCGGTCAATCTGATGCTCCCTCCATCCCAGCGCCAACATCCGAATGCCGCGAACAACAGGTAAACTTTCTATACAACAAAAGTTCGCCAGATGGCATACGATTTGAAGATAGCACAGTTAATGGGTGCCCAGTGTCTATGTTTGTCAGAGACACCGTATGTACTTGCATAGTGGTGTCCGACAAACCCAAACCATCAAAAATTCGCCATCGTCCACGACTTTTTAGGACGCGCCGACCGGTTCCTCGTCGTGAGATGTCATATACAGTGCAGGTATTTTACGGGTTGGACGGACGTGGTTGTAGCCCTGATTAAGTTCTGCGCTGCGCTAATCGGACAAAATCCCCAAATCCCCCAGCAAGAAGTGGCCCGACAAGTAGTCACCCGGGGGCAAAAAGCCCAGAGAAAGGAGCAACCTGCTGAGTTGACCCCTAGGATTACCCTCAAAGACAATGGGCTAAATTTGACTTCCTTCGGTATTGCCCAGAAGGAATGCCATACTCTTAAACCCCAATGGGAAAAGGCAAATAAGGGTGAACCTCTCCAAGTGAAAGGAAAGAAGACAATCAAGTATATTGTAGAAGACTCGCTTATATACCATACTATCAGCGAGGAGAATAAGGATGGCAACAAAGCTCTGTGTGTACCCCAAGAATATACGCAAATAATCTTGAATGCCGCTCATGATAGAATATTAGCCGGACACTTTATGGGCAATAAAACGGCCCAGCGGATATTCAGACACTTTTATTGGCCCCAGGCTGCCAAGGAAATTGTGGCTTATTGCCAGTCATGCGACGTGTGTCAAAAAGAGCCCTCCAGAGGAAGGGTACCTCCCACGCCATTACAAAAAGTGCCAGTTATAACCGAACCATTCTTTCGAGTGGCTATCGATTTGGTAGGACCAATTCCCTCCCCTTCAAGTGGATGACACTCCTACATCCTCACTCTAGTAGATTGTGCCACACGTTTTCCAGATGCCGTGGCACTACGGAAAATTTACACTATTTCCTGCGCGGAAGCACTAATTTTAATATTTGCCCGGGTAGGCCTGCCTAAAGAAATTTTAGCTGATAGAGGGTGCCAGTTCACATCAGAATTGATGGAGTATTTTAATAAGCTACTGCTAGTCGGGACAATTTTTACGAGTCCATTTCATCCATCCACAAACGGAATCTGTGAGAAATTAAACGGGACTCTCGAGAATATATTGAAGAAGTTGTGTCAAAACAACCCGACTCATTGGCACAGTTACCTGCCTGTAGCCCTGTTCTCGTGCAGAGAAATCCCCCACTGGACGCTGGAATTCTCGCCCTTTTAGCTATTATAGGGGAGAAATGTGCGAGGTCCTATGAGTATTCTTTAATAATTATTTACCAACGCGCATCTCGACCAAGAAATTAAATTTTACGCATAGGTAATGGAAATGCGCGAGCGCCTAGAATACTGCTCAGGATTAGCTCGAGACAACGCTGAAAAAAATTTAGCCAAATACCGGGACTACTTCGATATGAAAGCGAAGGCGCGAAAATTAAAGGAAGGGGATGAAGTCTTATTATAACTCCTGACCGAAAATAATAAGTTATGGGCACAATGGAAGGGACCGTTTGAAGTAATCGAGGTACGAGGACCAGTCGATTACTTGATATATACCCCAACAGGGCGACGAATCTATCACATAAACATGTTGAAAAAATATCACCGCCGCACGTGCATAAATAATATTACCGAGCTAGACGAAGAAGAACCGATTGATGCCGCTTACCCATGTACACCACTACAGGTCATAAACACAGTGTGTGTGGAACAAAAGGAGGAATATGAACTGCCCTCGCTTTCACTCACCACGGAAGACACACGAGTGGATTTAAAGATAAATCCCCAATTAGAGAGTCAACGGAAATCTGAAATTTTTAACTTGCTCAAGGAATTCCCGGATGTCATTTCAGAAGCCCCCGGATGTGCCAAGGATTTCATCCATGAAATTAAACTAAAACCTAATTCAGTGATACGAACAAACCGTATCCGTTGCCGATACACCTACGGGAAACCTTCAATACGGAAGTTCAGAATTTATTAAAGTTGGGCATGTTAGAGCCGTAGGAGTCCGATTATTGTTCCCCCATCGTAATGGTAAAGAAACTTGACCACTCATTTCGGAGAGGGGTGGATTTCCGAAAATTGAATTTAATGATGATTTTGGACGCCAAGCCCATCCCTCTAATAGACCAAAACCTCCATTTATTTAGGGACGCTAAATTTATCACTGAATTGGATTTATGCAAGGCGTACTATCAAATACCGCTCGCGAACGAATCTAAAATCTGACGGCTTTTGCAACCGAGATAGGGCTTATGCAGTTTACTAGATTATAATTCGGACAACTTACCGCCGATAGCAATTATAATAGGATGATGAGGAGAATTATCTCTGGCCTAAGTGACGTGTCGTTTCAAAAACGTGTAAGTAGCTACCCGTACATGAGAGTCCCACTTACACGCCTTACGCGCGTTGCTGGAGAAATTGAAGGAGCAAGGACTAACCGCCGGGCCTACCAAGTGTTATTTCGCCTACGAATCTATTGACTATCTTGGATTCAAAATAGGGCAAAGACACTTGGCTACCTAGTAAGAAAAAGTGGAAGCCATAGTCAAAATGCCCCAGCCGAAAACAAAGAAAAAACTCCATTCGTTCATGGGAGTCTCTTCTTTTTATCGGCGTTTCGTCCCGCACTTCGCTTCCATCGCGGCTCCACTGAACGATTTATTAAAAAAGACAGCGTCAGACTATATTACGTGGAACCCCCATGCAATAAATCAGTTATAGGTTCTTAAAGAAAGACTCATAGCTGCGCCTATTCTCCGTTTACTGAATCCCAACAAGACCTTCGGAATCCGTACCGACGCTAGCCAAAACGGTATCGGTAGAGTATTGCTTCAATAGAAAGATAACCAAACTGCCTATCCCATAGCGAATATCAGTAGGAAACTTTCGAGTAGAGAAAGAGCCTACGCCACCGTCGAAATCGAAGCTTTGGCCATAATATGGTCAATAGGTAAATTCAAATATTATCTAATAGGGCGCGAGTTTAAGTTGGAATGTGATCATAAACCTTTGTCATATTTAAGTAAAAATAAGAGTAAGAATGGAAGGCTCCTAAGATTGAGTTTACTCTTGATGGAGTATCAGTACTCCATTCACTACATAAAAGGGTACGACAATTATATGGCCGACTCATTAAGTCGGAATCCTGTCGAAGACTGAGATGTATTCCGACTAAGGTATTATAGTAATTGTGATGGATCTAAGATAGGTAAGGTTAGGTATATAAGTGTAATGTAAATTGTTAACTAGTAGAGTTGTAATTAAGAAAGGGCGAGTGACCCCCTAAGTGTAAATAAGAATCGCATAAGTTGGACAGTCATGTATGTATTAATGTATGGTCAGGCGCAGACGTTATCGAGACATTCCCTGGTGAACTCGAAGTTTATTGTATGAAATATTGTTAAGTAATTACCCTTTTTGAAGTGTTGTAAGTATCGGACTTGAATATACTCCGCTACGTTAATTTCTTTAGGGGGGAGGTAAATGTAGAGGAACTGAAACGTAACGCCACCAGGAGGGACAAGGGGTCATATATATTAAAATCCCTCTTCGAGAGAGCGAGAGAAAAGAACAAAAAATTGAGGTGCGTGAGAACGGTAGTTGTCTGACCAACAGGCAAACTGCCGAAGGGCTCTGATCTCACCGCCGAGTGGGTAGTCGACTTGAGCTGTACGTCGTAAGGAAGCCGCAAAAGGCCATTAAGCAGATCTAATAAGAAACTGGCCCCAGCGAAATTGAGTAAGAAATCCATCTGACTGACGGGTTGAACAACTTGCTAGGCAAAACACCCAATTAATCACCGAACTCCAAAAGATCCGAATACCTACGAGGTCAGGAGGTACACGGTTAGAGCGCCAAAAAGTAGCGTAAGATCAAAAGACCACCGAGGAGAAATAGTGTGATGGTTGTCGGTGCCTCTCTTTAAGAAGTAGACCTGGGCTCCGCGGTGTCACTCCCCCCGCCTTTCCCCCTCACGCTTCCCTCAGTGGCATTACTCCTTCCCCCTTAGTTGGGGCGATCCCCGGGCTATAAATAAGCCCTGCAAGGAAAGAAAGAGATTATTCTGTTAGAGACGTAAGAGGACTATATTTTTGTGATCAGTCCCTTGCCCTGTTCCGGATTCGACGTGTAAGATTTAGAAGTTTGTCTCGTTTCCTTAACGGTGCCATACCGATTTATACTTCGCAGACTTAGCAAGAGGTCTGGCTGGATCAAAATTCCTAAGTGCCAAAAAGGAATTTCCGTAGCAAGATAAAATAAGATCCGCTCACCCCTTGAGGGACTCTCAAATTGCAATCTCAGTAATTTTGAGAGAAAAAGAATTTATTCCCAAGTAAGTTCCCTTTAATTACTTTCGGAATCACCGCATATACCAAAACTTAGCTCGGTAACCCTGTGAGGTAGACGAGGGTACAAGAAGACCTCAAGAGCTACAAAGAAGAGTACTCTTTGGGCCAGAGAGCACAACTCCTCTCTCCGTCTTTTAGACTTATAACCGGATCGATAAAGTCATAAGAAGAGATCGACATCGGTTTCTGCTGTCACTATGACAACCACCTTTATTCCCTTTCAACGCGAAGACGCGTGAAAAATCCAGTATAGCGACATCCATCGACCCCTGTTCCGATCAAGGTCATGTAAGACCGAATGACTATATATATCTGTTTTGATTAATTAGAATTTTTGAAACTGTCCCAAGCTAACTAAGGGAGAAAGAGTATTTCGGGACTTCTGTCATATTTTAGTTAGCTTACGGAGAGTAAATGGTTGTTTAACTCTGTAACTTAGAGGCCTCCAGAAATTAGCTATCTGGCAATTGGTTTGTTTAAGTGAAGCCTACTTTGTTTTGATCAGAGCTCTCGTCAGGAATAGGCCAATGTTCGAATCATTAGAACCATGTCAAACTTAGAGGATTTCGTGTAAATATTTAAGTCAATTGATAAATTAAAAGATATATATTTTGGTTAATTCTTGGTGTTTTACTGAATCCTTACGTGTTAACCGGCTCTTTCCTTAAAACTGATTAAATGCTGTAGTGCTCTCCTAATTCAGTATTTAGACTCCTTTAGACGAATCCGGAGTCCACTCAGCCAATAGAGGAATTATTTTCCTTCCTAAGTGGTGTCAGACTAGCTCGCTGAAGTCATTAAATATATAAATACTTTGACAAAGAGGTATTGTATCGGAGTAAATGTTAAACGGCCAACAGTTGAAGAATAATTCTCCAACGAAAGTAGGGAGATAATACAAGATCTCTTTACCTTCAGCGTCTCTCTGTTCCAGAGAGATGTAATCTCAACTCAAGACGATTCTGCAGATCAGCAGGAACCCTCAGTCTCGAAAGAACGCAAATCTTGAGGGCTGGTGAAGATGAGAGGGCCGCACAACTCTCTGGGAAAAAGGGAGCTCGATAGCTTTCCTCTGAACAGGGGCCAAATCTTAACGAAGGTAGATCTCCTGGCGAGATCTTCGTCGAGGTACGACTCGACAAGGGTTACAGGGCTTCACGGGAAACAGACAGGCAGTCTTAACGGAGTGAATGGCGGGCTTTCAATCTCTTCGAGAAATGGTGAGTTTCGGATTAAATCATCTATCATAGATAGATGATTCTCAGCGCCAGTATCTGCAAACACACTTCATGATAATGAGTCGGTCCAGACGGTGAAACTCGCCTCGTGATATGTGGTAGGGTTAATGTGGCTGCCCTCGCGGGGGAATAGACATGCCTGGGAAGCATGGGGTAGAGACAAGAGGGCTGCGCACGGTGTTATTGCAGTGAAGGGGGAGGGAAGTGAGTTGCGTTCGAAGACAAACAGCTGTGAGGAGTGATTCGGCGAGGGACTGATTCTTTCTCGAACTTTCTAAAATTCTCACGCTAGGTGCACGTGGCCTTGAAAGAAGAGAGGGGTATTTCCGAGCGGTCTTCCTCTTACGGTGGTCCTTCAAGGGCATCCCATCACAGGCCTCCCTTTTAAAGATGACGTTTTCCTGATGCGAAGAGGGGGGAAAAGGGCATCACCAAACATGGGAGGAGTCGTGCATGTGAAAATTTTGACCTGAGTCTACCGGTGTACAATAAGGGGGGTCCTTTATATTTAAGTCGACACAGCGGTCGCTAAATAAATGAATGACTTCCGTTTAATCCCTGGCGCAGGGTATATTTAAAAAGGGTATCGTCGTTAACCAGCACAAAAAAACACACAAAGTAAATAAATGCGAGTTACAAAAAAATAAAAAGGATTCAAACATAAAAGGCTAGTGGAACCATATATAAATAAGAAATTGGGCGGTTGCTTTGGGGTTCCATGCGAGAGAGTCCGGGGAACGTTTATTTAGTATGGAACTAGGGGGCGAGGCTAAGGCGGCGAAATTCGGGACAAAACGTCGGTAAAATGATGTCGATCCGAGAAAACAGCGTAATTGCTTTTTAGTACGCAGGAGGGGCATGTTGGCGATGGCCTTTACCTTTTCTTTCTGAGTGGCCATTTGATTTTGACCAATGTGGGAACCGAGGTATTTAATAGTGCTGTAGACGAAGTGGCACTTGACATGGCATACAGTGAGGCCGTGTTCACGAAGCCTATTTAGGAGCGAGTGTAGGGAGAAAAGATGCTGGTCCCATGTGCGGGTGGCCACGTAAACGTTATCGAAGTAAAATCAAATCTTAATCAGCCCATCCAGTATCCTGCGCATCATTCGATCATAGTTACTACGAGCAGTAACTAAACCAAAAGGTAGGCGCTTAAACTGCATAAGGCCTTTTTCTGTTGGAAATGCGATTTATTTCCGAGCCCTATCCTTAAGAGGAACTTAATAGTAAGCCCTAAGGACTACGCACATGCGAAAAGACTGATCTGGCTTTCTGACCATAACAATGTGAGAGCAATAATTCGACGTGGAAGGTTCATTTATTCCTAATTTTAGCAAGTTTTCCACTTCGGCTTTAAAAATAGGGCGCAATTGAACGGGTACGGGGTAGGGCTTAGATCTAATAGGCTCCTGGGTGGTTAAGGCTAAATAATGCTCAAAATACAAAGAGCAATCAGGCTTCTCGGAAATTACATCGGGAATTCAGTTAACAAAACAGCCAATTGCGTCTTTTGAGGGGGTTCCAAGTGAGGGTTTAAATCGAGTTCCGGGGTGGAAATAAACGGGAACCGGGCAGCGAAGGGAGAGGATAGTTTTCGTTCGCTTTGACGCTTACGGTTTGGACTAAATTAAGAGGCTCAGATATATAAGAGGCTTCCATTACTGCCTCTTCGTCAAGGGAGATTATATTATTAATGCAGGCGTGGCAGTGATAGCGCTTAAGCATACAGACCCCGTGAGGAGGTCTGTATTTCGTAATCTACGGGACCGACCGTGGGCTTCTAGGATTGGGAATGGGCCTTTCCATCGGGACAAGAGCTTATTAGTCTCCCCGGGTAGGAGGAGCAGCATCTCTAAACCTGGCTTGAATCGCCTTTCTTTGGATTAAACGTCAAAATAAGTTCCATATTTTTCTAAATTTAGGTCCAAATTTTTATACGCTATATCGGCGCATTGTTCCAAGCGGTTCCTAATGTCTAGCACGTAGGAATACGAGGACTTGATCTCCTCATCCTGGTGGGGATTGGAAAAAAGTTCATTCAATATGCTCATTGGTTCACATACATTTCGGCCATACAAGAACTCGAAGGGGGCAAATTCCAAAGTTCTGTGTGAGCTTTATCTGCAGGCAAACGAGCAACTGGCAGGTATCGATGCCATTCTTGGGGCTGAGCATGGCATAACCTTTTCAGAATGGTCTTCAGAGTGCCATTCAACTTTTCAAACACGCCGTTAGCAGCGGGGTGAAAAGGAGAGGTGAACAAGGGCTTGATTATAAGAGGTTTTGCCGACGTGTTCCATTAGCTGAGAGGTAAACTGTCTACCTCTGTCGGACAAGATCTCCTTCGGGATGCCGACGCGAAAAAAGATAGAATTTAGGGCCTCCGCACAGGTCACGCTATATTTTTTTTTAAGGGGGACTGCGTCGGGGAATCTCGTTGCAAATTCAACAAGATTGAGGACGTACGAGTGTCCTTCGCTAAATGGGTGGATGAATTGGTCTAATTAGATCTATTGCAACTATAAAAGAGGCTCCGAGACAATTGAGGTCTTTTGGAGGGGGCAGGTGGTATTTGTCCTTTTGCTCTAGTCTACTGATAAATGACAAAACTCGGCAATTTCTTTGGCAGCACCGGGTCAGAAGAAATAACGGAAGATTCTCATAGCTGTTTTACTGTGACTAAAATGACCAGCCATTAATCGATCGAGGGCGAGTCGGAGGACTTGGGGAACGGGGGATACACAACGAGTGAGTGGGAGTTTTATCCTCAGCCGAACTGGAGCGATAAAGAAGTCCGTCTCTAATGAGATAGGCGACTTCCCTTTTACCATGGGCAGATCCACGTTCGTCACCTGTCGCTTTTTCCCACGAGGACTGGAGAGTGGGGCATTCCTTTTGAGCGTTTTCAAAAGTCCCGTTTTGAAGGGCTGCAAACTCTGGGGCATAAAAGGATTCTAATAACACGTAGGGAGCAGTACCCTTTATTGCTTGGGCCCTCGTAATGATGGGCTGTGTGACAGGGTTAAGGGAGAGCTGCGGGCTCTGGCTGATCAACACGGCGCAGAACTTAATGGGGGCTGCTATCACTTCGGCCCATCAGTGAAGTATTTGCATTCGAGATAGCAGCGGACTACGGGAAACCGATTTGCACGTCCCAAGTAGTCATGGACTACTGCAAATTTATCGCGGTCGGGGCCCACTGGAGGGAGCAACTTTTCAGAGACGACGAATCAAGTATATCCGGTGTTTCTTACGAGGATTGACACTCTGTAACCATCAACACTTCCATTTTCAAACTCAAGCCCACCGGGGGAGCCTTTGATGAACAGCAACTTAACTTGCTGTCCCGGGGGACTGCTTGTTGGGAAAGTTGCTGGCGTTTCAGGGCGAGCAGGCGAATGAGAGAGAGAGGCACTTATTTGGTGGATTTGATGACTAGGAGCAGAGCGAAATTGGGAGTTTTGAGGAGAGTGGGTTCTTACATGACCAGGAACACACAGGAAAAACAAATTATAAGCCTTTGAGGATAATCCGAAGCTGGGGGATTATTAATGAGGGGTTTAATATTGGTCGATTCTGGCGTGGGATGGTACTTGGGTTTAAAGGGACCAGGTACCTTCACAAAATTGGGCGAATTCTTCGGGGGAAATTTGGAAAGGTTACTTTTACTTTGGGGGGATGGGGAATAAGACTTCTTGGGGTCTTTCGTGTATAGATGGTGGTTTTATGCGTGCACATACGCTTCTTCTATACATTCCTTGGAAGAAGACGTGTCTATCCTTCACGAATGCGCGGATTTCAGAGGGTAGTTCAGCCATCAACTGACCCGTAAAACAAAATCAAATAACCACTTAGGCTGAGTCTAACCAGAACTGGAAAGTTCTCTGGAGGGTGAATCCAAATTGACGGCATACCTGGCCGGGAAGTACTCTCGCCTGGCGGAACTTTGACCTATATTAATCGGGATTCATATTAACATCCAAAAATAATTCCGACTTGAAGGGGGAGTAGTCGAGAGTAGCCTCGGCCGGGAGCAAAATGAAAATTTCTCGAAGGTGAGTATTAAAGAGTGGAAGTAGTCGAGCGACTACATCGGTTTCTATATCCCAGTGGTTCACTTGGAAAATTTTCTCAAAGTGAGTTAAGTAGGTGCTGGAATCCTCGCCGTCCTTAAACACTGACAACTTTACCGAGGGGGTTTGGGGGGAATCATTTCTCAAGCTAACAGAAAGGGTTTCCAAATGATTCCTGTTAAGCTCAAGCTCATGTTAACGAATTCTTTCTCTTTCTTCCATTACTCTTTGTTCTTTTTCAGCTTCTCTTTGTCCTTTTTCTCTTCTTTTTTCAGCTTATCTTTGTTCTTTTTTTACTGCTCTTTCATTTCTTTCTTCCTCCTGAATATAAGCAAATAGATCCTTGCCTGACAACCTAAGGATCTCTCCTTGTTGATGGAAACGCTCAAATGAGGACATCTTTCTGGTGTAAATATGCATCTTGCCACTCGGCGCGTCCAAAGAACTTGGGGAAAAGATTAGGAAGCTCTAACGATCGTATCAAAATCTTAACGGAGATTTTGTTACACCAAAATTGTGCGCAATAAAGAAAAGAAAGTAATAAATAATTCAAAACTTGATCTCTATGTGACCAAGGATTATAGGCCTTTAATCCTGCATGGGGATTAGTAGAGGGTTTTAGGGAAGATCGCCCCCCCCAAAAAACACACAACGAAAATAAAATTGGAAAAAACGGTCACCACAGAAAAAAAATGATCAATCAAAAAAAAAAGAAAAGAAAAATTAAGAATTTGTTCTCCACTTTCTTCGGATATCCTTCAACGAACTTCGCAAACTGGTTACTGAGCAACTTAACTAGGACGGGGGGAGGTAACTTGTAAAGAAAAAAGATTCTTTCAAATAAAAATAACCCAACTTTACCTGCCACCAGATAAAGATAAGGATAATGATTAAAAATCTGGGTTTTTTCACTACAAAAATTTCCCAACTATAGATGACACCAGATAAAGATAATAATATATATATTTATGCAACAAAGCCCACAGGGAAATTAATACGAGGATTACAAGTACTTTCGAACTTTATTTTGAGTTCTTTATCAAGGAATAACAGAAGTATTGAAAATTTTAATATTTATAAGGATGCTACAGAGGAGATGGAACGCCCACAAAAAAGCAAAAAACCAATCAACAAAATGAATTAATATGAAATGGAAACCTTAGGAGGAGCGAAGATAAATGTTCCTAGTGAGTATATTTCTATTGCTAAAGATTTTATGTACCATTCTCTGACCTCCTCCTTGGACTCTAATTATCCCTCACGTTTCCGTGGCGCTATAAATAACCTTAAGAATAATCCTAACCTTCATATCACTAAAGCTGATACATCTGGTGTAATAGTTATATTAGATAAACAAACATATTTCGATAAAATGAGCGAATTAACTAATGAGGACTCTACCGATGTGCATTTAAATAGAGACCCTTTAGAACAAGTGAATAGTAATTTTCCTAAAAAAGTACGCTCAATTCTTAGACCTTTTTCAGGCTTAACTTCTAAATTTAAATCTATGAATTCCTCTCTTCCTTATCTTTATGGCCTTGTCAAGTCTCACAAACCTAATAATCCTTTACGTCCCATTGTCAGTTCTGTAGGCTCATTCCCATATGCTTTGTCAAAATGGCTTAGCGTCTTATCTTACCCCTTCAGACTTTATCCTTGTTAGCTTTGATGTTTGCTCCCTTTTCACTAAAGTTCCGGTTGATGATCTATTCCAATTTCTTAAAGATAAATTTTGTAACGTTGAATTACCATAACCCCTAATTCATGCTTAGAATTAATCTCCCTCTATACCAAAGACAGTGCATTTACTTTCAATGCTAAATTCTTTCGCCAAATTTTGGTTTAGCTATGGGTAATTGTTTATCGCCCATTTTATCTAACTTATAGGAAGGGCGGTCAATAGGTTTTGCGAATCGGTAGGGCAAAACAGAGGAAGTGGGATAGCTGTTTGTAGGGGTGTTAGGACAAGTTATGACAAGTCAGGACCTGCAGCCGCACGCTCATGCCTCGTCTATTTCAGAAGAAGTAGCTGATCGCAAATCGTCAGTCACCAATTTTTCAACAATGGAGAAGGTTGAGCACCGCGCAGTGATCAATTTTTTTACCTAGGAAGACAAGAATACAAAAGAGATCCATGAACGCGTGGTTGCAGTGTACACTGACACCGCCCCTTCCTATGCAACCATTGTTCGCTGGAATAGGGAGTTCCGCCATGGTCGTGAGTCCCTTGAAGATGACCCCCGTCAGGACGTCCGTCAGACGTGACCAACGAGAATAATGTGACCCGTGTGGAGAGGATGATCCTCGAAAATCGACAGGTGAAGGTCGAAGAACTCAAGCGAGAACTTGGAATATCACATGGAAGTGTTATAAAAATCATCCACGACAATTTGGCAATGACCAAGGTCTCTGCCCGTTGGGTCCCTAGAAACCTCACGCTCCATGATCGACTTCAACGTCGTCAAAGACCACAAGGCCAGAGTTGCACAAGCTGCCCTGCGCGAGTACGGATTCGAGGAGCTCAACCATCCCCTCTAGGGTTCAGATCTGGCCCCTAGCGACGACTTTTTATTCCTCCAGCTCAAGGATCCACTGCGTGGACGCCGGTTTGGGGACGATGAAGATGTCCAGCTCGCCGTCCAGTAGTGGATTAAACAGCAGTCGGGAGATTTCTGGCTGTCGGGAATTTGAAGCCTCAGGGACAAGTGGCACAAGTGCATTGAAGTCAGGGTAGTTATATTGGAAAATAATAAAACACTTTTCCTCATATCTCGTTTCCTTATATCCGAATTGCAAAACTTATTGACCGCCCCTCGTATAATGAATTTTCCGAAACGGTTTTCCTCCCCTCTATTGTAGATTTTCCTATAATCTGGTTTCGCTATATTGATGATATCCTTTGCTTGTAGCGCAATTCTAAAAATATTTTTGTTTTTTGAACAAACTTAATACACTTCTGGTTTCAAATTCTCTGTCTATCGGAAACCAACTAATTCTTCTTCTTATATTCACTTTTACTCCTCTTACCATATAGAAGTCAAAAGATCTATTTTTTATTTCAGTGTTTCTCCGTGCACTTCGTGTAGTTAGTCCTGAATTTTTTTACTCCGATGTTTCCAAAATTTTTGACATCGGCCATAAACTGCTATCCTTTTCATTAGCTAAAAAGTTTTTTTATTGTTTTGAACCTCGCGCACCTTTTAATAAAAAGAATACTCTTGTACTTTCTTTTAATTCATCCTTTGCTTCTCTCCCTCATATTTCAAAATATCTAGTCATTTGTGTAGTATTTAACTATAATAATACTATCTCTAAACTATTAGTCAAGAACGCCCCTTTCCCTATTGGCAATGTACTCATATATTGCGTAAAATGTATAGATTGCTCTAAATATTACTTTGGCTAATCAGGTCATTATACATTCATATCTTAATCACAATATTGATTGGAATTCTGCTAAAATCATCTGTCATAATAACGATACAATTTCTCGAAATATCATTGAATCAACCTTTATTAGTAAATTCCTAAATTTTAATTTAAGTCCTGGCTTATATAAACTTGATGGTTATTTTTTAAATTATATTTACAATGTACTGTCGAAACTTTTACTTTGAGACTAAATATATATATATCAATCTTAATAAACGATTTAATTTTATTTTGTGTGCATCTATGTAGACTTATGTTTTTGTCTGTATTTATTTTCATTTGAGTCAAGTCTTTAGAACATTTGTACTTATTCTACCTTGGATTTTAGATCCTGACCTCTGAGGTTAATCTCACGTTTAGATTTTCTCCCTCCTTAATTGCTTAGGCGGTATTTTAATCCTCTTGTCAACCTTTAGTCTTTTGAATGTACCTGATTTAATGATCTTATTTTGTATTTATCTTCACTCTTCCTAAGGTTTCCATTTCATATTAATTCATTTTGTTGATTTGTTTTTTGCTTTATTGTGGACGTTCCTTCTACTCCCTATCATCCTTATAAATCTTACAATTTCCAATACTTCTGTTATCCCTTGATGAAGAACTCGAAATAAAGTTCGAAAGTACTTGGAATCCTCGCATTACTTTTCCATGTGGGCTTTGTTGCATTTATTGCTTACTCACGCGATACTTTGTGAGTTTTCCATATATATATATATATATATATATATATATATATATATATATATATATATATATATATATATATATATATATATATATATATATATATATATATATATATATATATATATATATATATATATATATATATATATATATATGTCGAGGTATGCCTGTATATAGCTCGGCGCACAGAGCCGTGCACAAGTACGGGCAGACTGCTGACCAAAGGCCGCTTGAGATATGATCTGGGGCGATTAATAGAGGGTGCGATTTACAGTTGACCGGGTTTTGACTAATGGCTTGCCAAGTTGCATTTCAAAGAATATATAAAGAACAAGACCCCAAAATAATATTTTAATATATATATAAAAGGGGGCAATTCATATATATACAAAAGGGGTGGAACAAATAACTTAATAAAGGTAGTTAAATGAATTATGTGAAGATTAACGAGGTAATCTGGGGCTGACAATACAAGATCGCTTTTCCTTCAAACGCGGGCGAATTGGAGGGAAGGAGGGGGTGGAAGACAAAGGTGCAGGTCTTCAAGAAGATAATTCGGGGAGCCCTGACGAAGAGGATTCGAAGATGGGGTTTGATTATTTCGTGATGAAGAATGAGATTTTCTCTGCTCCAGAGAGATGTAATCTCAACTCGACACGATTCTGCAGATCGGCAGAGAGTCTCAGTCTCGAAAGAACGGGAATCTTGAAGGGGTGGTGAAGATGAGAGGGCCGCACAACTCTCTGGGAAGAAGGGGGCTCAATAGCGTTCCTCTGAACAGGGTCCAAAGCTTAACGAAGGTAGATCTGCTGGCGAGATCTTCGACGAGGTACGACTCGATAGGGGTTACAGGGCTTCACGGGAAACAGGCAGGCAGTCTTAACGGAGTGAATGGCGGGCTTTCAATATCCTCGAAAAATGGTGAGCTTCGAGTTAAATAACCGCGTGGCTGCTCCAATAGATAGCCTTAGGGCCTGACGGTCCCTAGAGGATTCTAGGCGCCAGTATATGCAAACAAGCTTCATGATAACGAGTCGGTCCAGACGGTGAAACTTGCCTCGTGATATGTGGTAGGGTTAATGTGACTGCCCTCGCGAAGGAATAGACATGCCTGGGAAGCATGCGGTAGATAGAGAAGGGCTGTACGTGGTGTTATCGCAGTGGAGGGGGGAGGGGCGAGTAACGTCCGAAGACAAACACAGCTGTGACGGGTGATTCAGCGAGGGACTAATTATTTCTCGAACTTTCTAAAATTCTCACGCTAGGCGCACGTGGCCTTGAAAGAAGAGAGGGATATTTCCGAGGGGGTTTCCCCTCGCGCTGGTCCTTCGAGATCATCCCCTCGCAGAAACTATGGGGAAGAAGGTGTTGAACCAGTGACACTAGATGAAATCAAAGCGACAATCCGAGCTGCGAATTTTAGGGCACCTGGAAAATCGGGCATAACAAGGAAGAATCTCTTAAGAGCACCAGACGAATTCCTCAACAAATTGGTGGAATTGTGCAATGCCTCGATAAACGCTGGATATTTTCCTGATTCGCTAAAATGCGGAAAGATTATATTCCTGCTCAAACTGGGGAAACCACAAGACGGACCGGGCAATTAAAGACCTATCACGATATTAGAAGTAATAGCGAAGATTATGGAAATGCTAATAAACAGAAGATTGGTCCACCACTTATAAGAAAACAACCTGATACCAAAGTGCCCATTTAGATTTAGGAAAGGAATAGGCACGGAGATGGCGCTGGCCCTATTAGTCGAAACTTTGGCAAAGGCAAAGTATTACCAAAATTATTGAGACCACATACTGAGAAATGTCAGGAAGAGACTAGGATTACCAGCAATTATAACCAAATGTCTGTGCGACTACATTACAGATAGAAAAGCTTATATAAAAAAGGAAGAACATCAGGGTCCAGAATTTGAGCTTAGACAAGGGGTACCTCAAGGAGGGTGCCTGAGCCCCACACTATACACAAATTATACGAGGGACCTGCCAGATCCAGTCTTTGATTCAACACTATAAGTCAGAGAATAGGTTTTACTAAGGCAAACCTAACTAAATTGTTCTAACTTAAGAACTTGTGTAGGAATAATAAAATTAAATTATACAATGTATTATCCAAATTTATACTGTTGTATCCCACTATTCCACTAAATAGACTGCAAAAAACGAGCATCGTAAGACTGAAGAGAGTCCAGAATAGTGGATTATTGATAATTACAAATACAAGAAGAAGACAAAGACGACGACAGAGACACCTACATGGAGAAATAGATATAGGCCCATTTAACATGGTATTACATAAAAGAGCAGTAAAGATATGGGATAGATTAGACGAAATAACTAACGAGGAGGAGAGGAGAACAATAGAAATACCGTTAGAGTATAGGAAGAGAAGTAGAGGAAACTTCCGAAGGGGAAAACCACTTGAAGAACCAGAACCATTATATAGACATTTCACAGATAACGAAAGAAGAAATGATACAAAACTCAACTGCAAAGAGAACCAAATAGTAAACAAGTTAAAACAAAAGAAAAATAGAGGCGTGAGAGCCTTTAATAATATTACCAATTAGGAAGATCTGAACTACACAAAAGAAGAAACTCCAGAGATGGCTGGTCACCCAGCGACTACATAAACACTCACCATTTTTCATTTTCACCACTTTTCCTAACAAATTCCATCCACTCTACTACTACTGCATACTTTTATTTTCTAACTTTATCAAGACGTAAGACGGTTTTTTGTTTGTGCCCCGCGGTCTATTCCCTCTACTGTGCGTAAAGTAGATAGTAAGCAACCGTATGAGGTTCTCCATCATGCTTATTAAGTCATTTAATGTCTTCGCCGAAATCTTCTTGCTTTTGCTAGTCAACCAGCAAAAGCAGCTAACTCAATTATCTTTACTTCTTACCACTGATATAAAGAATAATACCTACTAAATTTCTATGTTCTCTCATTTGAATAACATCTATAAACTTCTCTTAATCTATTGGTAATTATTCCGTATGGGACCGTCAGATATCTAGAGGCGTCGTTTCTGTATTACTAAGAGACTTGCAGTCACATGGACGTGAAGGCATTTCGTCGTTTGGTCACCTTTCTACCTGCGCTTCATAAAGTCCTAGCCTTCGGTCGAAATTACCTCTTCGGCGGAAGCGAGTGGGAAAGAAGGAGATTACTCTATTTATTTCGCTTCCACCGATATCATATATCCTTGACAACAAATTTGCAGATAGAAGAAGGTTTTGAGCTACCCTAAACGGGGATCAAAACAACTGTCTCTAAATACATAGCTTAACGATTAATCGCAAATTCTTCAAGGCCTTGAATTCGTCGACTAGTTCCATTTCAAAACCTGAGCGTTTAGCTATCCATTGCGACCAACCTTAAGATTCTCGTTGTTTCCTTCGGGTGCTTTATACGTGGCGCAATGTAGTGATTTAAATCTAGCGATAAATATATTTAAATGAAATGTTTATTCTTATACTAAATTACCAAGTAACTTCAAATAATATGCCGGGTCTAACTTATTCTTACCACCGTTTTGTACCGAATTATATCAATCGATTACTTCGGTTATTTTGAATTGCAAGTTCTATTTACTCATGTACTATAACTCTCACATAATTGATCAATACTATTCTCTGCAACGGAATAATATATAAAATACCAAAATTAATATTTTTTCTTGCATCCTTCTGAGAGTAGAGTGTACATTCAACGTCCTCAAATCGCTCCTGAGTTAATCATTGCTCTCATCGTTTCGGTATTGGAATCAACTGAACTAGTCGGGCACGAAACCCCGAAAGGGTGTGAAATGTATGGGGTCAACATATTGACCTCATATAATTTTCAGGCAATCGGTTGAAAGTTCTGTATGGTATATTCTCTCTTTGATAGTTGCTTAAAGTTAAGTTTGATCTTATGTAACCAATACTTACTTATTCACTGTTGGTTTTCAAGAGAGAAGTGAAATCGTGTACTAAGTAGGCAATTCCAAATTATACTCCCGTTGCCATCGAAATCAACATTAATTTTTGAGATCCACCGATGTTTGATCGATAAGATGAAACTTTGCGCAGATGATCTGAAATTTAACTCCGTCAGTCGCAACAATGGTACGTGACTTTATATCAGCCACTTCAGCTATTAAATGGTACGTGTGTCTCCACCGAGTGTCAATTGAGCGCACGACCATATTGCATCGATAGTGTCTACGGCACTTCATAACCCGGCATGAGGTCGCAGACAGATGAACCACTGATCTGCAGCGTGTAAAGAGGTCCATCGTTCAGTCCCTCACTGACGAATTCCTTTTGTAAGCCATTCTTGCAACATCGCTAGACCCAGAATTAGCAAATTTTAGCCACCCAATCTCAAATCCTCTCTTCAGGCCAGGCTGCTAAAACAGGCCAGACCCTGTCTTTCGAATTGTCGAGATACACTGTAGCTCCGATTAGCCCCACCTCTTGATCTGAAGTGAAAGAGCGAGTAATCGCTTCTCTTAGAGAAATTCGAGAAGAGTTCTTGTCCTTCACGTCCAAGGTTGCCGGTCACTATCTAATGTCACACACTTTTCATTGCATCACCAACCGCTGTCGAACTTTATTCCTCCTCCGGAGCGTGATTGTCATAACTGGAACAATCTTAGATTTGTGAAGCCTCGCAAATGCATTTGCACTTGTTCTTAAAGGAAAACAAGCCACTACCCCTCTTTAGCTAGCTGGCTGGCCAGTAACTATGTCGTAGTATAGGAAGGACCGAGTGATGGAAGGAGTTCGTACGTATGGGTTGTTTACGTACTACACAAAAAACTCCGTGATTAACGTTTTATCTCTCTAAGAGTGCTATATAAGGGTATTATTATTACATTGATTATTGACTTCTTTAAACTTTGAGGGTTCCTTGTGCCATACTTAACATTTCGAGGATAGAATAAAAATTTGTTAAAACATACTAAAACTTTAATTAAAACACAAAAAAACATGAACCAAATAAATATTACACACTAAATACACAGGAATGACTTCAGTAAGTTAGGGTAAGGCTTTCTAAATTGACTTACTTGACATTATAGTGATGGTTGACCTACCACTCACTTTAATATAAAAAAATACTAACTCCCTTTACCGGACGGATACCAGCGTTTAAATACCTTTGTGGATCCCTCTTGAAACGGGTTTGAGTCTGACCTTGAACTCAATGAGTTACGTTACCTCAGGAATGTTATTGCCTGGGAGACGCGTGCCGCCCGTCAAGATGGTTGGTGCGGACGAAATAGCCTTAAAGCCACAGAGGACTTTGGCGAGCGTGGCAGATGGGGGAGCCACACGCCTTCGGGAGGAAATGACATCACCACGGGATAATGAAAGAATGTTCCTTTCTTCTCTTCGGATTCGGATTATTCTGGGGAATCATTTGCACTGGCTAGCGATGAGCCAAGACTTGACTACTATGACTCAGGGGAGTGCACTCGGGGGTCTTCCTCAAGGGTGAAGACTATCTCTGTGCTTTAGGCTGCACCAGGATAGGAGGGGTTTCTCTGACGAGAATAAGTTGAACTTGGTTCTTAAACCAAGTTAACTTAAAGTTCGGTGTGACCACCGGGAACTAGCTCGAGGATGAGCTTCTTCTTCTTCGTTCCAGTCTTCCTCAAGGGCGAGGACTATTTCGGTGCTATGGGCTACACCAGGATAAAGATGAGGGTCTCTGACGAGAGTAAGTTGAACTTGATCAAGTTAACTTAACCCCAGGGGAGATCACCAGAAACTAGCTTGAGCATGAGCTGCTTCTTAGTCCTTTCTCTTGGTAGCCCGGCCTCTTGCCGGGGACTTCGTAGCCTGCTGACTCACGTATTCTACCAGTTTTTCCCAAGTTTTTGGTATATATACGTCGTCACCCCAGTGGGGTAGGTGTAAGGAAGGGGAAGGGATTTGTGGACAGGCCCTTGAAGGTTCCTCCTCCAAGGGTTTTTTTCAGGGCACCGTACAGATGGCCCGGTGGGACCTTCTGGACTTCCGGCGACGCTCCTCTAATCTCGCCTCTGAGATGGAATTGAATACCCGCTCTTAGGAGAAATCTTGCAGTTTTAAAACGATTTTCGGGCCTCCAGTCCGACCTGAGCTGATTATTGCCTTCTGTGGTCTGGGAAGGTCATTCAGCTTCTAACCTGGAGGAGGTGCGAGAGCGATGTGGTTAAGAGTTTAAACCATGGCGTCTACATGGCCAGGATATTGTGGTCAACGCCCCGTGACTGGCCGGTGAAGGGAATGGGGTAGGGAGTATCGAGTTCCTCACACACCTACCTTCGAAGAACCTAATGGGGGAGGGGGGAACTCCAGTGAATTACAAAAACAACTAACTCAACTAGTCGACACAAGCAAAGTTTTAAATCTTTGAACCTTCTCTTAATTATCCCGGCTAACTGGGGTCAACCCTACTTTTACCTTAAGTTTCCTTAAACTTGGACGCACACGCGCGCGCTTATAAATGCATTGGGTCGAAATAGGCCTCGCGAGCCTACTGTGGGTATGGTTCACAATACAATTTAACATACTCAAAACATAATTTCACCTTCAAACAAAACAAAAACCTAATTTATCGATTACACACACAAAAAAAACCTGCAACTTCCTTACATTTCTAATTTTTAAGAACTTAAATCCTAGCGATAACTACTAACACAAAAAAATTGAAACATGGTTTCACGATCGCTAGGTGCTTAAATAACTCCCAATGGGGTTTCCACTCAGGTTATAGAGCGGCTTTACCTTATCGGCCCCTTTGATATAGCCTATGTTAAAATGGTGCTCTATGACCATTACCTTACCGCGCCTGAGCCGGCCGTTCGATTTATTGAGTCTACCCAAGTAAGTCATACAATGGTGATGGTATTCCAACCTACGCGAACTAACCGTTTTATGATACTTGGATATTTTTTAACTTAACCTTATGGCTAGAACAGCCTGTTGCAGTGTGGCATAAATGATGGGAGAGTGAGTCCCATAGTCCTCCTTTAACAAGGTACACTGGGAGATCGAGTCTGGGTTCGGAGACAAGTTTCGCTACGGGATAGTTAATGGGCGTGGTTCTAACCGCGAATTGAGGTTTTAATGGTAACTCAGTGTACGTTACGTTCTGGTAGAGGACTACTAGGGGCAGGAGATACTCATTATTCGAGTCTACCATCTGACTCGGTTTACCTGGGTGTACTGCATTTAAACTTCGATGTTCCTCCATCGTCACCATATTTAGCTGGGTTCTCTTCGTAGGTATTTCCTTAGGTACACATGCTTGTGGTGCTTCCCTACTTCCTACTTCATCCATTGTTACCCCATTTGGCTGGGTTTTCATAGTAGGTACTTCCTTAGGTACATACGGTGGTACTGCTTCCCCACTTACTACTTCCTCCATCGTTACCCCATTTGGTTGGGTTTTTATCGATGGTACTTTCCTATGTCCAGGCCGGGCCCAAACTGCTTCGACCTCCATCTGATTCTCGCTAGATGCCCTTTCATGCGTGAGCATTCTTTCTTTTTCTTCTCTCTCTTCTCTTTCTACTTGGGCTAGTTCTCTTTCCCTCTGTATTTTTCTTTCTTCTACTTCTATTTTTATCTTAATTATTCTTTTCTCGGCTTTCTTTCCGCTTTCGCTATGTCTCTTCCCCTTTGTATTCTTTGTATTCGAGGATGAGCTGCTTCTTAGTCCATTCTCTTGGTAGCCCGGCCTCTTGCCGGGGACTTCGTAGCCTGCTCACTCACGTATTCTACCACGTTTTCCCAAGTTCTTGGTATATTTACGTCGTCACCCCACTGGGTGTTTGGTAGGAGAGGGGGAGGATTTGTGGACAGGCCGTAAGAAGGTTCCTCCCCCAACGTTTTTTCTCAGGGTGCCGTACAGATGGCCCGTTGGAACCTTCTGCATTTTGGGCGACGCTCCTCTAATTTGGCCTCTGAGGTGAAATTGAATACCCACTCTTAGAGGAATTCTTGAAGCGTTAAAACGATGTTCGGGCCTCCAGTCCGACCTGAGCTGATTATTGCCTTCTGTGGTCTGGAAAGTCGTTCAGCTTCTAACCGGGAGGAGGCGCGAGAGCAACGTGGTTAAGAATTCAAACCATGGCGTCTACACGGTCAGGATATTGAGGCCAACGTCTTGTGGCACGCCTGTGAAGGGGGGGGGGGTTATCGATTCCCTCACAAACTACAAAGAACTCACCCGATTACTGGTTGAATGAAGCTTGGGCCAAGAGCAATTTTCTGGTGAAAGTAGTAGCATTTGCTAAAAATTGACATTATATTTTCTTTAGGAAAAAGGCAAAAACCAGTATTTTAATTAAAAATAGTAAACAGTTCTTCAATCTCAACTTATGGACAAAAACCGCTCACGCTCACTTTACATTTACGACCCTCATTCACCTTGAATTTTATTGTGGCAAAGACGACCTTTTAACCCAGTTCTTACTGACAGATCTGACGCGGTGTAGGCTCAGAGGCAAGCAAATGCATTTTCACCTACAAAAGAGAAGGTTACCATAACATATGTCCTGCAGTTTCTAATGCGGTTGAATCTTTATATGCACAAGTCCTTGTTGATTTCTCCTACCAAGTTTCTCAACTTTAAAGTAATTCATTAGATTACTGCCCATGGCTCTCGCGTATATTTCCAATTTTGAAGGCTTCCTACCACACAAACGCAACGCGCTGCCGGAAAAGGAATTTGATTACTTGATGCGCGCCGACATTATTCTCTCCATCAGGAGTAACTGGATGGCCCCTGTGGATAAGGTTCCCTAATCTTCTGGGGGGCTCTAAAGTTCCTGTGTGAATTCAGAAGCGTGGATCCTCAAACAATGAGCGACAGGTTTCCAGTAACGAAGCATGAAAAATTTGGTCAATCTATTTGAGAAAATGAGTTTCCTGATGAAAGATTATAAGAAAAATGCTGTTGCTCCGGAACCAATCTTGAAAACAAAACTACCATTATTACCATTATTTTCTGATTCGAGTGGCTTATAATGACGATGGTTCTTCATAACCTCGACGAAAGATTACTTCTCTTTTTTTTAGGAGCCTATCTAGCGACTGCCCACTTGGGCATAAGTCACCGGAATCACTACAGCCTAGCACTAGGCTACTTTAAAATAAGAATATGAAAATACAACAATGATAAAAAGGGAAGATCGTAACAATTAGGAAACAATCTCCGGCTTCGGGGGGAAGTCCCCCTCACTCCGGCGCAGGAGCGTGCGACCTTGACAGCCCCATGGTCGGCCAGCTCTAAGGTGATGTCCTCTACGGAGTAGTCAACGAGTTCCCTCGCATAAACTAATCGTTTCACAAAGTTCATGGTAGTATGCTGTGCCAAACTCACCGCGGTACCATCAAGTGCCTGAAGAGCACTTATCTTGGCCGCCTCGGAGGGATTCGCCGTATTGGCGAGAAGGCTCCCGTCCGAGAAACGGGTCCCCTTTGGCTCTCTACAAATTACACTAGCTAATGCTCTCATCTGATGGATCATGTTGCCTTTGGCCAACATGCTGCCATCACTGGAGCGAATAACGAGGCAGCGTTTGAAGCCAGCGGGCTCGAAAACGCCAGGTAACCTCTGAATCAGGGGCCCCGATGTTATTTTGGCTCCGCCCTGCGCACATTTCGTCTTAGTCTGAGACTCTGCACCCGGCGGGAGGAGGGGGCAGACGGGCCGGATGTACCGACTTTGGCTTGGTCGCTTACCGAAGTGGCAGCAGACCCATCCGTCCCCGCAGCCCCCGCGGGTGGAGAGGAGCCCCGAGTCTTTTTAGTCTTTTTCTTATTTTTTTTCTTTTTAGGAGAGGAGGGCGGGGAATGAACCCGCTTCTCCCTGACGCCGACAGGAGCTCCCAGGTCAGATGGACCGGCCTCAGTCAGGTCCTTCTCCGAAATGGAGAAGGTCCTGGCAGTCGCAGGGGCAGCGGCGGAGGAGATCCCTCCCCTCCTTGTACTGCCTCAGAAACCCTAGGTTTTTGAAGAGGACCTTGAATAAGGGCGGATTCGGGTTCGGTGCTTGGCGCCGAGCCCGGATTCCCTCCCATGGAAGGTCCTACCGTCTGAGGCTGGGTTGCCTCAAGGATCATGTCTATTTCAGGGGAAGGCCTCCACTTGGGCATCCCCATCCTCTCAGACATCATAGGTCCCGTTGGCGGCGTTGTCACAAGTCATGTATGGGGAGGCACAGGCCTTGAACCCGGCAAGGTTCAGTATTCTTGCCAGCAGGTCTTTTGAGGGAAGCGACCGAAGGGGCCTGGCTTCCCTCTCCCTCCTAAGGGGGTTTGCCCTACTGAGCTGCTTCAATGGGGAGCGATCGGCTATGGGTGGCCTGCTGGTTTTCTTGGCAGTCCCCTTGGAAAGAGAAGAGGGGACTGCGGCTGGGAAGAGCGATGTGCCCGAAAGCACCTCCAGAGAAGAAGGATGAGGGGGAGTTCCCTAGACCCATAGGCATAGGAGAGGAGTGAGCCTCCTCTCCGGTTAGAGAAGTTTGGAGGGTCCCCTGCGCAATCACAGGAGGGAGGGACCTCCATTTTTTCGGTGGAGCTACCCGAGGGCGGCTCCGTCGATGTACAAGGGGAAATTAAGGGGAGATTTTTAATTTTCTCATCATTGGGCATGGTAACCCTAAATTTACAACGGGATGCAAAAGCTCATCGCCCCTCGCAGTAGCCTGCCCTGCAAGGGGTGCGTACAGCCCTGGCAGGGCCAGGTGCCGCCATTCAGGACCACCCCTCCCGCCTGGTGGCCTGGCAGTCCCTCGGCATGGTGGCTCCACCTTGGACACGGCGTAAAAAATAGATTCTAAAGTGAGAAGGAAAAGGGATGTGAGGAAGGTATGGGTGGGGATGAAGCAGGTTGTTAAAAATCCACCATCGCAAACCGGATATCAGGGGTTAGGGAACATTGTCCCCTCGCCCCTCAGCCCCCATCCGGGACGGTTGGTTGAGAAGAAGGTCAGCATCTACCCTGTGAAATTATAGGCGGACCAGAGAAAGTTGTGGGAGAGGTTGTATGAAAAGCAACGAAGTAGGGGAGAAATACAGGCTGTCTGAAAGAAGAAGAAGAGGCTAAACTGGGGTCGGACGGGGTGCTGAGTCCCGTCAGCACGGAACTCAGATGTCAAATCACCGCGCCCCTTACGGGGACGAAAGATTACAGCGCTTCATCAGTGTTTTAGTCTTCCTGTTCGTATTTTAGAACATTTTATGTAGTATGTATGTTAAAGGCCCTAAGATTCAATCTCACACACAAACGCAGTAGAAGGGAGTACATGATGTTGGTCTTCAGATTAATGTAGCTTTATGTCATTAGAGGTAACCTTTTTAGGTCAGTATGTCAAAAGAGATGGTATTGAAGCCATTATCAAATAATCAAGGCTCGTCACTTCTCGCAATTAACTCGAAGCTGATGCATTATTTTCCCTAGCCAAAGGCGAAATCCAGTTAACTTCCACATAGGCAACTCGACATGTACTATACTCACCGCAGCGAGAAATGGACGATGGGGGTGCGGCAAGCACCGTCACAGGTGTCCCCCACCCCCCCTGTTGCCATATCTCCACAAATTAGCTGCTCGCTTTCTCTCTCTCTCTCTCTCTCTCTCTTTCTCTCTCTCTCTCTCTCTCTCTTTCTCTCTCTCTCTCTCCCCCCTCTCTCTCTTTCATCGTCCATTTCTCGCTGCGGCGAGTATAGCAGGCGAACAGAGAAATAACCACGACCTCACAGGACGACTTGAGAGCCTCTAAACTCTCAAATATAAGAAGGTCAATGCCCTCGTTGGTCTTTGAAATGAACCAAACTCAACAAGTGGTGCCTCAAACCCACAATTGGTGGGGTTTACTGCCATTAGGTGAGGAGAAGAGAGATTTGCCATCCCGGTCCTTCTCGATCGCATCCCACTTCTACTGGAACTTCTCCTTCACACTCTCGTTCTTTCCATATACTCGGGGTCAAGAGTCCAGGGACTGGGTACCTTAAAGACCGCAATTGGGTGAGTATCCATTTCCCTCCCTAATGGGGGTGTCCCATTAATGAAAATGTTTACTCACATTTATTTACTTACGAAATTCCATTTATTCCAACATTTCTCGATTAATGGAAAAGTCAAAGCATCGATGAGGAGAGTGATACTTCTTACCAAATTTTAAATTATTTTATTGTGAATTTAACTATTAAGTTATCGCTATTAATCTGTAAACACATTAAAGTCTTAAAACGAATGAATATGAGAAAATTTACTAAAGAGGAGCAGTCGCCAATCAGTTGGGTGAAAGGGTGAGTTAAGCTCCATCAAAACCCCGCGTTCCCCAAGGAGGGGCACGAACGAGTGACCAATTTCTTTAATTAATTGGAGCTCAGATCGAGCGATTTTGAAGTTCATCGTCCGTCCATCTCGTTACCATGGTAACGGCAATTAGGCAACCTTTGATGATCACTCTCAATTTTGCCGAAGAAAATCATTTAATTTCTTCTGTGATTTTTTTCTGTGAAAAAGAGAAACACGAATTGCGTCACTGTTTTTAAGTATTTCTTCTCCACTTCACACTAAATGTTTCCAACACCATTGTTAGGCAGTTGGTACATAGTTGGAACCGAAAGGTCACATAACTGAGAATAAATCTTAATGTCGAGTAGCGGTTTTCTTTGCGGGGATTTGTACCCGGGTTCGAATCCAGAATCCATCATCCAATAAGATGAAATTTAATGTGGCTCTCATTTCTGATTATGGTCATTATCAGTATTTCTTTTCTTTCTTATTTCCCTGTCTCTCTTTTATTTCTCTCTAGTTGTAATGAATAGACTAGGACAAGGAAAATTAATCAAGATAAGCCCCCTTAAAACCCCGCGTTCCCCAAGGAGGGGCACAAACGAATGATTGCATTTCCCTAATTAATTGGAGCTCAATTCAAACGACTTTGAAATACTTAGGCCGTCCATCTTGTTCATATGGTGACGGCAGTTCGGTATCCTTGCTGACATTGATATTTAAGACCATTTGACCTAGTGATTATCAATACCGAAATGGGAAATTCAACCAATCCACTGTCAGTCTATGGAAAATGAAAAAGGCTGAGGTCAGACAGATATAAAGATGAAATAATAAAGAAAAGTGCTACTTAGGAATAAAAAAAGTGACAAGGATAGAAAATTAATGGATCAAATCTAAGATTTTGGGGCAGAGGTCGATTTTAACCTTATAAGTTAAAGAAGAGAAGCTACAATTTCTGTGAAGAGGAACGTAACTGCTCCCTTGTCAGGTTCTGAGGCTAAAAAATAATTAAAAATCCCCACCTTTAGATTTTCCTCCGGCGAACCCCCCTCCTGATGCAGACACGTGACCCCCAGAGACACTGCTGCTACTGGAACTGCTGAGGCCGAAGGGACCTGAGGAGTGTTCAACGTCCTTGCAGCTGGAACCCCCGCCTGCAGATACGCTGACCTGGTGCCCTGCTGCCCCGACGACGCTAGAGGAGCTGTCCTTGCCTCTGTGGCGAGGATTTGCAGCAACCAAAGCAACCGCAAGGAGGCAGAAACCAACCACCAGAATCTTTGACGAAATCCTGCGAATTTCGACCCAATTTAGTTGAGTGATAGAGGCGAGAATCGAAACGACGCCGGAGAGGTCGTTTTAAATTTGACGCTTTTTCAACAAAGAGCCGAGGGCACCTCGCTAATCTAGTCGATTTCTGACGTCGAGGTGCCGGGTTTATTGTCAAGCGAGATCAAACACAAATATCAGCTTAAGTAGAAGTTTGGGTACAGATTGTTGGACAGTCTGTACTCCCCCTTCCCTGTGACGAGGGCACGTAGATATTACACAGGTCATCACGCACATAGGCAATCACAATCCCGCTGTCTTTCAACTCTCATCTTCAAAGCAGAACACACACATTCTTCTTGTCTGTAACCAGCAATTCTGCCCATGGGAATCGTATCCTCATAACCCTAATGCAGAGAGGGACCCCTTCATCCAGGGTACGAAGATTCCTACTTGATTGCAAGTTGATGCCCAAAACAGAAATCATTCCCTTCCCCTTCCCCCCTCAGCAAATGGGGACGTGAGGTCGTTTCCCTCGGGATCACCAGGGATTTTCATTCTAATCTTTATGTTTGTTTCATTATTCATTCGAGAGTCCGTCCTGACCATGAGATCGGTGGCGTTGCCTACCCACCTCCCTACAAATACCCGAAGTTCGGAGAAGTGAAGATTTGTGGTCTTGTTCATGGTCCGAATGACCTAAGCTTAATGAAACCGACATTGGTTGGGTGTTTTAAATCCTACTGTGGATCGAGAAGAGTGATGTGTTTTGTACGCTCGAAAGAAAGAAAAGTAGTGTACTGGTTGGTCTGTTGGCGAGGGAAGACGAGGATGATTCTTCCTGCACGAGACTCCGTAGCACCCAATTTGATTGCCTGGGGATTTCTACGCCTCTGGAATATTTTGTTTTCATTCTCGCTCTGAATTGAACCCTAGTCCCCATTCATATAAATCAGATGCTTTATTCACTCGGCCATAAAAGTTCCAATAGGGTGAGGGTGAAGCGAAAGGGACCGCAACTCTCTTAATCCTAAAACAACTCATCAAAACCGGTGCTTCTTTCCCCTTGCGGGTTGTCAACTTGTGGAAGACCAGAGAGGACTCACAGAGCGCATTAAGACTATTTCCTTAATAGTGGAATGAATCCGGATTTGTCCTCCGGATCAGCCATATCCCATATTAAGTAACACTATATAATTCCTTCACCATGGAAACCAACCCCTCGCATTATGAATCTTGGGTCTTCAGAATTAAATGAAAGAAGGTGAGTTTTCATATTGTCAGATCCAGAATCTGCGGATCTTGGGTTCGTCCATAAATATGTTTTTACCTTTAACGAATCGACTAAATTTGTTTGAATCATCCTAAATCTACACCTCTCAGCTACACATTGGTGCCATTTATGGTCCCCGCCCCTCCCTTCATTAATTTAATGAGACTCGATAAAGATTGAACCTTCCAATATATATTTGGAACTCACATATCCGGATCCGGACCAAATTTACATGTGTACGTTGGTAGAAGTTCTTAGACTCTCCATATCTCTACATTTAACTTCTTTTTATATAAATAATCCAAATCCAAATCCCGATTCGGGGCTGGATCAGACTCAAAATAAAAATAAAGTTTCCTTAGGCCAAGCACCCACTCCTCTTCCACAAACTCCCAGCGAAATCCGCCAATAATCTTTTGTGGTGTATTGTACACAAGTATACACGAGTAATCACATAACAAAACTCTGATGGGGGAGGTGATGAGTGATCTTTCGTGAAGGACTTTGTCTCAAAAAGGAAAGAACGAACTTTATGTACGTATCAACCATACTTACATTGTGTCTACTGATAAGACTCTTGTGGGGTACTTAACTCAGCTGCTGAATTTAGTAATGACATTTCATCCTATCCGAAGACAGCTTTATAGGGGCCGACCTTTCCTGGATGAAAGTTCGACAACCAAACAACGCGTTGCCAGGTACCGCTTGACAACAGTCGCCACCGTTGACTTATATTTCTGCTTTCGTGAAACTCAATTTATTTTTGTTGTCATAATGGAGACTTTTTGACTTTATGCATTTACCTGCATTCCTTACTCTTATTTTGATGGTAGATTTAAGAAATTGTGAATATTGGTTAATGAGTGGTAGGGGTAATAATTAATCGTATGAGGCCCTCCTCATTTACTGCCAGTCATCGGCAAACATGAGGAATTTCGGGAATATATTTTGAAAATTTGCTTAGCCATTTCTAGCTAAAATGAAAACTTCCTCCTTTTTTTCTTGTCATCCCTTGAATGTAAACACAAAATTACGATTTTTAGAAGTCCGAAGATCCTTGCCTACGGTGGTTGTGACGATTGTGAAAGAAGATTTGAGCTTTGAGACATTATTGTAAGGCTCAGATGAGAAAGCATCATCTACGGATCTTAACCAGACCAAAGAGATAGATAGGTAAAAGTTCTTTTTCTAGTCCTGCACCCTTGTTCTTACCCCCTTGTTCCCTCTCAGCCCACAACAGGGGACCTTCAATTGAAGGTACTCCAAAGTTTAAGTGGTGATTGTTGTTCCCTAAAAGTAGGTAGCAAAAACCAATGAGGGCTTTTCCAACAAAGGTTTCTAAGGATATATATATATATATATATATATATATACAAATTTATTTGTCTAGGTTGTTGCTCGGCTTCATATATCGGCAGTACTGTGCGATTATTGGGGGCTCGTTATTCTTCGCATATGGGATTTAGCCATCGGACAGCGTCTGTTAGTTCAGAAAAAGAACATTCATTTATAAGAGACCACATAATAAATTGTAAACCGTCAATAACAATAAATAACTTTAAAATCATAACCAGCAAAAAATGTCCGACCACACTCATGATCGCAGAATCAATATATATTAGATCTTTAAAAACAACTCTTAATTCAGATAATTCGTCAGTTCCTTTTCATGTTCTGCAAAAACCACAACCAAGCAAAACATACTCAATATTATTGTTCAAATATTCGTCAGTTGAAATATGTCACCACTTAGCTATAAGGAACCAAAAGATGAGCGCACAAGCTCGAGGAGACGTTGTTAATTTGAATAAATGGATTTTAAGAAAAAAAAAGGGCTTGGATTATTTTTCGTCATCAACTTAATATTGAAAATTAAATTTCGCCTCGCTGGCAACTCACTCCATCGCCATAAATATATATATATATATATATATATATATATATATATATATATATATATATATATATATATATATATATCCCCGCAGATCCATCTGTGGGTGTTGGGGCCTCGAGGGCATGCAATGCACTTCAAGGATAATCATGAGTTCTCTATTTCTTGATCCCTTATTTATCTCTATCTTTTTTTATAATCATAGGGTGATTTTACATGTTTTCACTTCCCCTAACCGCACCAGTTTCTTGAGAAACATTTTTTAACCCTTCTCTCCTTGAAATACCCTCATTGTTTTCTTTTTTTCTCATAAATTAATAAATAAACAATTAAAAGTGAATGAATTAATTAATGAGCAAATAAATAAATAGCCCCCCCCCCTCCATTTTACGCCGGGCTCAATCGGATTACACCTCCGATTCCTGGCTGGCCGTTGACCTGGGAGTCACCAGTTGTAACCAGGACCGCGATAAGGACCAGGAGGGCTTCGGACGCGGACCCTAAGCGCCTGGTTCTAGGCTGGAAATTAGAGAAAATTAGGGAGGAAACTGTCTAACCAACGAGGGAACCTTTTTGCTATAGACCCTGAGGAAAAGAAAAAGGGTGGAAAATAGGATGGAAAAGTGCTAAGTGATGACAACCTCAATGCATTGAGGCAGGTAGGGCATATCATAAACCTCCTGGAACAAGCTTTGACATAGGAGACGGAGATTTAACAATAGGAACAGGCGCCAACCTCCCCGCGGGATCACGGAAAAGAAGACGATGGGATAGACGGTTTAGTGACAGTTATATAGGAAAGAGGACAGGAATATTTGGTGGACCATCAAAACCTCTTAAAAAGATCTTAACCCGGCAGAGATAAAAGGCCAAGCAGTTTACCAAATTTCCTGGCCACTAAACTTGAGAGGTCATTCATTCAAAACCTACGACGAGAAATCCAAGTACAAATGCAACCTAGAAACTCCGACCTCCTTAGCTATACTGGTGCATACCAAGAGGCAACCCTACCATAAGAAAGAAAACGAGAACATGAAACATGGTACCTAAGAAGCAACAACCAAAAACCATACAAAATGACCAACTCTATCCCGATACAAAAGGGAAAACCCAGCCATAAAAAAGACCAGTGGTAACCTTTTGCCTAAGTAGGGGCAATTAAACCTCGGGGAAATGACCAACTCTAACCGGGTAGATAAAAGGGGTCAACCAACACCAAGAAACTGTGGCTCCGTAACGGCTTCGATGGCTGTAAGAGGAAGACAGATCTCTGGGCGCATCTGTCTTACGTCCTGCTCGTGGCCTCGAACGGCTAAGAATTTTTGTCATTGCAAACCTTCCATCATTTAATAATTTTCGATTCTAGTAAGGTTTTTCATTACAGAACCTTACATCATTTGATCATTTTTAATCCTAGGAAGCTTTATCATTGCAAACCTTCCATGATTCAATAATCATAGTACCACTTGTTATTGCAAACCTTTCATCATTTAATAATTTTCAATACTAGTAAGGTTTTTAATTGAGAACCATTTGTCATTCAATAAATTTAAATCCTAGGAAGGTGTGTCATGGAAAAACCTTTCATCGTTTAGTCATTTTTAATCCTAGAAAGGCTTGTACTTGCAAACCATTCCTAATTTAATCATTTTCAATCCTAGTAAGGTTTGTAAATGAAAACTTTTCATCATTTAATAATTTTATTCATAAGAATGTTTTCCATTGCAAATCTTCCATCATTTAGGATTTTTTTAATTCTAGGAAGGTTTGTAATTGCGAACCTTTTATCACTTAAATGTTTTCAATCCTAGGAAGGTTTGTAGTTGCAAGATGATGCAGGACGAGGTGATGGAATATCTGAGCAAGGGAATCTGGTTTTGGGCGAGAGAGATGGGCGTTGAAGTCATACCCATGAAGCTGGAACTGAATTCGAACCTTCGCTACTACTGGTACAAGAGGGGTAGTGAAGGATTCTGACACCGAAGGCCATAGAAAACCGCTTGACAAGGCAAAGAAGCTTCTGAACAAGCTGAAGCATCATGTTGAGCCGAGGTGATCTTGTTCTTCTCAGATAAAAATAACTTCTGCCAGGACCAGTTGTACCACACCCAGAACAACAAGTACGAGTAGCTTGCTTATAATTTATGTGACGTTCAACGTATCTTGAATATCTGAGTACCCGAAATATTGATGGTTTGTTACAAGGACAGAAAGTACCCAAAGACACCTTACGGTCCATTCAAAGAGGGCACCTTTGGACTAGCAATCGAGCGGGCACATGGCTGCTCAATTGTTTTGCGTTGTTGGCGAGTCTCCAGTGAGGGGGACGCCATGCCCCCCCCCAGCCCCTCCCCCCGATCTTTGAGCAGGGTTTTGGGCTCAAATTAGACGCCTATGTAGAGCTGCTGTAGCTTAGGTCAAACCCTAAATGGAGAGGGTTGCTACAGGAAGGACAAACGCCCAGAACGAGTCATGATTGTTTGTCAAAGAAATTCTACGACTAAACCAGCCTACCTTCTGGCCTCCTAAATCCCTGAATTTAAATCCCATGCATTACCATGTGTGGGACGCGGTTGAGAAAGACACCAACCACTCTGCCTACAACCCTAAGGCTGAATTGGTAGGCAAGATCAAGGAGGGGTTCGATGATCTTCTCAGGGACACAGTGACGAGCTGAGGTTAGTACCTACTCTACCACCCATAATGCGAAGCCGTCAAATTTAGTCTGAACACCCTTTAATATATATATATATATATATATATATATATATATATATATATATATATATATATATATATATATATATATATATATATACCGAAGTCTATAAAGATAAAAGAAAGTGAAGTAAACGCCGCATAACTGCCAACAGTTCAAGGTGAGATTGTGTAAGAACATCCAGCGTTTTGTGTTGACACAGAATAGGTTAGTTTGTAATCTACTGCCTCACCCGCCATACCCACCGGAAATGTTTCTGTCTGGTAACCACTTTTCATTTGTCTTTAGACAAAGGTGTTAGATTTAAGAGACATAAATACACTTTAATTTTCTTGTTAAGAGATCTCTTAAAATTTATATAAACGATAAAATCAATATAAAAATGAATTATAGAGTTCTATACTTTGAAATGCTTTTATTTATCTAGCGAAGTAGTTTAAAAAAACGCACTAACATTTTCGACACCTGATTTATGGAGATTTTTTCAATGATTTTAGTATATCGAAATTCATGTCTTGAAGTGACCACTCCTATAGTAGGGAAGAACTTTGGTCCAAGGATCTTCAGTCGCTACGCTAGGAAACCCATTATTCTTTGACCACAGAAACATATGAGAACTTATCGCTACTGAGAATTTCAAGAAATAAAGAATATTTATAATTTTTTTGCATTATTATGACGCAATTTTGTTTCCTCTGCCCAGAGCTTTTGAACAGAATACCAGTTAAAGTCTTTGATTCTTTATACAATTTGATCCTTTATTCATAAGGAATCAAGTAATATGAAATAGATTCTCTTTGATGATAATTGATGAGTGTTCTGTAAATAATACAATTTATATTAAGAGATTAATTATTTTTAAACGAGATATCATATAAATTCTTCCATCTGATTTAAAGTAAAAAAAAACTTCTCATGTTCATCTTAATCTTCATTATATAATGATTCGTCCAATTATGTAATCATGTTGTGTGACTTGGTCTCAACGGTGAGAACAAAGGTAAAAATCTGTTTCACTTATGCAGACGACAGAAAGCATGTTAAACCTCTATATAAGGCCATTGAAAGTTCGTATGTAATTTTAAACTTTTCTTGTGGGCGTCTCTTTCAAGCTTGATGGCTCAAAATTTTAACTAGCTAAATATTTATTCCTTTATCGAGCGATGGAATAAAAATCCGACTATGTGCATATTAAGGTTAATAACACGCTGTTGCGCGTCACAGAAATCGTGGCTTTGAAATTTCTTTTTCAGTTATTATCAAATTAATAATATTTATATTTGATTAATAAATTAGGTTTGGAGCTTCCTACCGTATTTTTCCTTCAATTTTCTCTCTCTTTGAAGGTGCAAAATTGACTTGAGATTTACGAACTAAGACACATAACCTGCAATGCGCATGTTCATGAAGCCCACCTCATTTATTTGCTATAATTGTGAATTATTACGTATTAACAAGTCACAGACATTCATGCCACATACATACTAAGCTTTAACAGGGTTTTTTAACTTTAGGTATTTTCAGTTATATTGTAGCAAAATCTTCTCACGATTTCTATAAATGAAACTGTACCAATGGCACCAAAGAAAGGTCTTAATTGTTCAAAGGGTGAATATAATCAAATTATAGGAATTAAGCTAGAGGCAAATTGCCTTTGAAAAAGACAAGATTTGCGTAGTTTTGTTATTAGATGGCCAAAGTGGTAACTGCTTTTACTTGTTCAAATTATAATATACAGGTCATTTTTAAATTACCCACATGTGTATTTTAAAACAATAGATATTGTTGGTCAATCGGAGAGGTAATTAGTTTACTACCCAATAAATTGTAATCCCCACCGACCTATTCAGGTATTGACTAAATATAAAACGCCAAAACATAAAATGAGTCAATGACCTGGTCAATGTGGATCACCGGACAAGGGATTCGTGCCTTTGAAAAGTCACGTCGTTTAAAATGCTCCGATGTGAAATTCTACTTGACAACAACTATTAATTAAAATAGGAATTATCATCATTATATATTGCTTCCACGCAATGTTGAGGGGGGAGAACTGAATGAAAACTAGTTACAACCAAAATTCAACCATTATGGTTGAGCTTATGTGAGTTCGGAAAACTTGGCAATCAACCGTGGTTGACGGTCTACAATCCAAATTCATTGGACTTGAGTCAATCTTTTCAATAGGTTGAGCGTAGCATCCACGATGATAGTTTAAAGCAAATATTAATTTATATTAATCAGGAATTCGGATGTGGCCTTAATGTGAACATAATATTCATACGAACTAGTAATTAATTTAGTTTAATAAATTCCAGTCTGAATTTCTTGCTATAACAAATCTATCTTTTATTTATTTCTTGTAAGTTATTTGTTGTGTTCATTTTTGTACGAAAATTTCTTTCATTTAAATAGGAATTTGGGTCGCCTCATAAGGCTCTCTCTTGCCCCAGTTTTCAGGGTTGGCATTTATGCTCCTATTCATCATTTATTTTGCTAGTACTTCCGTTGGATTACCACAATTCCTCCTCTTTTCTCACTACTTTCACCCAACCACTTAATTTTCTATGTTCAGGACTCATTTAAATAAAGAGGCATTGTCAAAACTACTTTCCACCGAATTCTTTCATACATATTCATTATTTCCATTTTTAATACACCCTTTTATCCCTGTAAACATATATGCATTCATAGCTTCATTTGCATACCCTTGTTTAATCTAATAAATTGCTGTCCCGTTTTCAATCATACAATTGTCCTTCGCATTTGCCTCATTTGTCCAGATTTCTCTCAATTGAATCGCACTGGAATTTAGTGAAATAATAAGAACATAAAAAAGCACAAATATTTAATTAATAAATTAAAAATTTCCTAAATATTTCCCTTCTGAAGTAGCCAAAGTATCGATGTTGAATTTATATCTCCACTAATTCAACGATATTATATTGAGGATGTGACGATTATTAAATAATTCCTTGAAAGGAGTTTTTAAATGGTGTGCGTCTTAGATGAGACGGGTCGCACGACTTCCGATGGAGAGTTGATGTTTTTCAATATAATTTCTTTTTTGGCTCTTTTTTTAAAAAGAGAAAATGAGATAGCTACATAAGGGTTTAGTTGGAGTGAGATGATTCCATTCAATAACGCTGTCACATGTAAAGAATGAGTGCGAGAGAGTATATGTTAATTCCTCAAAAGAAATTTTAAGAAACCGTCAAAAACATGACCCCTCCCCCCCCCCCCGGCTCTCCTTAGAATGGCAATAAGACAAAAAGAAACAAAAACCTTTTGATTTTCCAGCCACGAATCCTCCGCCCGATGCAGAAACGTGATATCCTCAGATAACTGATGCTGCTAGACCTGCTGGAGCCAAGGGGGCATAAGGAGTGTTCGACGTCCTTGCTGCTAGAACCCCCTCCTGCAGATACACTGACTTGGCCTTTTGCTGTTCCAACGATGCTAGAGGAGTTCTTATTGCTGTCATGGTGGGGATTGGCAGCAACCAAAGCCACCGCGAGAAGGCAGAAGCCAACCACCAAAGTCTTGGACGAAAATCTGCGAATTTCGTCTCAATTTAATGGCATGATAAAGGCGAAAATCGAAACGGATGCTGAAAGGTCGTCTTAAATTTGAGTCTTCATAAACAAGAAGCCAAGGATCTCTTGCTAGGCTAGTTGATTTCTTACGTCAAGGTGTCGGGTTCGATACTAAGCCAGCGAAAAGGCGAGTGTCTGATTGGCATCTTAAAAAGAAAGGCATTTCTAATTTCTTTTTTACTGAAGAAAATAATTAATTTAGAAGAAGTGTAAATATATAGAGGGGACATAGATCGATTCGCCCAAAAAACACGTTGGTAGGGGTGAAGGGGTAAATAGTGACTGGAGATGCGCGCGATTATAGATACAAAGTGCGGTAGGTAATATTGTAGCAGCTAACATCCTTGCTAGCTCCTAAAAAAAGAATAATTCCCCGTTTGAGAGATTACTCATATCGCTTCCTTAATTCATATTCATGTACGACATTCCAACTTTGCTTACCATGTACGACAATTCCAATCATACTTCTGATATATTTATTAGAAAAAAGCACAAGTATTTCATACATCAAATAAATAAATTTACATAAATTTACACAATGTAAAAAAATATAAATAGACAAAAGTGGTGAAAGAATGGAAAAAATTTATAGTTGAGGAGAGGAAGGAGTAATAGTCGAAGGCAAAGTTACATAAAGGGGGTTCTCCTGGAGAAATACAACGCAGGAGCTCAGCTTTTTGTTAATTGACTACATTTACGTTTAAGTTGTACCTACTAATAGGTAGATTTATTTACATTATTATTTATATTAATATTGGTCTATCGATTTAAGACTTACTTCTTTACACTCGTTCAAGTTTTTGTTTGTTTGGCTTTTACTTATATCTAAATTTCATCATTTGGATTTCACTGACAATTCTACTTAATTATTCACACTATTATTTATTATTCACATTAATATTGGTTTATTTACACTATTATTTATTATTCACATTAATATTGGTGTATGACTTATTTACACTCGTTTCATCATTTGGATTACATTGACAGTTTTAACATTACTTTATTATTGATGTATTATATTTATTACACTATACTCATTATGTTTTTATGATTTACCGAATTATGCTTTCCGCTCTCTTTGTTTTTACAATGTTTGATACGTTTTAATTTTATTACTTCTTATAATCACTGGAACTTATGTAGAGTTTACGTTCACTTACGTGACGTATTTAAACACTTGCTTATTTGGTTGTCGCTTACTTATGTATTTGACACTGTTACCTATACGCTTATTCATTTACCACTTTTATCATTTTTGCTTTATTATATGTTTAACACTTGACACTTTTTCACTGTTAGTTAATTGATGAGGTCATCATCCCGCACTTTATATTTTTATAGGTAGCCGCGTTAACTGAATGTAAACTAGACTTCGGGATGAACATCGTGCCGCTGCACAGAAGGCTTTCCATTTCCTTTAGGGACCATGGACCCTCAAAGGTCCACTTGTACTCACCGTTTCGTATGCCTGTCACTAACTGTGTTTGATTGCATTTTTCAGGTCTACATCCAGCAGTCCCAAAAATCTTTAGCTGCAATTGTTCCCCGTCGAAAAAATGTCCTCTTTCCAGGACATCAACTTTTTCGGTCAGGGGAACACCGGGGTATGAATCGTCGTCTTCGGATTCTCCGTCATGCTTCTCCTCTTCTATTTGTCTTGCTGCGGGTGTGTTGTTCCTCTTCTTCTTTGTTCTCTTCTCCTTAGGGTTATTTCTCGTGTTTACAGCGTTTTCGTCCTTATTATGTTCCTGGTTCCCGTCTTCTTGGTTGTTTACTGGTTGCCTCTCTTCTTTTTGTTTTGTGTTTTTTTCGGCAGTCTGAGACTGTGTGTCATCAGCGAACTTGATATTTAACACGTCTTGAGATGCTGGATTAGGTGGAAACCACAACTTTTTCTTCATTCCATTGTGCTGTAGCATGGTGTTAAGCTCCTCTGAGAAGCAGCCGGGTCGCGCAAGGTTGGCCAGGTGGGCCACTATGACCATTGTCATGATCTCCTTGCTTTCGGCCGGCAGGATTAGCTTCGGAGTTGCTCTATCGGTTGCTGGTGTGACGTTGCTTGGAGCAGATGCCGCGGTTGCGTAGGAGCTTGCTCGGGCCTTTTCCTCCTTTTGTGATTTTAACGTTTCTCGTTTTTTCCTTATGGCTTCTTTGCGTAGAGGGCATCTCATGGCCAGTGCCCGATGCTCTCCTCCGCAGTTCACACATTTGAGTTGTTCTTCGCGGCAGTCTCTCCAGCCGTGGCCAGATTTTGAGCATGCCGCGCAGATTTGTTCCTTTGTCGGGCAGTTTTTTGTTGCGTGGCTTTCGATGGCCAGGCAGATTTGGCAGTTTTCCAAGTAGATGTACTCTTCTGCCTCTATCTGCTCTGGAGCCACTCTCAGGTAGAAGCCCAATAGGCCGTCCCGCAACGCTCTCTGAGCCATCTTGCTGGTGCTGAAGGTGACCTTAAAAAGATTTTTGCCAATTTTGTCAACCTTATCGACTTTTGCCCATTCCTGTTTCGCATTTATTTCATCCTTAATTTCGTCTGTGGAATTATCCGCAAAGAAGGGGTCAACTCTTCTGAGGATGACGGCACGCCTCACGAGTAACTCGTAGGGCACTACCGCTTCGAGCCCAATCTTGCGGAGGGGGTCTTTCGCCTGTTCAGACACTAGGGCCTCCACGTCTTTATTTTTCCAACAGACGGCGGCCCATCCGTTGGGAGTCTCAGTGAGACGGGTAAGTTCGATATTAATTTGTCCGAAAATCGTTTTGAACACCGTCTCCCTGGTTGGCTTTTGGTATCCCGCTATTAGACGGAGGGGGATCCGTTTGGTGTCCTGGGGGGCTGGGGGACCCATGTCCCCCTGCGGGCACTGCTGCCCTTCCCCCTTCTGAGCCTCGCCTGTGTCACTGGGAGGTAGAGGGGCTCACTGCCAGATGACTGGTGCGTGTTTTTTCGTTTTGGTGGGAGGTTTTTGGCTGTCCTTGCCTAAAACTTTTCCTCCTTTGCCGGGAGGAGATTGTTAGGAACTCACTACTCACTTACTCTACTCTACTCTACTCCAATCATATATAACTCGTACGATTTCCACCAAATTTATCCTATACGTTGTACGATATATATTTCAACCAATCCAAATTCTTGCCTGACATTTTAAACCGACCAATCAGCATAAACCTACTTCGCTCCAATGTTCGCTGACAAATATAGTCGACTCGTGTTCTCGTCATCGTCAGACAAAGGTAAGTGAAATTAACGTTACCATTATTCAACTCAATTGAATATCTTAACTATTCAAAGTGTAATTCCCTCTTTTCTCTCCATTTCCAGTCTCCTTGAGCATATAATTCGAGCAATTATTCTGTGTCCAATACTATTCTCAAGTCTATACATCCATAGATTAAATATATCATATCCTGTAGATTATATCGACCAAATCTTATATTAAAGATATCCAATATATCATTCTCTAATTTCTGAATCAAATTTATATTAATATTTATTGGAATATTTAATTTACTCTAAACCTACATTTATATTCGATCAAATTTATTATTCTCATTCTGTGTATTTCCCATTTTCTCCTTTCTCCTTGTTTGACCTACATATCTTTCTCGGTAATTTGTAAATAAATATAGAAATATTCCAATCTTAGTTTCACCTGAAATTTCCGGTTGCCTATTCTCATTTTTTACTCTGTTAGAATCTAAGACGTGACTAATCTATTCTCATTCCTCATTCTTATAAATCATTGGTTGGTGAAGATCTAGGCTTTACATTCCCTTCAACCAGAGTGTGTATATATATATATATATATATATATATATATATATATATATATATATATATATATATATATATATATCATCCACCCATCTCTCCATATATACTTATACCCACTTTAATTTGTCACCTAACACAAGGTTTACTTTTACAGATATATTTACAAAATACGGGGAGGGTAATAGTCAGCTACGGTATTGATTCTTTCACTGAATATTCATAAATGAGACTACAATGATACGAAGAAGAGGGAGTCGACCCATGGGCGGAATTCCGAGTTGCTAACAACGACAAAATACCCACCACACTCTCTGTCTTTGCGTGAACAGAGTTGTCTACAGCTTCCTCAGGATATATATATAACTGTATGCACTCTACCTGCATTACCGCTGCTGAGAATTATCTGTATGATGTTGGATTCTCTAATGAGTTAGGATGATAATAGGAGGCATCTTTGTAGGACCGATCTTTCCTGCATCAAATTTTAAAAACTAAATAAATATTGCCAAAAGCCACCCAAAACTTCTTATTTAACTTCATATGTAGATTCCGTTGAGTTGCATTTTCCACTTCTGGAATATTGATTTGTGTCGAATGAGATGAATTAGTTAACTATTTGTGGCCACTAATAAAAGGAAAAGTAATAAATAAATATTACAATCCATATAAGTTTTGCCTCTTAGTAAACAATGCGAATCACTGAAATCTTTAAGAATTTATTTAGCGAATTTTCTTGAAAAATTAAGCACCTCCTTCTCTTGTACAGGTAGATCATCCTACTACAAAGTGTGGGTTGTATGGTTGGTAGGAAGTGCACAGAAACTTTAAGGAGTATTTCTTATCCCAAAAATTGCCTGGAAAAGATATTAAAATAAGCGGGCAAAAGTGTTATTCATATAGAAGTTGGGTTTGTAACCTTGACAAGTTAGAAAACACATTTGCTCATTGTTTGGCTATTATGAGTTAAAATATTGAGGTATGTATGCGTGAAAGTAAAGAAGACGGAATAACACATTACATAATTAAATAAAAAAGTGATATTGTAGACGGTAGAGGAAGTGAACTTATACGTCAGATGCAAAAGCCAAAGAACCAACAGATATCAAAGAACCGGCAGAGGCCAAGCAGCCAGCAGAAATTAAGAAACGAGCAGAGACCAACCAACCAGCAGATGGCAAAAAAGCAACAGTGGCCAAACAACCAGGAGAGATCAATCAACTAGAAGAGAAGACAGGTTCGTGTGTTTTAGACTGAGTAATTCTTCACCCACATTGGATTTGAGGCCCAAAATAGACACCAGTATTGACATCTTTCTTTACTTCTTTTTTGCTGCTCTAAGCCCCCTCTTCCTCCATCCCTTGCTCCCCTGATGCCTTCAACCATGCCCTGAAAACACATCATCTCTCAAGCCTCTCCTAGGTTGGTAGAAAGGCACTGCCCTTCCTCCAGAAAGAATTCATACCCTTACCTAATATGAAATAATGTAATTTCGTTATAGTTCGTGATCGGTTTCTTTCATAATAACGAAGTCGGAAGACATTGATTAGAATGTTTTATTAAAAACACCCACAAATATTCAACCAGTTTAATAGATAAACCAGGCAATGGCTTCTTAAATTATAGAGTTACAAGGAAACTAAGTACCCTACAAGACCTTACGGTCACTACAAGGAGGGTACTTTTGGCGCAATCTTCGAAGGTGTTGTTGGCAACCTCGAAGATCACTCGCGAGGATCTTAACGGCGATTTCGCATGAATTTATCTAGTCTTAACTTGAACTGGTCAACAGATTCACTGTTGACCACTTTTGTCGGAAGTGCTTTCCAACTACCGCAGATACTGTAAGTGAAGAATTTCACACACAGATGACGGTGGTATCGCTTCAGTTCAATTTAAAGCCGTGATTTCTTGTTCTCCCATCGCTGAGCTGGAAAATATCCACGTAGTCCAGTCTGTCGAAGCCTCCAAGTATTTTAAATACTCCGATAAGCTGACCACGTAGTCTCCAGGTCTCAGTGAGAACATATCTAATGCCCTTAATCTATCTTCATAACTTTTTTGTCTGATAGAAGGAATCAGTTTGGTTACCCTGGCTTGCACGCGTTCCAATCTCGCGATGTCCTTTCGAAATGAAAAACTCCAAAATTGTACGGCATACTCCAGGTGCAGTCGGACGAGGGAGTTGTACAGACACAGTACTATCTCCTTGTTCCGATATCTAAACTGTCGCTTTATATACCCTAACATCCTTTGGGCTTTCTTCTCCACCTCAATACACTGTTTCGAGAACTTGAGGACACTCGTGATAGTTACACCCAAGTCCTTCTCAGTGTCGGTGGATTTAAGAGCAGTGCCATTAAGGATATAGGGTGATTGAGGATTTCGTTGGCCGATATGCATCACTTTGCAATTGTTTACGTTTAAAGGCATTTGCCACGTATCAGACCACTCCCCAATCTTTTGAAGATCATCTTGCAGGCGAGCAGTATTTCCATCCTTTGCAACGCTCATACCAAGCTTGGTATCGTCGGCAAATTTAGAAATCTTAGCTACCATGTCACCGTCCATGCCGTTGACGTAGATGATGAATAGTAGTGGTCATAGGACAGAACCTTGAGGCACTCCGCTAGTAACGGGCACCCACTTAGAAGTCTGTCCATTCAACAAAACCCGTTGCCGTCTGCCACTTAGCCAGTTCTCTATCCAGCCGACTACTTTTCCGTATATGCCCAGCGCTCGCACTTTCCGGAGAAGGCGGCGGTGTGGTACCTTATCAAAGGCTTTCTGTAAGTCTAAGTAGACCATATCCATCGCCTTGTCCCGATCGTGCTCACTGAAGACGAAGTGGAAGAATTCCACAAGGTTCGTCAGGCATGACCGTTGCCTTCGAAAGCCGTGCTGGGAACTCCTCAGTAGCAGGTTTGACCCTAAATGCGACGTCATTTTGTCCATGATCATGCTTTCCATGAGTTTACCGACCATCAAGGTCATACTGATAGGGCGGTAGTTCGACGGTTGGCTACGGTCTCCTTTCTTGAAGATAGGAGTCACCTCCACTTCACGCCAGTCTCTAGGAACGCATTCGGTCCGGATTGACATGTTGAAGATTGCGCTCAGGTGTCGTGACACTTGATCGCGCACTTCTTTCAACACTTTAGGTAGAAACCCATCTGGGCCAGGTGAATTATTCGTCATTAGGTCAGTGATCTTCTTTTTTATTTCTCCTTCGGTGAAGTCCAAATCCTCCAGCTTTTCCCCCGAGTAGGACTCCATCGGCTGAGGGATGGGACCACACTTTTCAGTAAACACTGAAGAGAAGTAGTCGTTGAGGAGGTTAGCATTTTTTGCATCTGAGTACTTTAATGTCCCCTCCTCATTTCTCAAAGTCACAATTTCGACGGATTGGTCTGCGGCTGTTTATATATCGAAATAACTCCTTGGGATTCTCTTTACAGGGTTCTCTGGTTTCGCAGTCAACTTGTGTGTTGAAATCCCCCATGACGATACACACTCTGTCTTCGACAAGTTCTCCTAGTAGCTGATACAGATATCTGTCCTTTTCAACGAGTTGGGCAGGAGGTCTATAAAGCCCTAGGGTCCTGTATTTGGCAGGACCTATCTCTAGGTCGACACCTAGTGGTTCATGGCCGGACACGATGTTTCAATCCGTCGAGTTGAGAGTATTCTTGACATACAACATCACACCACCGCCCTCTCTGTCTGGCCTATCTTTTAGGAAGAGCTGGTAACCGGGAATCGTAAATTCACCTTTAAAATCTCAGCTTGAGGTTTTTATCCACGACTCCGTTATGGATAGCATCTCAGGTTCCTCTGTTGCTACGAGGCCACGGAGCTCAAGAAACTTATTCTTGATTGACCTTGCATTGAACAGAAGAACTTTGAGGGAGTCCCCCACTGTAGGACTCCGCACGCTCTTCCGTTTCGCGGCTTCTTTTGTGTGGCAGTACCCCTCTTTGCCACATCTAAGAACGTCGTTCCAGGAGTAACACGGGCATACTGTGTTAATGTAGCCTTCACTCTGGGTCGGACGCTCCTCTGCGTCCACTCTACGACATCCTGGATTAAGTTACAGAGTACAGCCTTTCCATTGAATGAAAGGTGCACTCCATCCCTTTGGAAGAGGTTGTTTCGACCGTAAAAGGTGTGGTAAGGGCCTAGAAAGAAGACCCCGTACGCCGGACAGAGGTCGGACAGGCGCTCGTTCAAAGTCACGTTCCTTGAGAGAGCTGTCCGACTAGGACCTCTTCTTGGTAGCATCCCTACAACGACCCGTCTGCGAGTTTTCAATCCGCAGTCGTCCACGGGTCCCATGACCGTGCTGAGAAATTTCTCGCTGGGGCCTACTTTGCCTCCTCGGAGGTAGAGGTCATTTCCACTCACCATCAGGGCAACGACTAAATTTTCGTAGATCTGAGATTTCTCAACCTCTACCCTGATGTGGTGGTTTACCCGTCCTGGCTGGCAGCATCCCTTCACACTAGTGCGAAGGCGGGCCGCTAGCAGAGGCTGCAAACCTCGTGCTTGGGAATCGGCCACAAGCGTAACCCTCGGAAATTTCCTTGCAGAGATTGAGGCTTTCCATCCGGAAGCTAACTCTTGGTTCCCTGTTTCTTCTCCATTTTATTTTTCTTCTTCTTCTTTTTCTTCTTCTTCTTTTCTTATTCATCTTTCACTCCCCTATCTTCCTTTGCTATATACTGTCCTGTTTTTATCTTTTCTTCTTCTGCTTCTAATTTATCTTCTGTTTCAACTTTCTCTTCTTCCTTTTTTTTTTGCCTTCTTTTTTTTATCTTTGAGGGTTTATCCGTAGCATGCGGACTTAGCTCATGGGGTAATACTGCAGATGCAGTGTATACTACAGGGCTTGACGTTAGCTCTGCTATTCTGACCTCTAGCGCGCGAATCAGTCCAGCGTGTTCCAATTCCAGGCTGTTCATTTTCTCCTCCAACTTCCTAGACCTTTCCTCGGAAGCCCTGCATGTTTCTTCTTGCTCCTTGATTTAGCCGTTTAGAATACAGTCAGTGCAGGAAGTGGCCGGGTGGCATTTTGAATAACACTTCTCCGGAAAGTCCACGCACCACTTATTTATCTGGCATATTGCGAGCGTGTATTTGATTGCTCCTGGTCCTTTCTTGCCGGTCATTTTGAACACTTTCTCTCTCTCAAAACTTTTGTACCAATGAATAGTAAAAAAGGGGGAAGGCGATTTTGCCCCGCGTGAGTCGCTCCCGCCTATCCTTTGGACACTTTTCGGATCTTTCAGAAGGCACGCTCCATGTACTACTGTTCGTCCGAACTAGTCGTCAAACCTCGGCGTGCCGTGGCTCCCAACCAAGCAGCACTGGCGGTCCCCGAAGGGGCCAGCGATTTCTCACCAAGTGAACAACGGAGCACGCCCCGTACTAAACTCCTACTAGTTCCCTTCGCGACAGCCAAGATCTCGGAGCAGCATTCAATGGATATCCCGCCACACCTAGAGACTCGACCCAAGGCTTTTTATTTGTCTGGCAACAAACCTGGGAACAAAGGGCCGTCACCTCGGACCGATGCTACCAGAGGCACCCGTCAACGGTCACTGGGAATCTTCAATAATTACGCGCCAACGAAGGGGTTAACGGGGCACTAACCTCATCCCATTCATCGTGCTCCAATGCCTAGAACACCTCTAGTCCTAGTGTAGGGGAATCGTCACCCCCCTTCCCACTGCCCCCCACCCCGTTCACTCTTGGTGGAGTCCCAAGGCGGTTACCGCAAAGACATCCGGCCCAGGCATCGGCGAGTCAAAAGCGTAACCGCAGAGTCGTACAAATTGGGTCCATGAGAGACCTAAAGGTCAAAACGCAAGATCTCCCCTAGGAGAGTGAGATCCAGTTTCACGTCAAATAAGAAATTGGAGACGTGTTTGTCCCAAGCTTAAAGGCTAACGAGGAGCCGATGTCAGACTTCGTTCGAAAAACCATTGGCCAAAAGAACTCTCCTGGGGCCGTCCTCAAGCCCCTCGCCCCCCTTACCCTAAACCCAGTGGGGTGACGAGGTATAAATGAGGAACTCTGAGGAAAATCGAGGTAGTATACGTCAGTCTCTAGGTGACGAAGTCTTCGGATCAAACCAAACTACTAAGACTGGAGTGGTAGAGTACTTGGCTCGCCAGACCAAGAAGTACCCTGCAAGAGAGGCAGGGCTACGTACCTCAAGGGGCTAAGAAGAGGCTCATCATCGAGCTAGACCCAGGTTATCAAACCAAATGATAAGTTAACTTTGTTAAGTTCAACTTACTCTCGCCAGAGAGACTCCTTATATCCTGGTGCACATTAAACACCAGGGGTATTCCTCGTCCTTGAGGAATTAAGAAAGGAAGAAGAAAGGCTTCCCCCTCCAGCCCGTTATTCGGTGGCCACACCGAACTCCTAAGTTAACTCGGTAAGGAACCAAGTTCAAATTATTCTCGTCTGAGGAACCCCCCCCGTGATACTCGCCCTTGAAGGAGACCCTCCCGAGTTCAGTCCTCGTCCATAAGGAAATAAGTAACGAAGGAGAAAAGCTCCTCCTTGAGCTCGTTACTCGGTGGTCACACCGCACTCGAAGTTAACTTGATTTAAGAACCAAGTTCGACTCACTCTCGCCAGAGAGACCACAACTGCCTAGATGTTGCATAAAGCACCGTATTTGTTCTCGTCCTTGAAGAACCCCTGCCTCCAAAAGAACGTGTGGACCCCCCAGCTGCCACCCTCGCCAAAACGACCGTGTGATATTGCCCAGCTACATCTGGAGAAGACGGCGTGCGTCGTGAGTCAATAACATTTCTGAGGCCTTTAAATTCCAGTAGAGTCCGTAAGCCTAAATCTTATATTACTGTTGTTTGTAGAGAAATTAACCAATTTTTGAGGGGCAAACTAATTTAATTAATTCTTGTTTATGATAATATTATTGCTGTAGTTAATGTTTAGCTGTTGTGTATTCAATGGTTAAAGTTAAAATATAAGTTTATTTTGGGAATTAGTGTTGTTTCTTTTATATCCTTACGTGTTTCGGAATGGGTCTGTTCGTTATGATATTCAGATATCAAATATATATTAGACACTCCTTAGCACTCTTAGAATAGAACGAAAAGGGGGGGCATTCTACGACACCTAGTCTCTCGCAACCAGTGAGCATTGATTGGCGTTGATTATAAAGGTTCCAAAGCCTCTCTTCTGACGCATGAGGTAGCTGCCAGGTCCTTATATGTAGATAGAAGGAAAAAAGGGAAAGAGTGACGCGATAGGAGTAGGCTTTTTTTCTGTTTTTTTTTCTTTTTGTATACGTTGGAGAGATAAGATAAAAGTAAAAATGGAGAAAGATAGAGTAGAAAAATGAAGGAATGACGCACTTAGTCTGGAACCTCGTTTCCGATCAAATCGACAAGGGAAGCCCTACCAGGGGTACCCAGAAGAGGTATCCCCACTGACATAGCTCGAAAAGTCAAAGGTACACATAAGCTCTCTTCACGCGACAAGGGAGCGTCACCTCTCCCTCTACTTCAGAGAGAGAGAGAGAGAGAGTTAGTAATGATGAAGTGATGATGATAGTGATATAGAGGTAATAAAACTTTTTACAAAACTTTAGAACCATAGAGCATTCATATGATATTTTCATATCAATACGTTTAATTTATGTATTAAATTATGAAACAGATTCAAGGTCAAACGAGTACTTTCTTTGGTTATTATTTCTCTTTACAGTAATGACTTTTTCTGTACATTAGAGAACTTCCTGTAGCATTTTTTGCGCTTTGTCCAAATCAATTTTTTCATATTTTCTCTGCCTTATTTATGATAACGTCACATTGGAGAAGCATTTTAGGCACAATTTTTATAGCGACGTCACATTGCGTTCTTCTTTTTAGGCGGTCGTATTTCGAAATGCGGCGAAACAGTGTTTGAATTCGAAATCAGTCGATATTGGATTCCGCCTCGATTTTGCCGCATTTCTGTTACCGAACACCAAAAAAGGAAAAACTGTAATTGCCTAAAATACTTCTCCAATGTGACTTCATCATAATTAAGCACAGAAAAATATGAACTATCTTCCGATATTCAAACGAGAATAATTATGAAATTCAAATCTAAGGAGAACATTTCTGAACAACTAAATGTCCCTTAATCTACAGGGCAGCCGGTAATAAGAAAGTTTATGGAATTGAGAACAGCGGCAAATCTCCGTCGGTCGGGTCGTCTACGGAAATTTCCACTTCTCAGGGCTCCGACGGTCCTTAAATCAATTCAAAATAACCAAAGGATAACTAGAAAGGAGATGAAAGATCAGTAAGTAGAGGAATGAGGGTCAATGTTAGCTTAAACGGTATCCATTATGTTGCATAAGTTGGAAATGCATTGACGGCGTCCAATGAAGGCGCCTTTATTGAGAAAAATTCATTTGAGACTCCGTCTGAAGTGCGCCAACGATAATGTGGAGAAGGCGTTCAATTTCAGTAGCCATGTGTTATGGTCACATGAAACGAAGATTGGCTTAAAAATGGTAAAGCTCGTTTTAAAAAAAAAGATAAGACATGTATGTTCATCTATTATATTTGGCGCAGTTTCTGTGCAAACTTTGTCTACATAGAAACAAACTATGTTTATCAAGATGACAAACTCATTCACAGAGCAAAAATCGATTTTTGCCAGTCGAAGGAAGTTTAATTAAGCGTTTTGAGATGGCCATCACTGTCACTAGACCTAGAACAGATACAAAATAATATAATAATCATCACTAACTCTATAATTGTATAATGAGATTTTTGAAGATGGGTGAAATAAATATAAGTATCCAAATTTTGTGAAATTTTAATGAAGGTAAAAGGAATCCAACTTATTTATGTTCTTTAGTTACCATTCCGTACTAAAGTGAATTCTTGTGTCATTTTAATTGCGTCATTCTAATTCTTCAATTAATCAATTAAAGAAAATAGTTTTTCTGCAAAAGTAGTTGAAAATCTTGAATATCAAAACACCGAAAACCTCTGCCTCTAAAACCAAAATCTCACCGTTCAAAGAATAGTCACCTGGGACGGGAGTAAACCTAATAGCGTGTAATAATAGCGCCATGAGGTTGGAAAACAGTTGCGAGTCGACGAGAGATTGACTAGATAAGGCTCTGGATGTAATAGACATCGATGTTTAGCCATTCTTGAATCAAAGAATTGTGCAATTCGGGTAGATTTCGTGGATACTGTCCTAAAGGTTTGATACGTTGTTCAACGAAGTACCATTGATTCTTTTTTATGGGGTTATGATACGGTGCGGGCTAAATAGGATGTGGGACTATTTTTGTTTGTTCATAATTCCACTCAGTCGCATTTATAGTCCGGTGAACTTGAGGGTTTTCATCTTGGAAAGAAGTGGAATGTTGCGCTCTTTGCGATCTTGCGAGCTTTCTTGAAGACCCACTTCATGAGGTCTATGATGAACGCGTCAACGGGCATCAATGACATAATAGCATAAACGTGATTCGTCTTACAGGATAACGCGTTTCTAGTCATTTACGTTCCACTGTTTGTGTCTTCTCGGACACTGTAGCCGGGTAACTTTGTGGGCAGAAGTGAGTAAAGGCCTCTTGCGATGTCACTCTTCTCCATACATCCATGCTCCACAATTCCCTTTCGAGGGTTCTTTGAGTAATTTGTGCCGATGGAAGGCACGGCTTGAAGGCCCTGGGACTTTCAAATTTAAGATGGGCACAGATCGATTGTGCTATCTCTACAGGAAAGCCACGACCGTAAATTCCTGCAGCATTTCTGTAAGCGATTTTTACAACCTTTCCATCAGCGTTACTTTCCTTCTCCAGGCATTAAACAATCCCAACAGGCGTTTCATCGCGACTCTCAGTGACTCGCTCAATGACCTCAAATGCGATCGCAAAGGCCTGAACTCGCAACTCTATCCGCGGTAAAGCGCAGCGATTTAATTCTAGTTCAAATAAAGATAATTAAACCAAATCATTGTTTTCATACGAAATCACCTCCTAATTCCTAAGCAGTCAAAGTGATTACTATATTTACGGGTGTTTTCCAATACCAAATTATTACCAAACGATAACTTTGTGCATTCTGAATTTCTGTAACTTTCATTGACTCATTTATGTGTTGCAACTTTCGGATTATTAATCAATAATGATTATTGACTATAGAGGAATAACAAAGACCCCCAAATCAATATATTTTATTAGATCGTTCGGAGATTAGAGTCTACATATATTCAGCGTCCTAAATTCACTACTGAAGGGATCAATGCCCTCGTTGGTCTTTGCAACGAACCAAACTCAAAGAGTGGTGCCTCAAACCCACAATTGGTGGGGTTCACTGCCATTAGGTGAGGAGAAGAGAGATTTGCCATCCCAGTCCTTCTCGATCGCATCCCACTTCCACTGGAACTTCTCCTTCACACTCTCGTTCTTTCCATATACTCTGAGTCAAGAGTCCAGGGACTGGGTACCTTAAGGAACTCAATTGGGGGAGTATCCATTTCCCTTCTTAATGAAAATGTTTACTCACATTTATTTACTTACGAAATTCCATTTATTCCAACATTTCTCGATTAATGGAAAAGTCAAAGCATCGATGAGGAGAGTGATACTTCTTAGCAAATTTTAAATTATTTAATTGTGAATTTAACGATTAAGTCATCCCTATTCCTCTAAACCTATTAGAGTGTTTAAACGAATGAATCTGGAAAGAAGTTGCTAAAGAGAAGCAGTCCCAAATTCGATAGGTCATGAGTCCATCCTTGATGATCACGGTCGATTTTGCCGACAAAAATCTTCTAATTTCTTCCTCGATTTTTTTCTGTGAAAAAGAGAAACACGTATTGCGTCATCGTTTTGAAGTATTTCTTCGACACTAGTCACTAGATGTTTCCAACACCATTATTGGGCAGATGATGCATAATTTGAGGCCAGAAGGGCAAATAATTGAGTACAAATTTTATTCTCGAGTACCGGTTTTGTTTGCGGGGATGAAATTTAATTTATGATTATGGTCATTATTTTTATTCCTTTTAGTTCCTTTTTCCCTTGCCCTATTCTATTTCTATCTATTTATCATGAATAGACCAGGACAAAGATAAAAGAGAAAGTTAAGCCCTATCAAAACCGCGAGTTCCCCAAGGAGGGGCTCAAAGGAGTGATCGCATTTCCCTAATAAATTAGAACTCAGCTCAAAACGAATTTGAAATTCATAGGCCGTCCATCTTATTGCCATGGTAATGACGGTTAGGCCTCCTTGTTGACCTTGATATTTAAGACCAATGATTATTGATACCGAAATTGGAAATTTAATTAATCCACTGCCAATCAATGGACAATGAAATGGGGCACAAAACAGACAGGTGTAAAGATGAAATAACAGAAAAGTGGCACTTAAGAATAAAACAAGTAAAAGGGAAATAAAATTAATGGGTCAAATTTACTATACAGGGGCAGAGGTCGAAATAAACCTCACAGCAAGTTGAATTGAGAACCCACAACCTCTGGGAAGTGGAACGTTACCACCCTTGTCGAGTTTTAAGGCTAAAATAATAAACGAATATCCCTACCTTTAGATTTTCCTCCGGCGAACCCCCCTCCTGATGCAGACACGTGACCCCCAGAGACACTGCTGCTGCTGGAACTGCTGGAGCCGAGGGGACCTGAGGAGTGTTCGACGTCCTTGCTGCTGGAACCCCCTCCAGCAGATACACTGGCATGGTGCCCTGCTGCCCCGACGACGCTAGAGGATCTCTCCTTGCTGCTGTGGCGTGGATTTGCAGCAACCAAAGCCACCGCGAGAAGGCAGAAACCGACCACCAGAATCTTTGACGAAAACCTGCGAATTTTGACCTAATTTAGTGGAGTAATGGAGGCGAGAATCGAAACGACGCCGGAAAGGTCGTTTTAAATTTGACGCTTTTTCAACAAAGAGCCGAGGGCACCTCGCTAATCTAGTGGATTTCTGGCGTCAAGGTGCCGGGTTTATTTTCAAGCGAGATCGAACACAAACATCAGCTTAGGTAGAGTTTTGGGTACAGATCGTTACACGTTCTGTACTCCTTCCCAACCCCCCCCCCCTCCTCGACGAGGGCACGTAGACATTAAACAGGTCATTACGCACATAGGCGATCACAATCCCGCTGTTTTTCAACTCTCATATTCAAAGCAAAACACACACATTCTTCTCGTCTGTAACCAGCAATTCTGCCCATGGGAGTCGCATCCACATACTTCTAATGCAGAGAGGGCCCCTTCATCCAGGGTACGAAGATTCCTAATTGATTGCAAGTTGATGCCCAAAACACAAATCATTCCCCTCCCCTTCCCCCTCAGCAAATGGGGACGTGGTGTCGTTTCCCTCGGGATTACCAGGGATTTTCATTTTAATCTTTATGTTTGCTTGATTAGTTATTCGAGAGTCTGTTCTGACCCTGAGATCGGTGGCGTTGCCTACCCACCTCTCTACAAATACCCGAAGTTCGGAGAAGTGAAGATTTGTGGTCTTGTTCATGGTCCGAATGACCTAAGCTTATTGAAACCGACATTGGTTGGGTGTTTTAAATCCTACTGTGGATCGAGAAGAGTGATGTGTTTTTTGCGCTTGGAAGAAAGAAAAGTAGTGTACTAGTTGCTCTGTTGGCAAGGGAAGATGAGGATGAATCTTTCTGCACGAGAGCCCGTAGCACCAGATTTGATTGGCTGAGGATTTCTCACCCCTGGAATATTTTGTGTTCATTCTCGCTCTGAATTGAACCCTAGTCACCAGTCGTATAAATCAGGTGCTTTATCCACTCGGCCATAAAAGTTCCAATAGGGTGAGGGTGAAGCGAAAGGGACCGCAACTCTCTTAATCCTAAAACCACTCATCAAAACCGGTGCTTCTTTCCCCTTGCGGGTTGTCAACTTGTGGAAGACCAGAGATGACTCACAGAGCGCATTAAAACTATTTCCATAATAGTGAAATGAATCCGGATTTGTCCTCCGGATCAGCCATATCCCATATTAAGTAACACTATATAATTCCTTCACCATGGAAACCAACATCTCGCATTATGAATCTTGGGTCTTCAGAATTAAATGAAAGAAGGTGAGTTTTCATATTGGCAGATCCGGATCCGGATCTTGGGCTCGTCCATAAATATGTTTTTACCTTCAAAGAATCAACTAAATTTGTTTAGATCATCCTAAATCTACACCTCTCAGCTACACATTGGTGGCATTTATGGTCCTCGCCCCCCCCTTCATTAATTTAATGAGACTCGATAAAGATTGAACCTTCCAATATATATTTAGAACTCACATATCCGGATCCGGACGAAATTTACATGTGTACGTTGGTAGAAGTTCTTAGACTCTCCACATCTCTACATTTAACTTATTTTTATATAAATAATCCAAATCCAAATCCTGATTCGGGGCTGGATCAGACTCAAAATAAAAATAAAGTTTCCTTAGGCAAAGCACCCACTCCTCTTCCACAAACTCCCAGCGAAATCCGCCAATAATCTTTTTTGGTGTATTGTACACAAGTATACACGAGTAATCACATAACCAAACTCTGATGGGATGGTTGATGAGTGATCTTTCGTGAATGACTTTGTCTCAAAAAGGAAAGAACGAACTTTATGTACGTATCAACCATACTTACATTGTGTCTACTGCTAAGGGTCTTGTGGGGTACTTAACTCAGCTGCTGAATCCAGTAATGACCTTTCATCCTATCCGAAGACAGCTTTATAGGGACGACCTTTCCTGGATGAAAGTTCGACAACCAAACAAAGAGTTGCCAAGTACCGCTTGACAACAGTCGCCACTGTTGACTTCTATTTCTGCTTCCGTGAAACTGAATTTACTTCTATTGTCATAATGGAGACTTTTTGACTTTATGCATTTACCTGCATTCCTTACTCTTATTTTAATGGTAGATTTAAGAAATTGTGAATATTGGTTAATGAGTTGTAGGGATAAAAATTAATCGTCTGAGGCCTCCTCATTTACTGCCAGTCATCGGCAAACATGAGGAATTTCGGGAATATATTTTGAAAATTTGCTTAGCCATTTCTAGCTAAAATGAAACATTCTTCTTTTTTCCTCGTCATCCCTCGAATGTAAACACAAAACTACGATTATTAGAAGTCCGAATATCCTTGCTTAAGGTGGTTGTCACGATTGTGAAAGAAGATTTGAGCTTTGAGACATTATTGTAAGGCTCAGATAAGAAAGCATCATCTACGGATCTTAACCAGACCTAAAGAGATAGATAGGTAAAAGTTCTTTTTCTAGTCCTGCACCCTAGTTCTTACCCCTTGTTTCTTCTCAGCCCACGACGGGGGACCTTCATTTGAAGGTACTCCAAAGTGTAAGTGGTGATTGTTGTTCCCTAAAAGTAGGTAGCGAAAACCAATGAGGGCTTTTCCAACAAAGGTTTCAAAGGAAATATATATATATATATATATATATATATATATATATATATATATATATATATATATATATATATATATATATATAAAAATAAATGAATTTTAAGAAAAAAAGGGCTTGGATTACTTTTCGTCATCAGCTTCATCATATTGAAAATTAAATTGCGCCTCACTGGCAACTCACTCCATCGCTAAATGTATATATATATATATATATATATATATATATATATATATATATATATATATATCCCTGCAGATCCAACTGTGGGTGTTGGGGCCTCGAGGGCATGCAATGCACTTCAAGGATAGTCATGAATTCTCTATTTCTTGATCCCTTATTTATCTCTATCTTTTTTTATAATCATAGGGTGATTTTACATGTTTTCACTTCCCCTAACCGCACCAGTATCTTGAGAAACATTTTTTTAACCCTTCTCTCCTCGAAATACCCTCATTGTTTTCTTTTTTTCTCATAAATTAATAAATAAACAATTAAAAGTAAATGAATTAATTAATAAGCAAATAAATAAATAGCCCCATCCCCCTCCATTTTACGCCCGGCTCAATCGGATGACACATCCGATTCCTGGCTGGCCGTTGACCTGGGAGTCACCAGTTGTAACCAGGACCGCGACAAGGACCAGGAGGGCTTCGGACGCGGACCTTAAGCGCCTGGTTCTAGGCTGGAAATTAGAGAAAATTAGGGAGGAAACTGCCTAACCAACGAGGGAACCTTTTTGCTATAGACCCTGAGGAAAAGAAAAAGGGTGGAAAATAGGATGGAAAAGTGCTAAGTGATGACAACCTCAATGCATTGAGGCAGGTAGGGCATATCATAAACCTCCTGGAACAAGCTTTGACATAGGAGACGGAGATTTAACAATAGGATCAGGCGCCCCCCCCCCCCCCCGCGGGATCACGTAAAAGAAGACGATGGGATAGACGGTTTATTGACAGTTATAAAGGAAAGAGGACAGGAATATTTGGTGAGCCCTCAGAACCCTTTGAAACCCTCTCAACCCGGCCGAGATAAATGGCCAAGCAGTTTAGCAAATTTCCTGACACTAAACTTGAGAGGTCATTCATTCAAAACCTACGACGAGAAATCCAAGTACAAATGCAACCAGAAACTCCGACCTTCTTAACCATACAGGTGCATACCAAGAGGCAACCCCACCATAAGAAAGAAAACGAGACCATGAAACATGGTACCTAAGAAGCAACAACCAAAAATCATACAAAATGACCAACTCTCTCCCGATACAAAAGGAAAACCCAGCCATAAAAAAGACCAGTGGTAACCTTTTGCCTAAGTAGGGGCAACCAAACCTCGGGGAAATGACCAACTCTAACCGGGTGGATAAAAGGGTTCAACCAACACCAAAAAATTGTGGCTCCGTAACGGCTTCGATGGCTGTCAGAGGAAGACCGATCTCTGGGCGCATCTGTCTAACGTCCTGCTCGTGGCCTCGAACGGCTTAGAATTTTTGTCATTGCAAACCTTCCATCATTTAATAATTTTCGATTCTAGTAAGGTTTTTTATTGCAGAACCTTCCATCATTTGATCATTTTTAATCCTAGTAAGGTTTATCATTGCAAACCTTCCATGATTCAATAATCATAAGACCAATTGTCATTGCAAACCTTCCATCATTTAATAATTTTCGATTCTAGGAAGGTTTTTCATTGCAGAACCTTCCATCATTTGATCATTTTTAATCCTAGTAAGGTTTATCATTGCAAACCTTCCATGATTCAATAATCATAGGACCACTTGCCATTGCAAACCTTTCATCATTTAATAATTTTCAATACTAGGAAGGTTTTTAATTGAGAACCATTTGTTATACAATAAATTTAAATCCTAGGAAGGTGTGTCATGGAAAAAACCTTCATCGTCTAGTTATTTTTAATCCTAGAAAGGCTTGCACTTGCAAACCATTCATAATTTAATCATTTTCAATCCTAGTAAGGTTTGTAAATGAAAACTTTTCATCATTTAATAATTTTATTCATAAGAATGTTTTCCATTGCAAATCTTCCATGATTTAGGAATTTTGAATTCCTAGAAGGTTTGTAATTGCGAACCTTTAATCATTTTAATGTTTTCAATCCTAGGAAGGTTTGTAGTTGCAAGATAATGCAGGACGAGGTGATGGAAGATCTGAGCAAGGAAATCTGGTTTTGGGCGAGAGAGATGGGCGTTGAAGTCATACCCATGAAGCTGGAACTGAATTCGAACCTTCGCTACTACTGGTACAAGAGGATAAAGTGAAGGATTCTGACACCGAAGGTCATGGAACACTGCTGGACAAGGAAAAGAAGCTTCTGAACAAGCTGAGGCATCATGTTGAGCCGAGGCGATCTTGTTCTTCTCAGATAAAAATAACTTCTGCCAGGACCGGTTGTACCACACCCAAAACAACAAGTACGAGTAGCTTGCTTATAATTCATGCGACGTTCCAAGTATCATGAATATCTGAGTACCCGAAATATTGATGGTTTGCTACAAGAAAAGAAAGTACCATAGGAGACCTTACGGTCCATTCAAAGAGGATACCTTTGGACTAGCAATTCTTTCGGGCACATGGCTGCTCAATTGTTTTGCGTTGTTGGCCAGTCGCCAGTAAGGGGGACGCCATGCACCCCCCAGCCCCTCCCCCGATCTTTGAGCAGGGTCTTAGGCTCAAATCAGACGCCTATGTAGAGCTGCTGTACAAACGTCCAAAATGGGTCATGATTGTTTGTCAAAGAAATTCTACGACTAAACCAGCCTACCTTCTGGCCTCCTAAATCTCCGAATTTAAATCCCATGAATTACCATGTGTAGGGCACGGTTGAGAAAGACACTAACCGCTCTGCCTACAACCCTGAGGACGAATTAGTAGGCAAAATCAAGGAGGGGCTCGATGATCTTCTCAGAGACACAGTGACGAGCTGAGGGTAGTACCTACTCTACCACCCATAATGCGAAGCCGTCAAATTTAGTCTGAACACCCTGTAATATATATATATATATATATATATATATATATATATATATATATATATATATATATATATATACCGAAGTCTATAAAGATAAAAGAAAGTGAAGTAAACGCCGCATAACTGCCAACAGTTCAAGGTGAGATTGTGTAAGAACATCCAGCGTTTTGTGTTGACACAGAATAGGTTAGTTTGTAATCTACTGCCTCACCCGCCATACCCACCGGAAATGTTTCTGTCTGGTAACCACTTTTCATTTGTCTTTAGACAAAGGTGTTAGATTTAAGAGACATAAATACACTTTAATTTTCTTGTTAAGAGATCTCTTAAAATTTATATAAACGATAAAATCAATATAAAAATTAATTATAGAGTTCTATACTTTGAAATGCTTTTATTTATCTAGCGAAGTAGTTTAAAAAAACGCACTAACATTTTCGACACCTGATTTATGGAGATTTTTTCAATGATTTTAGTATATCGAAATTCATGTCTTGAAGTGACCACTCCTATAGTAGGGAAGAACTTTGGTCCAAGGATCTTCAGTCGCTACGCTAGGAAACCCATTATTCTTTGACCACAGAAACATATGAGAACTAATAGCTACTGATAATTTCAAGAAATAAAGAATATTTATAATTTTTTTGCATTATTATGACGCAATTTTGTTTCCTCTGCCCAGAGCTTTTGAACAGAATACCAGTTAAAGTCTTTGATTCTTTATACAATTTGATCCTTTATTCATAAGGAATCAAGTAATATGAAATAGATTCTCTTTGATGATAATTGATGAGTGTTCTGTAAATAATACAATTTATATTAAGAGATTAATTATTTTTAAACGAGATATCATATAAATTCTTCCATCTGATTTGAAGTAAAAAAAACTCTCATGTTCATCTTAATCTTCATTGTATAATGATTCGTCCAATTATGTAATCATGTTGTGTGACTTGGTCTCAATGGTGAGAACAAAGGTAAAAATCTGTTTCACTTATGCAGACGACAGAAAGCATGTTAAACCTCTATATAAGGCCATTGAAAGTTCGTATGTAATTTTAAACTTTTCTTGTGGGCGTCTCTTTCAAGCTTGATGGCTCAAAATTTTAACTAGCTAAATATTTATTCCTTTATTGAGCGATGGAATAAAAATCCGACTATGTGCATATTAAGGTTAATAACACGCTGTTGCGCGTCACAGAAATCGGGCTTTTTAATTTCTTTTTCAATATTTAGCAAATTAATAATATTTATATTTTATTAATAAATTAGGTTTGGAGCTTCCTACCGTATTTTTCCTTCAATTTTCTCCCTCTTTGAAGGTGCAAAATTGACTTGAGATTTACGAACTAAGACACATAACCTGCAATGCGCATGTCTATGAAGCCCACCTCATTTATTTTCTATAATTGTGAATTATTACGTATTAACAAGTCACAGACATTCATGCCACATACATACTAAGCTTTAACAGGGTTTTTTAACTTTAGGTATTTTCAGTTATATTGTAGCGAACCTTCTCACGATTTCTATAAATGAAACTGTACTAATGGCACCAAAGAAAGGTCTTAATTGTTCAAAAGGTGAATATAATCAAATTATAGGAATTAAGCCAGAGGCAAATTGCCTTTGAAAAAGACAAGATTTGCGTAGTTTTGTTATTAGATGGCCAAAGTGGTAACTGCTTTTACTTGTTCAAATTATAATATACAGGTCATTTTTAAATTACCCACATGTGTATTTTAAAACAATAGATATTGTTGGTCAATCGGAGGGGTAATTAGTTTACTACCCAATAAATTGTAATCCCCACCGACCTATTCAGGTATTGACTGAATATAAAAGGCCAAAACATAAAATGTGTCAATGACCTGGTCAATGTGGATCACCGGACAAGGGATTCGTGCCTTTGAAAAGTCACGTCGTTTAAAATGTCCGATGTGAAATTCTACTTGACAACAACTATTAATTAAAATAGGAATTATCATCATTATATATTGCTTCCACGCAATGTTGAGGGGGGAGAACTGGATGAAAACTAGTTACAACCAAAATTCAACCATTATGGTTGAGCTTATGTGAGTTCGGAAAACTTGGCAATCAACCGTGGTTGACGGTCTACAATCCAAATTCATCGGACTCGAGTCAATCTTTTCAATAGGTTGAGCGTAGCATCCACGATGATAGTTTAAAGCAAATATTAATTTATATTAATCAGGAATTTGGATGTGGCCTTAGAGTCACAAACACCATCTTTCAACTATAAAACGAAACTAGTCCTATACAAGTGATTTCTTTTTCATTTTTTATTAAAAATAATTTTATTTGCAATCATCGTTCAAATTATAATATAGTAACTCAACGCATAGAAAATGGAGCTTAATACCATCTTGTACGTACAACGAAGGAATAAGAAAAATATTGGTTATCTTACAACCTGTTTGCAGAGCCAATCCCTTGACATAAAGCTCATACAAACCACGCAGGCAATTCTACATGGTGATGAAAAAACTTATAAATATTGCTAGAGAATTAGCTCAATAACCTTTATTTTTTATTGTAATCAATAAACAGCTAATGTTGTCATGATGATTTTGCATTACCCTTTAGGTGTTGTTGTTGTTTTTTTTAATTTTTGAAAAGTTCAGGAACTGACCAGAATTTATTACATCGCTCATGTTAACAAATTCTCAATACTACAATGGCGGAATTCCTTAAGACTATGCCTAGGTGAGGTGTTGTTGACACAGAAGGTAATGTGAACATAATATTCATACGAACTAGTAATTAATTTAGTTTAATAAATTCCAGTTTGAATTTCTTGCTATAACAAATCTATCTTTTATTTATTTCTTGTAAGTTATTTGTTGTGTTCATTTTGGTACGCAAATTTCTTTCATTCAAATAGGAATTTGGGTCGCCTCATAAGGCCCTCTCTTGCCCCAGTTTTCAGGGTTGGCATTTATGCTCCTATTTATCATTTATTTTGACAGTACTTCCGTTGGATTACCACATTTCACCCTCTTCTCTCACTACTTCCACCCTACCACTTAATTTTCTATGTTCAAGGCTCTTTTAAATAAAGGCATTGTCAAAACTACTTTCCACCGAATTCTTTCATACATATTCATCATTTCCATTTTTAATACACCCTTTTGGCCCTGTAAACATATATGTAATGGAGTCACAAGTTTTCCTTTGCATTCATAGCTTCATTCGCATACCCTTGTTTAATCTAATAAATTGCTGTCCCGTTTTCAATCATACAATTGTCCTTCGCATTTGCCTCATTTGTCCAGATTTCTCTCAATTGAATCGCAGTGAAATTTGGCGAAATAATAAGAACATCAAAAAGAACAAATATTTAATTAATAAATTAAAAATTTCCTAAATATTTCACTCCTGAAGTAGCCAAAGTATCGATGTTGAATTTATATCTCCACTAATTCCACGATATTATATTAAGGATGTGACGATTATTAAATAATTCCTCGAAAGGAGTTTTTAAATGGTGTGCCTCTTAGATGAGACGGGTCGCACGACTTCCGATGGAGAGTTGATGTTTTTCAATATAATTTCTTTTTTGGCTCTTTTCTGAAAGAGAAAATGAGATAGCTACATAAGGGTTTAGTTGGAGTGAGATGATTCCATTCAATAACGCTGTCACATGTAAAGAATGAGTGCGAGAGAGTATATGTTAAATCCTCAAAACGTTGTTTAAGGAACCGTCAAAAACATGACCTCTTTTCCCCCACCTCTCCTTAGAATGGCAATAAGACATGAAGAAACAAAAACCTTTTGATTTTCCAGCCACGAATCCTCTGCCTGATGCAAAAACGTGAGCCCCTTAGATACTGATGCTGCTGGAACTGCAGGAGCCAAGGGGGCATAAGGAGAGTTCGACGTCCTTGCTGCTGGAACCCCCTCCTGCAGATACACTGACTTCGCCTCTTGCTGTTCCAACGATGCTAGAAGAGCTATCATTGCTGTCATGGTGGGGATTGGCAGCAACCAAAGCCACCGCGAGAAGGCAGAAGCCAATCACCAAAGTCTTGGACGAAAATCTGCGAATTTCGTCTCAATTTAATGGCATGATAAAGGCGAAAATCGAAACGGCTGCTGAAAGGTCGTCTTAAATTTGAGTCTTCGTAAACAACAAGACAAGGATCTCTTGCTAGGCTAGTTGATTTCTTACGTCAAGGTGTCGAGTTCAATACTAAGCCAGCGAAAAGGCGAGTGTCTGATTGGCATCTTAAAAAGAAAGACATTTATAATTTTTTTTTTTACTGAAGAAAATGATCAATTTAGAAGAAGTGTAAATATATAGAGGGTACATAGATTGAATCGCCAAAGAAACACGTTGATAGGGGTGAAGGGGTAAATAGTGACTGGAGATGCGCGCGATTATAGATACAAAGTGCGGTAGGTAATATTGTAGCAGCTAACATCCTTGCTAGCTCCTAAAAAAAGAATAATTCCCCGTTTGAGAGATTACTCATATCGCTTCCGTAATTCATATGAATGTGTGACATTCCAACATTGCTTACCATGTACGACGATTCCAATCATATATAACTCGTACGATTTCTACCAAAATTTATCCTATACGTTGTACGATATATATTTCAACCAATCCAAATTCTTGCCTGACATTTTAAACCGACCAATCAGCATAAACCTACTTCGCTTCAATTTTCGCTGACAAATATAGTCCACTCGTGTTCTCGTCATCGTCAGACAAAGGTAAGTGAAATTAACGTTACCATTATTCAACTCAATTGAATATCTTAACTATTCAAAGTGTAATTTCCTCTTTTCTCTCCATTTCCAGGCCCCTTGAGAATATAATTCGAGCAATTATTCTGTGTCCAAAACTATTCTCAAGTCTATACATCCATACATTAAATATATCATATCCTGTAAATTATATCAACCAAATCTTATATTAAAGATATCCAATATATCATTCTCTAATTTCTAAATCAAATTTATATAAATTTTATTTAAATATTCAATTTTCTCTAAACCTACATTTATATTCGATCAAATTCATTATTCTCATTCTGTGTATTTCCCATTTTCTCCTTTCTCTTTATTTGACTTACATATCTTTCTGGTTAATTTGTAAATAAATATAGAAATATTCCAATCTTAGTTTCACCTGAAATTTCCGGTTGCCTATTCTCATTTTTTACTCTGTTAGAATATAACACGTGACTAATCTATTCTCATTCCTTATTCTTATAAATCATTGGTTGGTGAAGATCTAGGCTTTACATTCACTTCACCTAGAGTATATATATATATATATATATATATATATATATATATATATATATATATATATATATATATATATATATCATCCACCCATCTCTCCATATATACTTATACCCGCTTTAATTTGTCGCCTAACACAAGGTTTACCTTTACAGATATATTTACAAAATACGGGGAGGCTTATAGTCAGATACGGTATTTATTCCTTCACTGAATATGCATAACTGAGACTACAATGATACGAAGAAGAGGGAGTCGACACATGGGCGGAATTCCGGGTTGCTAACAGCGACATAATACCCACCACACTCTCTGTCTTTGCGTGAACAGAGTTGTATACAGCTTTCTCAGGATATATATATAACTGTATGAAACCTACCTGCATTACCACTGCTGAGAATTGTCTGTATGATGTTGGATTCTCGAATGAGTTATGATGATAATAAGAGGCACCTTTGTAGGACCGATCTTTTCTGCATCAAAGTTTAAAAACCAAATAAATTTTGCCAAAAGTCACCAAAAACTTCTTATTTAACTTTATTGGTAGAATCTGTTGAGTTGCATTTTCCACTTCTGGAATATTTATTTGTGTCGATTGAGATGAATTAGTTAACTATTTGTGGCCACTAATGAAATGAACCTAATAAATAAATATTACAATCCATATAAGTTTTGCCTCTTAGTAAACAATGCAGAGATCAATCAACTAGAAGATGAGACAAGTTCGTGGGTTTTAGACTGAGTAATTCTTCACCCACATTGGATTTGAGGCCCAAAATAGACACCAGTATTAACATCTTTCTTTACTTCTTTTTTGCTGCTCTACGCCCACCCCCCTCGATCCCTTTCTCCCCTGATGCCTTCAACCGTGCCCTGAAAACACATCATCTCTCAAGCTGCTCCTAGGTTGGTAGAAAGGCACTGCCCTTCCTCCAGGAAGCATTCATACCATTACCTAATACGAAATAATGTAATTTCGCTATAGTTCGTGAACGGTTTCTTTCATAATAACGAAGTCGGAAGACATTGATTAGAATGTTTTATTAAAAACACCCACAAATATTCAACCAGTTTAATAGATAAACCAGGCAATGGCTTCTTAAATTATAGAGTTACAAGGAAACTAAGTACCCTACAAGACCTTACGGTCACTACAAGGAGGGTACTTTTGGCGCAATCTTCGAAGGTGTCGTTGGCAACCTCGAAGATCACTCGCGAGGATCTTAACGGCGATTTCGCATGACTTTATCTAGTCTTAACTTGAACTGGTCAACAGATTCACTGTTGACCACTTCCGTCGGAAGTGCGTTCCAACTACCGCAGATACTGTGAGTAAAAAATTTCCCACACAGATCACGGTGGTATCGCTTCAGTTCAATTTAAAGCCGTGATTCCTTGTTCTCCCCTCGCTGAGCTGGAAAATATCCACGTACTCCAGTCTGTCGAAGCCTCCAAGTATTTTAAATACTCCGATAAGCTGACCACGTAGTCCCCGGGTCTCAGCGAGAACATATCTAATGCCCTTAATCTATCTTCATAACTTTTATGTTTGATAGAAGGAATCAGTTTGGTTGCCCTGCCTTGCACGCATTCCAATCTCGCGATGTCCTTTTGAAATGAAGGACTCCAAAATTGAACGGCATAGTCCAGGTGCGGTCGGACGAGGGAGTTGTACAGACACAGTACTATTTCCTTGTTCCGATATCCAAACTATTGCTTTAAATACCCTAACAACCTTTGGGCTTTCTTATCCACCTCAATACACTTTTTCGAGAACTTGAGGTCATTCGTGATAGTTACACCCAAGTCCTTCTCAGTGTCGGTGGATTTAAGAGCAGTGCCATTAAGGATATAGGATGATTGAGGATTTCGTTGGCCGATATGCATCACTTTGCGATTGTTTACGTTTAAAGGCATTTGCCACGTATCAGACCATTGCCTAATCTTTCGAAGATCATCTTGCAGGCGGGCAGTATTTTGATCCTTTGCAACGTTCATACCAAGCTTGGTATCGTCGGCAAATTTAGAAATCTTAGCTACCATGTCACCGTCCATGCTGTTGACGTAGATGATGAAAAGTAGTGGTCCTAGGACAGAATATTGAGGCACTCCGCTAGTAACGGGCACCCACTCAGAAGTCTGCCCATTCAACACCACCCGTTGACGTCTGCCACTTAGCCAGTTCTCTATCCAGCCGGCTACTTTTCCGTATATGCCCAGCTCTCGCACTTTCCGGAGAAGGCGGCGATGTGGTACCTTATCAAAGGCTTTCTAAAAGTCTAAGTAGACCATATCCATCGCCTTGTCCCCATCGTGCTCACTGAAGACGAAGTGGAAGAATTCCACAAGTTTCGTCAGGCATGACCGTTGCCTTCGGAAGCCTTGCTGGGAACTCATCAGTAGCAGGTTTGACTCTAAATACGACGTCATTTTGTCCATCATCATGCTTTCCATGAGTTTACCGACCATCAAGGTCATACTGATAGGTCGGTAGTTCGACGGTTGGCTACGGTCTCCTTTCTTGAAGATAGGAGTTACCTCCACTTCACGCCAGTCTCTAGGAACGCATTCGGTCCGGATTGACATGTTGAAGATTGCGCTCAGGTGAATTATTCGTCATTAGGTCAGTGATCTTCCTTTTTTATTTTTCCTTCGGTGATGTCAAAATCGTCCAGCTTTTCCCCCGAGTAGGAACCCGTCGGCTGAGGGATGGGACTACACTCTTCAGGAAACACTGAAGAGAAGTAGTCATTGAGGAGGTTAGCATTTTCTGCATCTGAGTACTTTAATCTCCCCTCCTCATTTTTCAAAGGGCCAATCATTCGACGGATTGGTTTGCGGCTGTTTACATATCCAAAGAACTCCTTGGGGTTTTTTTTACAGGGTTCTCTGGTTTCGAAGTCAACTTGTGTGTTGAAATCCCCCATGACGATACACACTCTGTCTTTGACAAGTTCTCCTAGTAGCTGATACAGATATCTGTCTCTTTCAACGAGTTGGGAAGAAGGCCTATAAAGCCCTAGGGTCCTGTATTCGGCAGGACCTATCTCTAGGTCAACACCTAGTGGTTCATGGCCAGATACGATGTTGCATTCCGTCGAGTTGAGAGTATCCTTGACATACAACATCACACCGCCACCCTCTCTGTGTGGCTTATCTTTCAGGGAGAACTGGTAACCGAGAATCGTGAATTCACCTTCAAAATCTCGGCTTGAGGTTTTTATCCACGACTCCCACCATCTCAGGTTCCTCTGTTTCTACGAGGCCACATAGCTCAAGAAACTTATTCCTGATTGACCTCGCATTGAACAGAAGAACTTTGAGGGAGTCCCCCACTGTAGGACTCCGTACGCTCTTCCGTTTCCTGCCTTCTTTTGTGTGGCACTACCCCTCTTTGCCACATCTAAGAACGTCGTTCCAGGAGTGACACGGGCATACTGTCTTAACGTCCGCCTTTACTCTTGGTCGGACGCTCCTCTGCGTCCACTCTACGACATCCTGGTTTAAGTTACAGAGTACAGCCTTTCCCTTGAATAAAAGGTGCACTCCGTCCCTTTTGTAGAGGTCGTTTCGAACTTAAAAGGTGCGGTAAGGGTCCAGAGAGAAGACCTCCCCTCCGCCGTACAGAGGTTGGACAGGCGCTGGTTCAAAGTCACGTTCCTTGAGTGAGCTGTCCGGCTAGGACCTCTTCTTGGTATCATCCCTACAACGACCCGTCTGCGAGTTCTCAATCGCAGTCGTCCACGGGTCCCATGACCGTGCTGAGAATTTTCTCGCTGGGGACTACTTTGCCTCTTCAGAGGTAGAGGTCATTTCCACTCACCATCAGGGCAACGACTGAAGTTTCGTAGATCTGAGATTTCTCAACCTCTACCCTGATGTTGTGGTTTCCCCGTCCTGGCTGGCAGCATACCTTCACACTAGTGCGAAGGCGGCCCTTTAGCAGAGGCTGCAAACCTCGTGCTTGGGAATCGCCCACAAGGGTAACCCTCGGACATTTCCGTGCAGAGATTTGAGACTTTCCATCCGGAAGCGAACTCTCGGTTCCCTCTTTCTTCTCCATATTATTCTTCTTGTTCTTCTTTTCTTCTTCTTCTTTTTCTTTTTATCTTTTCCCCCTATCTTTCTTTGTTATATACTCTTCTGTTTTTATCTTTTCTTCTTCTGCTTCTACTTTACATTCTGCTTCAACTTTCTCTTCTTCTGCTTCTACTTTATGTTTTGTTTCAACTTTCTCTTCTACCTGTTTCTTTCCCTTCTTTTTCTTTTTTTTGAGGGTTTATCCATAGCATGCGGACTTAGCTCAAGGCGTAATACTTCAGATGGAGTGTTTACTACAGGGCTTGACGTAGCTCTGCTATTCTGACCTCTAGCCTGCGAATCAGTCCGGCGTGTTCCAATTCCATGCTGTTTATTTTCTCCTCCAACTTCCTAGACCTTTCCTCTGAAGCCCTGCATTTTTCTTTTAGCTCCTTGATTTGGCCGTTTAGAATACAGTCAGTGCAGGAAGTGGCCGGGTGGCATTTTGAATAACACCCCTCCGGAAAGTCCACGCACCACTTATTTATCTGGCATATTGCGCACGTGTATTTGACTGCTCCTGGTCCTTTCTTGCCGGTCATTTTTAACACTTTCTCTCTTTTAAAACTTTTGTACCAATGAATAGTAAAAAAGGGGAAAGGCGATTTTGCCCCGTGTGAGTCGCTCCCGCCTATCCTTTGGAGACTTTTCGGATCTTTCAGAAGGCACGCTCCATGTGCTGCTGTTCGTCCGACCGAGTCGTCAAACCTCGGCGTGCCGTGGCTCCCAACCAAGCAGCACTGACGGTCCCCGAAGGGGCCATCGATTTCTCACCAGATGAACAATGGAGCACGCCCCGTACTAAACTCCTACTAGTTCCCTTCACGACGGCCAAGATCTCGGAGCAGCATTCAATGGATATCCCGACACACCTAGAGACTCGAACCAAAGCTTTTTATTTGCCTGGAAACCAACCTGAAAACAAAGATCCGTCACCTCGGACCGATGCTACCAGAGGCACCCGTCAACGGTCACTGGGAATGGTCAATAATTACGTGCCAGGGAAGGGGTTAACGGGGCACTACCCTCATCCCATTCATCGTGCCCCAATGCCGCGTACACCTCTACTCCTAGTCTCTCGCAACCATTGAGCGTCGATTGGCGTTGTCTAAAAAGGTTTCAAAGCCTCTCTTCTGGCGCATGAGGTAGCTGTCAGGTCCCTATATGTAGATAGAAAGAAAAAAGGGAAAGAGTGACACGATAGGAGTAGGCTCTTTTTTGTTGTTTTTTTTCTTTTTGTATACGTGGGAGAGATAGGATAAAAGTAAAAAGGGAGAAGGATAGAGTAGAAAAATGAAGTAATGACGCACTTAGTCTGGAACCTCGTTTCCGACCAAATCGACAAGGAAAGACACACCAGGTGTACCCAGAAGAGGCACCCCCGCCTACATAGCTCGAAAAGTCAAAGGTACACACAAGCTCTCTTCCCGCGACAAGGGGGCGTCACCTCTCCCTCTACTTCAGAGAGAGAGAGAGAGAGAGAGTTAGTGATGATGAAGTGATGATGATAGTCATATAGAGGTAATAAAACTTTTTACAAAACTTTTGAAACATAGAGCATTCATATGATATTTTCATATCAATATGTTTAATTTATGTATTAAATTATGAAACAGATTCGAAGTCAAACGAGTACTTTCTTTGGTTATTATTTCTCTTTACAGTAATGACTTTTTCTGTACATTACAGAACTTCCTGTAGCATTTTGTGCGCTTTGTCCAAATCAATTTTTCATATTTTTCTCTGCCTTATTTATGATGACGTCACGTTGGAGAAGCATTTTAGGCACAATTTTTATAGCGACGTCACATTGCGTTCTTCTTTTTAGGCGGTCGTATTTCGAAATGCGGCGATACAGTGTTTGAATTCGAAACCAGTCGATATTGGATTCCGCCTCGATTTTGCCACATTTATATTACCGAACACCAAAAAAGGAAAAACTGTAATTGACGTCAATATAACATTCTTTGCCTAAAATACTTCTCCAATGTGACTTCATCATAATTAAGCACATAAAAAATATGAACTATCTTCCGATATTAAAACGAGAATAATTATGAAATTCAAATCTAAGGAGAACATTTCTGAACAACTAAATGTCCCTTAATCTACAGTGCATCCGGTAATAAGAAAGTTTATGGAATTGAGAACAGCGGCAAATCTCCGTCAGTCGGATCGTCTACGGAAATTTCCCCTTCTCAGGGCTCCGACGGTCCTTAAATCAATTAAAAATAACCAAAGGATAACTAGAAAGAAGAAGAATGATCAGTAAGTAGAGGAATGAGGGTCAATGTTAGCTTAAACGGTATCCAATATGTTGCATAAGGTGGAAATGCATTGACGGCGTCCAATGAAGGCGCCTTTATTGAGAAAAATTCATTTGAGACTCCGTCTGAAGTGCGCCAACGATAATGTGGAGAAAGCGTTCAATTTCAGTGGCCATGTGTTATGGTCACATGAAACGAAGATTGGCTTAAAAATGGTGAAGCTCGTTTTAAAAAAAAAAGATAAGACATGTATGTTCATCTATTATATTTGGCGCAGTTTCTGTGCAAACTTTGTCTACATAGAAACAAACTATGTTTATCAAGATGACAAACTCATTCACAGAACAAAAATCGATTTTTGCCAGTCGAAGGAAGTTTAATTAAGCGTTTTGAGATGGCCATCACTGTCACTAGACCTAGAACAGATACAAAATATAATAATAATCATCCCTAACTCTATAATTGTATAATTGGATTTTTGAAGATGGGTACAAACTTAATAATTGTTTTTATCCTTAGTCGACAAATGGCTTATGTTTTTTTTATCAAAATTATTTCTAATAATTATTTTATAATATCAACTAGGCAATGGCTTCGCCCCCCCCCCTCCTACGGGTGGAGCTTGTGTTTCGCTATTAAGATTAAAATTAAAAAATTTACAAAAAGCAGCCATGGTTAAATTTTTCAAAATTTTCTGAACTTCGCCAATTATAATAATTTTAAAAGGGAACTCTAAACTAAATTTCCGCCTTTTCAAAATATCACGTTGCTAAATATAGTTATAGAAAAAGATATATAAAAATAAATTTTTGGAACTTCACCATTTTGGGGGGTTTTCAAAATTTCACAAATTTTCGATACTTATATTTATTCCTGGGCTTTATCATTTTGTATTTTGATATCATAAAAGAATAATAAGAAATAACTTTGATAAAAAAAACATAAGTCATAACCAAACTAAGATGAAATTATTATTCAAATACTCAAAAAAATCCCTTTCTTAAATTATAGAGTTAGTGAAAAACAAAATGGTCAAGTTCAGAAATAAATATTAGTATCGGAATTTTGTGAAATTTTAAACCCAAAGAATTACAAATAGTGAATTTCAGAAAATTTATTTGTATATATCTTCTTCTATTACAATATTTTAGCAACGTAATATCTTGAAAGGGGGGAAATTTGGTTTAGAGTTCCTTTTTAAAATTATTATAATTGGAGAAGTTCAGAAATTTATAAAAATTTTAACTATGGCTGCTTTTTTTTAATTTCAAATTTTAATCTTAGTAACGAAGCCATTGCCTGGTCGTTTGATTAGTGTATGTTGGGAAATTAATATCATGAGGACAAACAGACGCTAGTTTGGTTAAACAGCGTCAACAGTTACGTTCCATATGGTCCGATACATTACTCCTATCCCCTCCTTCTTTGCCCCGCTGGCCCAACAATCCTTGATATCGCTCGTAAAGAAGGATTACCATCAGCAGATTTCGTAGTTCGTTAATATGAACAAAGAAGGGTGGGATATTCTTTAGAATAAAAATCTATGAACATGCTCACTATCACCTTCTATTGTTTAGGTCTATTTTCGCCAAATAGACGAAATTTCACTTTCTCCGACGTAAACTAGAAGAGCGAATGGTCACAACGTTGAAAGTTGATACCCTAGGAGAGAGGCTTAAAGGTGGGCACTCATCTCCCCTTTCCTTCCCCAGGGGATAATCAACGTATATATAGTTCGATCTGGAGAAAATAGGAAAAGAATCGAGGTAGCGATCGAGAGGAGTAGAAGAGCAGTCTCTGAGTAAAACAGGGAATCAAGAAGAAGTGGAACCGAGCTGGATTTTTCTTCTCGAGGCTGTTCCTTTTGGTCGCATCGAAGAGTAGAACATTGGTATAGAGAATCCCTCTCATACCAATCTCCTTCAGGGAAACCCCTATCTCAGTTTTTCGAATAAAAACAGAGATATCCCTCACCATTGAGGAATACCAATGTGAAGTTCCACTCGAGAAAAGATTCAGCTCTTGGTCAAGTCTCATCATCGAGGAGCCCGCAAGTGCAACCCCCCAAGGATTAAAATAATCGTACATCCCCCGAATAACCTCCACCAACATTATCCTTTGCGCAGCGAGACGGACAGCTGTGCGTCCAAATCAGCCTCACGCCTCGAATCATCGTATTAACGAGGTTCTCGTTCAAGATCATCCCACGCCAGACTCCCTCTTAGTTAAAAGTAGAGGGAATCCAACTTATTTATGTTCTTTAGTTACCATTCCGTACTAAAGTGAATTCTTGTGTCATTTTAAGTGCGTCATTTTAATTCTTCAATTAATCAATTCAAGAAAATAGTTCTTCTGCAAAAGTAGTTAAAAATCTTGTATATCAAAACATCGAAAACCTCTGCCTCTAAAACCAAAATCTTGCCGTTCAAAGAATAGTCACCTGGGACGGGAGTAGACCTAATAGCGTGTAATAATGGCGCCATGAGGTTGGAAAACAGTTGCGAGTCGACGAGAGATTGACTAGATAAGGCTCTGGATGTAATAGACATCGATGTTTAGCCATTCTTGAATCAAAGAATTGTGCAATTCGGGTAGATTTCGTGGATACTGTCCTAAAGGTTTGATACGTTGTTCAACGAAGTACCATTGATTCTTTTTTATGGGGTTATGATACGGTGCGGGCTAAATAGGATGTGGGACTATTTTTGTTTGTTCATAATTCTACTCAGTCGCATTTATAGTCCGGTGAACTTGAGAGTTTTCATCTTGGAAAGAAGTGGAATGTTGCGCTCTTTGCGATCTTGCGAGCTTTCTTGAAGACCCACTTCATGAGGTCTATGATGAACGCGTCAACGGGCATCAATGACATAATAGCATAAACGTGATTCGTCTGACAGGATAACGCGTTTCTAGTCATTTACGTTCCACTGTTTGTGTCTTCTCGGACACTGTAGCCGGGTAACTTTGTGGGCAGAAGTGAGTAAAGGCCTCTTGCGATGTCACTCTTCTCCATACATCCATGCTCCGCAATGCCCTTTCGAGGGTTCTTTGAGTAATTTGTGCAGAAGGAAGGCGTTGTCGTCCTGTAGCAACTCCTGCTTTAAAGTGAAGCGATTTATAGCCACAATCCGCGTAACTTTCTGGCTGTTGCAGTCTATAAATATAGAATTCTGGCGGGAATTTCTTGTAGACCTGGATTTTTTGCCATTGCAGGTAGGCATGTATGACTGAATGCGTAGATACATTTGCAAATACGGCTACATCCTTCACTTTGCAAGATGGCCTTGCACTACACACCTTTGCGAAATCTATGAATTCCGTAACACACTTTCCACCTGACTAATTTTTGTTGAGTGATCTTATAATTACATGATTTGCTGGTTACTTGGTGTTTTTAAATAGCATGCCATCGGGACATCATAACATAACCCAAACTCCACAGCCGACAAGCCAGATTTGTGCTGGGCTCTCTCTTGACGAAGAGGGCACTTTCTCAAGACAGATGAGGACTCCATCCCCAAAACCATTCACCTTATGTACCTCGTTCTCGTGCGTTAAATTCTTTGATTACCTCTCCATTACACTTTTCGGTGTCATCAACCGAACCATAACTAATTGACAATTAAACTAACCAAAAAGTTATTCCGATGTTACCCCCCTTACAGCACCACATTAATTACCATCTCAGTACTGCTCATCTAAACTCTAATTTTTGTGACGTTTATAAACATGCAGATTTGAAGCATGGTTTCTAATTATTCATAGTTACTACCATAGATCGTGGCATAGATATCGGTCTAAGTTAATCCCACGGAGAAATGGAAGCGTGAATAATAAATCAAGGCCCAAGAATGGATGGATATCGAGCAGTGGTAGTAGGATAATCATAATAATAACAACGCTGAAGACAAGATCGACTGACATTATTTTGAATCGTGAGCACAACAATAATTTTCAATTGTGTAAGAAGTATTCAAGCAATTGAAAGGGATGGTGCCCCCAGCATATCAGGCGCTATCGACCTGTCAATGTTTGGGAGAGCGCCTAATATGCTCCCACACCTCCGTCAACGCATCCGTTAACGGGAAGGTTTCAAAGTCTGATATTTTCCTTAAAGAAGTATTCATGAAAGCACAGACCTTGGGCTCCTAGGCCTATTTCCTCAACAGGGCGTAAAGTAAGTAGTAAGCAAACATATGAGGTTCGTCATCATGTTTTTTTATGTTATTTAATATCTTTATCCAAATCTTCTTGCTTTAGCAAGTCAACCAGCAAAACCAGCTCACTCAATTATCCATGCTTTTACTTGTAATATAGAGAATAATGCTTAATAAAATATTATTTTCCCTTTGAGCAACATCTACATACTTTTCTTAAGCTATTGATATTTATTCCTTATAGGGCCGTCAGTCATGTGCGAGCGTCGTTTTTATATTATCAACAGACTTGCAGTCACATGGACATGCATAGTTTGCGGTCAGGAAAACTTTATTTTTAAGTTTCCCTTCGGACCCCACGTTAGACATGAAGGCATATCTTAGGTTGCTCACCTTCTACCTACTCTCCATAAATTCTTAGCACCGCTCGAGATCATGTCATTGGCGGGAAAGATTATAAAAGAAGAACATTACACTATTCATTTTGCTTCCACCAACATCAGATTTCCATGGCAACAAATTCCCTGACATAGAAAGGTTTAGATTTGCTTTAAAACGAGGACAAGACAACTGTCTCTAAATAGTTGTACCAACGACAAGACGCAAATTCTTCATAGCTTGACTTCGTTAACTGAATCCAGTCAAATACCTGAGCTCCCAGCTATCCATTGCGACCAAATTTAAGTTTCTCGCTACGTTTCGCTCAGGTATTTTAGACGTGGTGGAATGCAGTGATTTAAAAAAAATATTTAAGTGAAATTTGATTCTTATACGAAATTACTAGGTATATTCTAATACTAAGCCGTGTCTAACATATTCTTACCACCATGTGCTATAACTCTCACATAATTAACTTAATACTATTCACTGTATCGGAATAATAAATAAAATACCTCAATCAAACATTTTTTGTGCATCTTTCCGAGAGTAGAGTATACATTCATCGTCCTCAAATCACTCCTGAGTGAATCAATGGTCTCGTCGTTTTAGAATTTTAATCAAACTGTGCTAGTCAGGCCCGAAATCCCGAACTGGTGTTAAATGTATGAAGACAAATATTGGACTTAGATCATCTTCAAGCAATTGGTTGATAGTTCTGTAAGGTATACTCTCTCTTGGGTAGTTGCTTACAGTAAATTTTGATCTTATGTAACCAATACTAATTCAATGCTGGCATTCTAGAGAGAAGTGAAATCGCCTATGAAGTGGGCAACCCCCAATTCTAGTTCCATTTCCATCCAAGGCGCCAATAACCCTTCCGCTGGGTACCAATAAAGTGACCCCAAAATATTAATCTTATCAAAATTAAGTCATTTTTGTGATGCACTGATGTTTGATCGATAAGGTGAAATACACGCAGATGCTCTGCATTTACCTCCATTAGTCTCAACAATAGTTCGTGACCTTATATTATCCCCTCCAGCCATTAAATGGTACGTGTCTCTCAATCGAGCGTTAATCGAGCGCACCACCACCTCTAATCGATACCGTTTACGGCACTTCCTAACACAGCAAGATCTTGCCGACAGTTAAGCCACTGATCTGCAGCGTGTATAGGTCCATTATTCAGTCCCTCACTGACGAATTAATTTTGTAAGCCGTTCTTGCAGCATTGCAAGATCCAGAAGTAACAGATATTCACCATCCAATATCCAATCCTCTCTTCAGGCCAAGTTGCTAAAATAGGTGGTAGCATGTTGTTCGAATTGTCGACACCCGCTGTAGCTCTGATTAGCCCAACCTTTTGACTCTGGAAGGTAAGAGCGATGCCTGGCTTTCGCGATCGATTCGCCGGCCGGCGATCTTTATTCCTCGTGCGGTAATTGCTTGTCAACACGGGAACAATTACAGATGTATTTGCACTTGTTCTTAAAAGGAAAACTAGCCACTATCCCTTCTCTGCTGCCTGGCTGGCGAGTAACTACAAGGAACCCACCCGAGTATTGGTTGAAGCAGTCGTCAAGAACAAGTTTCTTGTGAAAGTAGGAGTATCTGCTAAAAATTGCGATTGTATTTTTTTCAGGAAGCAAAACCCAGTATTTTAATTACAAGCCGCACACAGTTCTTTAATCACAACTTACGGACAAAACTCCTCACGCTCAGTTTATAGATACGACCTTCATTCATAGGGAATTTTATTAAGGCAAAGGAGGTTTCACACGCCCTCCTCGGAAACGATTTAACCCATTTTCTACTGAGAGGCAGGACGCAGCGTAGGCTCATAGAGGAGTAAACGGATTTTCACCTACAAAATAGAAGGTTACTGTTACATATGGCCTGCAGTTTCTAACGCAGTTGATTCCTCATATGCACAACTTTTCGTTATTTTTTACTACCAAGTTTGCTTACTTCAAAGAGTCGCCCCAGTTAACCATTCGGTAATTAGACAGATTACCGTCCATGGCCCTCGCGTACATTTCCACTCTTGAAGCTTCCACCACACAAGCGCAACGCGCCGAAAAAGAATTTTGATTTGTTGATGCGCGCCGTCATCCTTCGCTCCATCAGGAGTAACTGGGTGGCCTCTGTGCATAAGGTTCCGTAATCTTCAGGTAGGCATGAAGTTCCTGGGTGAATTCAGAAGCATGGATACCCAAACAATGAGCGACAGGTATCCTGTAACGGAACATGAAATTTTAGGTCAATTTATTTGGGAAAATGAGTTTCTCTTATGAAGGATTATAAGCAAAAATGGGTTGCTCCGGAATCAATCCGGAAGATAACACTATTACTCATAATTCCTGATTCAAATGTCTTATAATGCCGGTGGTTTTTCAAAACCCGGACAAAAGTTTACAGCGTTTCTTCGATTTAGTTTTAAGAGGTCTCGATTTCGTGTTCGTATTTTTGAACAACATCGTTATAGTATGTATGTTCAAGGCCCTTAAATTAAATCTTTCAAATACAAATGCAGTACAAGGGAGTACATGAGATCGGTCTCAAGATTCATGTACCTTTAGGGCATTGGGGGTAACCTTTCTGGGTGAGTGTGTCAATAAAGCTGATATTTCACATACCGTCGCGAAAATTGAAGCCATTATTAAATAATCAAGGTTCGTCAGTCTCGCAATTTAATATCTCGCCTAGCCAACGACGAAATCCAGTGAACTTCCACAGAGGTAAATCGACATGTACTAGCAGACCATAAAAGTGATAACCGAAGACCTCACAGGCACGGCTTGAAGGTCCTGGGACTTTCAAATTTAAGATGGGCACAGATCGATTGTGCTATCTCTACAGGAAAGCCACGACCCTAAATTCCTGCAGCATTTCTGTAAGCTATTTTTACAACCTTTCCATCAGCATTACTTTCCTTCTCCAGGCATTAAACAATCCCAACAGGCGTTTCATCGCGACTCTCAGTGACTCGCTCAATGACCTCAAATGCGATCGCAAAGGCCTGAACTCGCAACTCTATCCGCGGTAAAGCGCAGCGATTTAATTCTAGTTCAAATAAAGATAATTAAACCAAATCATTGTTTCCATACAAAATCACCTCCTAATTCCTAAGCAGTCAAAGTGATTACTATATTTACGGGTGTTTTCCAATACCAAATTATTACCAAACGATAACTTTGTGCATTTTGACTTTCTGTAACTTTCATTGACTCATTTATGTGTTGCAACTTTCGGATTATTAATCAATAATGATTATTGACTATAGAGGAATAACAAAGACCCCCAAATCAATATATTTTATTAGATCGTTCGGAGATTACAGTCTACATATATTCAGCGTCCTAAATTCACTACTGAAGGGGTCAATGCCCTCGTTGGTCTTTGCAACGAACCAAACTCAACGAGTGGTGCCTCAAACCCACAATTGGTGGGGTTCACTGCCATTACGTGAAGAGAAGAGAGATTTGCCATCCCGGTCCTTCTCGATCGCATCCCACTTCCACTGGAACTTCTCCTTCACACTCTCGTTCTTTCCATATACTCTGAGTCAAGAGTCCAGGGACTGGTTACCTTAAGGACCTCAATTGGGTGAGTATCCATTTCCCTCCCTAATGGGGGTGTCCCATTAATGAAAATGTTTACTCACATTTATTTACTTATGAAATTACATTTATTCCAACATTTCTTGATTAATGGAAAAGCCAAAGCATCGATGAGGAGAGTGATACTTCTTAGCAAATTTTAAATTATTTAATTGTGAATTTAACGATTAAGTCATCCCTATTCCTCTAAACCTATTAGAGTGTTGACACGAATGAAATTGGAAAGAAGTTGCTAAAGAGAAGCAGTCCCAAATTCGACGGTTCATGAGTCCATCCTTGATGATCACGGTCGATTTTGCCGACAAAAATCTTCTAATTTCTTCCTCGATTTTTTTCTGTGAAAAAGAGAAACACGTATTGCGTCATCGTTTTGAAGTATTTCTTCAACACTAGTCACTAGATGTTTCCAACACCATTATTTGGCAGATGATACATAATTTGAGGCCAGAAGGGCAAATAATTGAGTACAAATATTATTCTCGAGTACCGGTTTTGTTTGCGGGGATGAAATTTAATTTATGATTACGGTCATTATTTTTTATTCCTTTTAGTTCCTTTTTCCCTTGCCCTATTCTATTTCTATCTATTTATCATGAATAGACCAGGACAAAGATAAAAGAGAACGTTTAGCCCTATCAAAACCGCGAGTTCCCCAAGGAGGGGCTCAAAGGAGTGATCGCATTTTCCTAATAAATTAGAACTCAGCTCAAAACGAATTTGAAATTCATAGGCCGTCCATCTTATTGCCATGGTAATGACGGTTAGGCCTCCTTGTTGACCTTGATATTTAAGACTAATGATTATTGATACCGAAATTGGAAATTTAATTAATCCACTGCCAATCAATGGAACATGAAATGGGGCGCAAAACCGACAGGTGTAAAGATGAAATAACAGAAAAGTGGCACTTAAGAATAAAAAAAGTGAAAGGGCGATAAAATTCATGGGTCAAATTTACAATACAGGGGCAGAGGTCGATATAAACCTCACAGCAAGTTGAATTGAGAACCCACAACCTCTGGGAAGAGGAACGTAACCACCCTTGTCGAGTTTTAAGGCTAAAATAATAAACGAATATCCCTACCTTTAGATTTTCCTCCGGCGAACCCCCCTCCTGATGCAGACACGTGACCCCCAGAGACACTGCTGCTGCTGGAACTGCTGGAGACGAGGGGACCTGAGGAGTGTTCCACGTCCTTGCTGCTAGAACCCCCTCCTGCAGATACACTGGCATGGTGCCCTGCTGCCCCAACGACGCTAGAGGAGCTCTCCTTGCTGCTGTGGCGTGGATTTGCAGCAACCAAAGCCACCGCGAGAAGGCAGAAACCGACCACCAGAATCTTTGACGAAAACCTGCGAATTTTGACCAAATTTAGTGGCGTGATAGAGGCGAGAATCGAAACGATGCTGAAAAGGTCGTTTTAAATTTGACGCTTTTTCAACAAAGAGCCGAGGGCACCTCGCTAATCTAGTGGATTTCTGGCGTCGAGGTGCCGGGTTTATTGTCAAGCGAGATCGAACACAAACATCAGCTTAGGTAAAGTTTTGGGTACAGATTGTTACACGTTCTGTACTCTTTCCCATCCCCCCTCCCCGACGAGGGCACGTAGACATTACACAGGTCATCACGCACATAGGCGATCAAATCCCGCTGTCTTTCAACTCTCATATTCAAAGCAAAACACACACATTCTTCTCGTCTGTAACCAGCAATTCTGCCCATGGGAGTGGCATCAACATACCCCTAATGCAGAGAGGGCCCCTTCATCCAGGGTACGAAGATTCCTAATTGATTGCAAGTTGATGCCCAAAACACAAATCATTCCCCTCCCCTTCCCCCTCAGCAAATGGGGACGTGGTGTCGTTTCCCTCGGGATTACCAGGGATTTTCATTTTAATCTTTATGTTTGCTTTATTATTTATTCGAGAGTCCGTCCTGGCCATGAGATCGGTGGCATTGCCTACCCACCTCCCTACAAATACCCGAAGTTCGGAGAAGTAAAGATTTGTAGTCTAGTTCATGGTCCGAATGACCTAAGCTTATTGAAACCGACATTGGTTGGGTGTTTTAAATCCTACCTGTGGATCGAGAAGAGTGATGTGTTTTGTGCGCTTGGAAGAAAGAAAAGTAGTGTACTAGTTGCACTGTTGGCAAGGGAAGATGAGGATGAATCTTCCTGCACGAGACCCCGTAGCACCAGATTTGATTGGCTGAGGATTTCTACACCCCTGGAATATTTTGTGTTCATTCTCGCTTTGAATTGAACCCTAGTCCCCAGTCGTATAAATTAGGTGCTTTATCCACTCGGCCATAAAAGTTCCAATAGGGTGAGGGTGAAGCGAAATGGACCGCAACTCTCTTAATCCTAAAACCACTCATCAAAACCGGTGCTTTTTTTCCCTTGCGGGTTGTCAACTTGTGGAAGACCAGAGATGACTCACAGAGCGCATTAAAACTATTTCCTTAATAGTGGAATGAATCCGGATTTGTCCTCCGGATCAGCCATATCCCATATTAAGTAACACTATATAATTCCTTCACCATGGAAACCAACATCTCGCATTATGAATCTTGTGTCTTCAGAATTAAATAAAAGAAGGTGAGTTTTCATATTGGCAGATCCGGATCAGGATCTTGGGTTCGTCCATAAATATGTTTTTACCTTCAAAGAATCGACTAAATTTGTTTAGATCATCCTAAATCTACACCTCTCAGCTACACATTGGTGGCATTTATGTTCCCCGCCCCGCCCTTCATTAATTTAATGAGACTCGATAAAGATTGAACCTTCCAATATATATTTAGAACTCACATATCCGGATCCGGACCAGATTTACATGTGTACGTTGGTAGAAGTTCTTAGACTCTCCACATCTCTACATTTAACTTCTTTTTATATAAATAATCCAAATCCAAATCCTGATTCGGGGCTGGATCCGACTCAAAATAAAAATAAAGTTTCCTTAGGCAAAGCACCTCCCCTTCTTCCACAAACTCCCAGCGAAATCCGCCAATAATCTTTTGTGGTGTATTGTACACAAGTATACACGAGTAATCACATAACCAAACTCTGATGGGATGGGTGATGAGTGATCTTTCGTGAATGACTTTGTCTCAAAAAGGAAAGAACGAACTTTATGTACGTATCAACCATACTTACATTGTGTCTACTGATAAGGGTCTTGTGGAGTACTTAACTCAGCTGCTGAATCCAGTAATGACATTTCATCCTATCCGAAGACAGCTTTATAGGAACGACCTTTCCTGGATGAAAGTTCGACAACCAAACAAAGAGTTGCCAAGTACCGCTTGACAACAGTCGCCACTGTTGACTTCTATTTCTGCTTCCGTGAATCCCAATTTACTTCTATTGCCATAATGGAGACTTTTTGACTTTATGCATTTACCTGCATTCCTTACTCTTATTTTAATGGTAGATTTAAGAAATTGTGAATATTGGTTAATGAGTTGTAGGGATAATAATTTATCGTATGAGGCCTTCTCATTTACTGCCAGTCATCGGCAAACATGAGGAATTTCGGGAATATATTTTGAAAATTTGCTTAGCCATTTCTTGCTAAAATGAAAACTTCCTCCTTTTTTTCTCGTCATCCCTCGAATGTAAACACAAAACTACGATTATTAGAAGTCCGAATATCCTTGCCTAAGGTGGTTGTCACGATTTTGAAAGAAGATTTGAGCTGTGAGACATTATTGTAAGGCTCAGATAAGAAAGCATCATCTACGGATCTTAACCAGACCAAAGAGATAGATAGGTAAAAGTTCTTTTTCTAGTCCTGCACCCTAGTTCTTACCCCTTGTTTCTTCTCAGCCCACGACGGGGGACCTTCATTTGAAGGTACTCTAAAGTGTAAGTGGTGATTGTTGTTCCCTAAAAGTAGGTTTTCACTTCCCCTACCCGCACCAGTTTCTTGAGAAACATTTTTTTAACCCTTCTCTCCTCGAAATACCCTCATTGTTTTCTTTTTTCTCATAAATTAATAAATAAACAATTAAAAGTGAATGAATTAATTAATAGGCAAATAAATAAATAGCCCCTCCCCCTCCATTTTACGCCGGGCTCAATCGGATGACACATCCGATTCCTGGCTGGCCGTTGACCTGGGAATCACCAGTTGTAACCAGGACCACGACAAGGACCAGGAGGGCTTCGGACGCGGACCCTAAGCGCCTGGTTCTAGGCTGGAAATTAGAGAAAATTAGGGAGGAAACTGTCTAACTTTTCTGCTATAGACCCTGGGGAAAAGAAAAAGAGTGGAAAATAGGATGGAAAAGTGCTAAGTGATGACAACCTCAATGTATTGAGGCAGGTAGGGCATATCATAAACCTCCTGGAACAAGCTTTGACATAGGAGACGGAGATTTAACAATAGGATCAGGCGCCCCCCCCCCCCCCCCCGCGGGATCACGGAAAAGAAGACGATGGGATAGACGGTTTAGTGACAGTTATAAAGGAAAGAGGACAGGAATATTTGGTGAGCCCTCAGAACCCTTTGAAACCCTCTCAACCCGGCCGAGATAAATGGCCAAGCAGTTTAGCAAATTTCCTGGCCACTAAACTTGAGAGGTCATTTATTCAAAACCTACGACGAGAAATCCAAGTACAAATGCAACCAGAAACTCCGACCTTCTTAACCATACAGGTGCATACCAAGAGGCAACCCCACCATAAGAAAGAAAACGAGACCATGAAACATGGTACCTAAGAAGCAACAACCAAAAATCATACAAAATGACCAACTCTATCCCGATACAAAAGGAAACCCCAGCCATAAAAAAGACCATTGGTAACCTTTTGCCTAAGTAGGGGCAACCAAACCTCGGGGAAATGACCAACTCTAACCGGGTGAATAATAGGGGTCAACCAACATAAAGAAACTGTGGCTCCGTAACTGCTTCGATGGCTGTAAGAGAAAGACAGATCTCTGGGCGCATCTGTCTTACGTTCTGCTCGTGGCCTCGAACGGCTAAGAATTTTTGTCATTGCAAACCTTCCATCATTTAATAATTTTCGATTCTAGTAAGGTTTTTCATTGCAGAACCTTCCATCATTTGATCATTTTTAATCCTAGGAAGCTTTATCATTGCAAACCTTCCATGATTCAATAATCATAGGACCACTTGTCATTGCAAACCTTTCATCATTTAATCACTTTCGATTCTAGTAAGGTTTTTCATTGCAGAACCTTCCATCATTTGTTTATTTTTAATCCTAGGAAGCTTTATCATTGCAAAACTTCCATGATTCAATAATCATAGGACCACTTGTCATTGCAAACCTTCCATCATTTAATAATTTTCGATTCTAGGAAGGTTTTTCATTGCAGAACCTTCCATCATTTGATCATTTTTAATCCTAGTAAGGTTTATCATTGCAAACCTTCCATGATTCAATAATCATAGGACCACTTGCCATTGCAAACCTTTCATCATTTAATAATTTTCAATACTAGGAAGGTTTTTAATTGAGAACCATTTGTCATTCAATAAATTTAAATCCTAGGAAGGTGTGTCATGGAAAAAACCTTCATCGTCTAGTCATTTTTAATCCTAGAAAGGCTTGTACTTGCAAACCATTCATAATTTAATCATTTTCAATCCTAGTAAGGTTTGTAAATGAAAACTTTTCATCATTTAATAATTTTATTCATAAGAATGTTTTCCATTGCAAATCTTCCATCATTTAGGAAATTTGAATTCTAAGAAGGTTTTTAATTGCGAACCTTTGATCATTTCAATGTTTTCAATCCTAGGAAGGTTTGTAGTTGCAAGATGATGCAGGACGAGGTGATGGAAGATCTGAGCAAGGGAATCTGGTTTTGGGCCAGAGAGATTGGCGTTGAAGTCATACCCATGAAGCTGGAACTGAATTCGAACCTTCGCTACTACTGCTACAAGAGGGGTAGTGAAGGATTCTGACACCGAAGGCCATGGAAAACCGCTTGACAAGGCAGAGAAGCTTCTGGACAAGCTGAAGCATCAGGTTGAGCCGAGGCGATCTTGTTCTTCTCAGATAAAAAAACTTCTGCCAGGACCAGTTGTACCACACCCAGAACAACAAGTACGAGTAGCTTGCTTATAATTTATGCGACGTTCCACGTATCATGAATATCTGAGTACCCGAAATATTGATGGTTTGCTACAAGGAAAGAAAGTACCATAGGAGACCTTACGGTCCATTCAAAGAGGGTACCTTTGGACTAGCAATTCTTTCGGGAACATGGCTGCTCAATTGTTTTGCGTGGTGGCGAGTCGCCAGTAAGGGGGACGCCATGCACCCCCCAGCCCCTCCCCCGATCTTTGAGCAGGGTCTTGGGCTCAAATCAGACGCCTATGTAGAGCTGCTGTACAAACGTCCAAAATGGGTCATGATTGTTTGTCAAAGAAATTCTACGACTAAACCAGCCTACCTTCTGGCCTCCTAAATCTCCGAATTTAAATCCCATGCATAAACCATGTGTAGGGCACGGTTGAGAAAGACACTAACCACTCTGCCTACAACCCTGAGGACGAATTAGTAGGCAAAATCAAGGAGGGGTTCGATGATCTTCTCAGGGACACAGTGACGAGCTGAGAGTAGTACCTACTCTACCACCCATAATGCGAAGCCGTCAAATTTAGTCTGAACACCCTGTAATATATATATATATATATATATATATATATATATATATACCGAAGTCTATAAAGGTAAAAGAAAGTGAAGTATACGCCGCATAACTGTCAACAGTTCAAGGTGAGATTGTGTAAGAACATCCAGCGTTTTGTGTTGTGTGATTTGTGTTTCTGCGAAACAATTCAAGACCATACACCGTACATGTACTGAGTGACACAGAATAGGTTAGTTTGTGATCTACTGCCTTACCCGCCATACCCACCGGAAATGTTTCTGTCTGGTAACCACTTTTCATTTGTCTTTAGACAAAAGTGTTAGATATAAGATACATAAATACACTTTAATTTTCTTGTTAAGAGATCTCTTAAAATTTATATAAACGATAAAATCAATATAAAAATGAATTATAGAGTTCAATACTTTGAAATGCTTTTATTTATCTAGCGAAGTAGTTTAAAAAAACGCACTAACATTTTCGACACCTGATTTATGGAGATTTTTTCAATGATTTTAGTATATCGAAATTCATGTCTTGAAGTGACCACTCCTATAGTAGGGAAGAACTTTGGTCCAAGGATCTTCAGTCGCTACGCTAGGAAACCCATTATTCTTTGACCACAAAAACATATGAGAACTAATAGCTACTGAGAATTTCAAGAAATAAAGAATATTTATAATTTTTTTGCATTATTATGACGCAATTTTGTTTCCTCTGCCCAGAGCTTTTGAACAGAATACCAGTTAAAGTCTTTGATTCTTTATACAATTTGATCCTCTATTCATAAGGAATCAAGTAATATGAAATAGATTCTCTTTGATGATAATTGATGAGTGTTCTGTAAATAATACAATTTATATTAAGAAATTAATTATTTTTAAACGAGATATCATATAAATTCTTCCATCTGATTTAAAGTAAAAAAAACTCTCATGTTCATCTTAATCTTCATTATATAATGATTCGTCTAATTATGTAATCATGTTGTGTGACTTGGTCTTAACGGTGAGAACAAAGGTAAAATTCTGTTTCAGTTCTTGCAGACGACAGAAAGCATGTTAAACCTCTATATAAGGCCATTGAAAGTTCGTATGTAATTTTAAACTTTTCTTGTGGGCGTCTCTTTCAAGCTTGATGGCTCAAAATTTTAACTAGCTAAATATTTATTCCTTTATCGAGCGATGGAATAAAAATCCGACTATGTGCATATTAAGGTTAATAACACGCTGTTGCGCGTCACAGAAATCGTGGCTTTGAAATTTCTTTTTCAGTTATTATCAAATTAATAATATTTATATTTGATTAATAAATTAGGTTTGGAGCTTCCTACCGTATTTTTCCTTCAATTTTCTCCCTCTTTGAAGGTGCAAAATTGACTTGAGATTTACGAACTAAGACACATAACCTGCAATGCGCATGTCCATGAAGCCCACCTCATTTATTTGCTATAATTGTGAATTATTACGTATTAACAAGTCACAGACATTCATGCCACATACATACTAAGCTTTAACAGGGTTTTTTAACTTTAGGTATTTTCAGTTATATTGTAGCAAACCTTCTCACGATTTCTATAAATGAAACTGTACTAATGGCACCAAAGAAAGGTCTTAATTGTTCAAAAGGTGAATATAATCAAATTATAGGAATTAAGCCAGAGGCAAATTGCCTTTGAAAAAGACAAGATTTGCGTAGTTTTGTTATTAGATGGCCAAAGTGGTAACTGCTTTTACTTGTTCAAATTATAATATACAGGTCATTTTTAAATTACCCACATGTGTATTTTAAAACAATAGATATTGTTGGTCAATCGGAGGGGTAATTAGTTTACTACCCAATAAATTGTAATCCCCACCGACCTATTCAGGTATTGACTAAATATAAAACGCCAAAACATAAAAGGAGTCAATGACCTGGTCAATGTGGGTCACCGGACAAGGGATTCGTGCCTTTGAAAAGTCACGTCATTTAAAATGCTCCGATGTGAAATTCTACTTGACAACAACTATTAATTAAAATAGGAATTATCATCTTATATATTGCTTCCACGCAATGTTGAGGGGGGAGAACTGAATGAAAACTAGTTACAACCAAAATTCAACCATTATGGTTGAGATTATGTGAGTTCGGAAAACTTGGCAATCAACCGTGGTTGACGGTCTACAATCCAAATTCATCGGACTCGAGTCAATCTTTTCAATAGTTTAAAGCAAATATTAATTTATATTAATCAGGAATTCGGATGTGGCCTTTAAGTCACAAACACCATCTTTCAACTATAAAACGAAACTAGTCCTATACAAGTGATTTCTTTTTCATTTTTTCTTAAAAATAATTTTATTTGCAATCATCGTTCAAATTATAATATAGTAACTCAACGCATACAAAATGGAGCCAATCTCTTGACATAAAGCTCATACAAACCACGCAGGCAATTCTACATGGTGATGAAAACACATATAAATATTGCTAGAGAATTAGCTCAATAACATTTCTTTTTTATTATAATCAATAATCAGCTAATGTTGTCATGATGATTTTGCATTACCCTTTAGGTGTTGTTGTTGTTTTTTTTAATTTTTGAAAAGTTCAGAAACTGACCGGAATTTATTACATCGCTCATGTTAACAAATTCTCAATACTACAATGGCGGAATTCCTTAAGACTATGCCTAGGTGAGGTGTTGTTGACACAGAAGGTAATGTGAACATAATATTCATACGAACTAGTAATTAATTTAGTTTAATAAATTCCAGTTTGAATTTCTTGCTATAACAAATCTATCTTTTATTTATTTCTTGTAAGTTATTTGTTGTGTTCATTTTGGTACGCAAATTTCTTTCATTCAAATAGGAATTTGGGTCGCCTCATAAGGCTCTCTCTTGCCCCAGTTTTCAGGGTTGGCATTTATGCTCCTATTTATCATTTATTTTGCCAGTACTTCCGTTGGATTACCACATTTCACCCTCTTCTCTCACTAATTCCACCCTACCACTTAATTTTCTATGTTCAAGGCTCTTTTAAATAAAGGCATTGTAAAAACTACTTTTCACCGAATTCTTTCATACATATTCATCATTTCCATTTTTAATACACCCTTTTGGCCCTGTAAACATATATGTAATGGAGTCACAAGTTTTCCTTTGCATTCATAGCTTCATTTGCATACCCTTGTTTAATCTAATAAATTGCTGTCTCGTTTTCAATCATACAATTGTCCTTCGCATTTGCCTCATTTGTCCAGATTTCTCTCAATTGAATCGCAGTGAAATTTGGCGAAATAATAAGAACATCAAAAAGCACAAATATTTAATTAATAAATTAAAAATTTCCTAAATATTTCACTTCTGAAGTAGCCAAAGTATCGATGTTGAATTAAATATCTCCACTAATTTAACGATATTATATTGAGGATGTGACGATTATTAAATAATTCCTCGAAAGGAGTTTTTCAATGGTGTGCGTCTTAGATGAGACGGGTCGCACGACTTCCGATGGAGAGTTGATGTTTTTCAATTTAATTTCTTTTTTGGCTCTTTTTTTAAAAAGAGAAAATGAGATAGCTACATAAGGGTTTAGTTGGAGTGAGATGATTCCATTCAATAACGCTGTCACATGTAAAGAATGAGTGCGAGAGAGTATATGTTAAATCCTCAAAACTTTGTTTAAGGAACCGTCAAAAACATGACCCCTTTTCCCCCACCTCTCCTTAGAATGGCAATAAGACATGAAGAAACAAAAACCTTTTGATTCTCCAGCCACGAATCCTCCGCCTGATGCAGAAACGTGAGCCCCTTAGATACTGATGCTGATGGAACTGCTGGAGCCAAGGGGGCATAAGGAGAGTTCGACGGTCTTGCTGCTGGAACCCCCTCCTGCAGATACACTGACTTCGCCTCTTGCTGTTCCAACGATGCTAGAAGAGCTATCATTGCTGTCATGGTGGGGATTCGCAGCAACCAAAGCCACCGCGAGAAGGCAGAAGCCAATCACCAAAGTTTTGGACGAAAATCTGCGAATTTCGTCTCAATTTAAAGGCATGATAAAGGCGAATATCGAAACGGCTGCTGAAAGGTCGTCTTAAATTTGAGTCTTCGTAAACAACAAGACAAGGATCTCTTGCTAGGCTAGTTGATTTCTTACGTCAAGGTGTCGAGTTCAATACTAAGCCAGCGAAAAGGCGAGTGTCTGATTGGCATCTTAAAAAGAAAGACATTTATAATTTTTTTTTTTACTGAAGAAAATGATCAATTTAGAAGAAGTGTAAATATATAGAGGGGACATAGATTGAATCGCCAAAGAAACACGTTGATAGGGGTGAAGGGGTAAATAGTGACTGGAGATGCGCGCGATTATAGATACAAAGTGCGGTAGGTAATATTGTAGCAGCTAACATCCTTGCTAGCTCCTAAAAAAAGAATAATTCCCCGTTTGAGAGATTACTCATATCGCTTCCGTAATTCATATGAATGTGTGACATTCCAACATTGCTTACCATGTACGACGATTCCAATCATATATAACTCGTACGATTTCTACCAAAATTTATCCTATACGTTGTACGATATATATTTCAACCAATCCAAATTCTTGCCTGACATTTTAAACCGACCAATCAGCATAAACCTACTTCGCTTCAATTTTCGCTGACAAATATAGTCCACTCGTGTTCTCGTCATCGTCAGACAAAGGTAAGTGAAATTAACGTTACCATTATTCAACTCAATTGAATATCTTAACTATTCAAAGTGTAATTTCCTCTTTTCTCTCCATTTCCAGGCCCCTTGAGAATATAATTCGAGCAATTATTCTGTGTCCAAAACTATTCTCAAGTCTATACATCCATACATTAAATATATCATATCCTGTAAATTATATCAACCAAATCTTATATTAAAGATATCCAATATATCATTCTCTAATTTCTAAATCAAATTTATATAAATTTTATTTAAATATTCAATTTTCTCTAAACCTACATTTATATTCGATCAAATTCATTATTCTCATTCTGTGTATTTCCCATTTTCTCCTTTCTCTTTATTTGACTTACATATCTTTCTGGTTAATTTGTAAATAAATATAGAAATATTCCAATCTTAGTTTCACCTGAAATTTCCGGTTGCCTATTCTCATTTTTTACTCTGTTAGAATAAAACACGTGACTAATCTATTCTCATTCCTCATTCTTATAAATCATTGGTTGGTGAAGATCTAGGCTTTACATTCACTTCACCTAGAGTATATATATATATATATATATATATATATATATATATATATATATATATATATATATATATATATATCATCCACCCATCTCTCCATATATACTTATACCCGCTTTAATTTGTCGCCTAACACAAGGTTTACTTTTACAGATATATTTACAAAATACGGGGAGGCTTATAGTCAGATACGGTATTTATTCCTTCACTGAATATGCATAACTGAGACTACAATGATACGAAGAAGAGGGAGTCGACACATGGGCGGAATTCCGGGTTGCTAACAGCGACATAATACCCACCACACTCTCTGTCTTTGCGTGAACAGAGTTGTATACAGCTTTCTCAGGATATATATATAACTGTATGCAACCTACCTGCATTACCACTGCTGAGAATTGTCTGTATGATGTTGGATTCTCGAATGAGTTATGATGATAATAAGAGGCACCTTTGTAGGACCGATCTTTTCTGCATCAAAGTTTAAAAACCAAATAAATTTTGCCAAAAGTCACCAAAAACTTCTTATTTAACTTTATTGGTAGAATCTGTTGAGTTGCATTTTCCACTTCTGGAATATTTATTTGTGTCGATTGAGATGAATTAGTTAACTATTTGTGGCCACTAATGAAATGAACCTAATAAATAAATATTACAATCCATATAAGTTTTGCCTCTTAGTAAACAATGCGAATCACTGAAATCTTTAAGAATTTATTTAGCGAATTTTCTTGAAACATTAAGCACCCCCTTCTCTTGTACAGGTAGATTATCCTACTACAAAGTGTGGGTTGTATGGTTAGTAGGAAGTGCACCGAAACTTTAAGGACTATTTCTCATCCCAAAAATTGCCTGGAAAAGATACTAAAATAAGCGGGCAAAAGTGTTATTCATATAGAAGTTGGGTTAGTAACCTTGACAAGTTAGAAAACACATTTGCTCATTGTTTAGCTATTATGAGTTAAAATATTGAGGTGTGTATGCGTGAAAGTGAATAAGACGGAATAAGACATTACATAATTAAATAAAAAAGTGATATTGTAGACGGTAGAGGAAGTGAACTTATACGTCAGATGCAAAAGCCAAAGAACCAACAGATATCAAAGAACCGGCAGAGGCCAAGCAGCCAGCAGAAATTAAGAAACGAGCAGAGACCAACCAACCAGCAGATGGCAAAAAAGCAACAGTGGCCAAACAACCAGGAGAGATCAAGCAACTAGAAGAGGAGACAAGTGTGTTTTAGACTGAGTAATTCTTCACCTACATTGGATTTGAGGCCCAAAATAGACACCAGTATTAACATCTTTGTTTACTTCCTCTTTGCTGCTCTACGCCCCCCTTCCCCTCCATCCCTTGCTCCCCTGGTGCCTTTAACCGTGCCCTGAAAACACATCATCTCTCAAGCTGCTCCTAGGTTGGTAGAAAGGCACTGCCCTTTCTCCAGAAAGCATTCATACCCTTACCTAATACGAAATAATGTAATTTCGCTATAGTTCGTAAACGGTTTCTTTCATAATAACCGATTCGGAAGACATTGATTAGAATGTTTTATTAAAAACACCCACAAATATTCAACCAGTTTAATAGATAAACCAGGCAATGGCTTCTTAAATTATAGAGTTACAAGGAAACTAAGTACCCTAAAAGACCTTACGGTCCATACAAGGAGGGTACTTTTGGCGCAATCTTCGAAGGTGCCGTTGGCAACCTCGAAGATCACCCGCGAGGATCTTAACGGCGATTTCGCATGACTTTATCTAGTCTTAACTTGAACTGGTCAACAGATTCACTGTTGACCACTTCCGTCGGAAGTGCGTTCCAACTACCGCAGATACTGTGAGTAAAGAATTTCCCACACAGATCACGGTGGTATCGCTTCAGTTCAATTTAAAGCCGTGATTCCTTGTTCTCCCCTCGCTGAGCTGGAAAATATCCACGTAGTCCAGTCTGTCGAAGCCTCCAAGTATTTTAAATACTTCGATAAGCTGACCACGTAGTCCCCGGGTCTCAGTGAGAACATATCTAATGCCCTTAATCTATCTTCATAACTTTTATGTTTGATAGAAGGAATCAGTTTGGTTGCCCTGCCTTGCACGCGTTCCAATCTCGCGATGTCCTTTCAAAATGAAGGACACCAAAATTGAATTGCATAGTCCAGGTGCGGTCGGACGAGGGAGTTGTACAGACACAGTACTATTTCCTTGTTCCGATATCCAAACTGTCGCTTTATATACCCTAACAACCTTTGGGCTTTCTTCTTCACCTCAATACACTTTTTCGAGAACTTGAGGTCATTCGTGATAGTTACACCCAAGTCCTTCTCAGTGTCGGTGGATTTAAGAGCAGTGCCATTAAGGATATAGGATGATTGAGGATTTCCTTGGTCGGTATGCATCAGTTTGCATTTGTTTACGTTTAAAGGCGTTTGGCACGTATCAGACCACTCCCCAATCTTTCGAAGATCATCTTGCAGGCGGGCAGTATTTCGATCCTTTGCAACGTTCATACCAAGCTTGGTATCGTCGGCAAATTTAGAAATCTTAGCTACCATGTCACCGTCCATGCTGTTGACGTAGATGATGAAAAGTAGTGGTCCTAGGACAGAACATTAAGGCACTCCGCTAGTAACGGGCACCCACTGAGAAGTCTGCCCATTCAACACCACCAGTTGCCGTCTGCCACTTAGCCAGTTCTCTATCCAGCCGGCTACTTTTCCGTATATGCCCAGCTCTTGCACTTTCCGGAGAAGGCGGCGGTGTGGTACCTTATCAAAGGCTTTCTAAAAGTCTAAGTAGACCATATCCATCGCCTTGTCCCGATCGTGCTCACTGAAGACGAAGTGGAAGAATTCCACAAGTTTCGTCAGGCATGACCGTTGCCTTTGGAAGCCTTGCTGGGAACTCCTCAGTAGCAGGTTTGACTCTAAATACGACGTCATTTTGTCCATCATCATGCTTTCCATGAGTTTACTGACCATCAAGGTCATACTGATAGGTCGGTAGTTCGACGGTTGGCTACGGTCTCCTTTCTTGAAGATAGGAGTTATCTCCACTTCACGCCAGTCTCTAGGAACGCATTTGGTCCGGATTGACATGTTGAAGATTGCGCTTAGGTAAATTATTCGTCATTAGGTCAGTGATCTTCATTTTTATTTTTCCTTCGGTGAAGTCAAAATCCTCCAGCTTTTCCCCCGAGTAGGAACCCGTCGGCTGAGGGATGGGACCACACTCTTCAGTAAACACTGAAGGAAAGGAGTCGTTGAGGAGGTTAGCATTTTCTGCATCTGAGTACTTTAATGTCCCCTCCTCATTTTTCAAAGGGCCAATCATTCGACGGATTGGTTTGCGGCTGTTTACATATCCAAAGAACTCCTTGGGATTCTCTATACAGGGTTCTCTGGTTTTGCAGTCAACTTGTGTGTTGAAATCCCCCATGACGATACACACTCTGTCTTCGACAAGTTATCCTAGTAGCTGATACAGATATCTGTCCTTTTCAACGAGCTAGGAAGAAGGTATATAAAGCACTATGGTCCTGTATTTGGCAGGACCTATCTCTAGGTCAACACCTAGTGGTTCATGGCCGGATACGATGTTGCAATCCGTCGAGTTAAGAGTATCCTTGACATACAACATCACACCGCCACCCTCTCTGTCTGGCCTATCTTTCATAAGGAGCTGGTAACCGGGAATCTTGAATTCACCTTCAAAATCTTGGCTTGAGGTTTTTATCCACGACTCCCACCATCTCAGGTTCCTCTGTTGCTACGAGGCCACATAGCTCAAGAAACTTATTCCTGATTGACCTCGCATTGAACAGAAGAACTTTGAGGGAGTCCCCCCACTGTAGGACTCCGTACGCTCTTCCGTTTCCTGCCTTCTTTTGTGTGGCAGTACCCCTCTTTGCCACATCTAAAAACGTCGTTCCAGGAGTGACACGGGCATACTGTCTTAACGTCCGCCTTTACTCTTGGTCGGACGCTCCTCTGCGTCCACTCTACGACATCCTGGTTTAAGTTACAGAGTACAGCCTTTCCCTTGAATGAAAGGTGCACTCCGTCCCTTTTGTAGAGGTCGTTTCGAACGTAAAAGGTGCGGTAAGGGTCCAGAAAGAAGACCTCCCCTCCGCCGTACAGAGGTTGGACAGGCGTTGGTTCAGAGTCACGTTCCTTGAGTGAGCTGTCCGGCTAGGACCTCTTCTTGGTATCATCTCTACAACGACCCGTCTGCGAGTTCTCAATCGCAGTCGTCCACGGGTCCCATGACCGTGCTGAGAATTTTCTCGCTGGGGCATACTTTGCCTCTTCGGAGGTAGAGGTCATTTCCAATCACCATCAGGGCAACGACTGAAGTTTCGTAGATCTGAGATTTCTCAACCTCTACCCTGATGTTGTGGTTTCCCCGTCCTGGCTGGCAGCATACCTTCACACTAGTGCGAAGGCGGCCCTTTAGCAGAGGCTGCAAACCTCGTGCTTGGGAATCGCCCACAAGGGTAACCCTCGGACATTTCCGTGCAGAGATTTGAGGCTTTCCATCCGGAAGCAAACTCTCGGTTCCCTCTTTCTTCTCCATATTATTCTTTTTGTTCTTCTTTTCTTCTTCTTCTTTTTCTTATTTATCTTTTCCCCCTATCTTCCTTTGTTATATACTCTTCTGTTTTTATCTTTTCTTCTTCTGCTCCTACTTTACATTCTGCTTCAACTTTCTCTTCTTCTGCTTCTACTTTATCTTTTGTTTCAACTTTCTCTTCTACCTGTTTCTTTCCCTTCTTTTTCTTTTTTTTTGAGGGTTTATCGATAGCATGCGGACTTAGCTCAAGGCGTAATACTTCAGATGGAGTGTTTACTACAGGGCTTGACGTAGCTCTGCTATTCTGACCTCTAGCCTGCGAATCAGTCCGGCGTGTTCCAATTCCATGCTGTTTATTTTCTCCTCCAACTTCCTAGACCTTTCCTCTGAAGCCCTGCATGTTTCTTTTAGCTCCTTGATTTGGCCGTTTAGAATACAGTCACTGCAGTAAGTGGCCGCGTGGCATTTTGAATAACACCCCTCCGGAAAGTCCACGCACCACTTATTTATCTGGCATATTGCGCACGTGTATTTGAGTGCTCCTGGTCCTTTCTTGCCGGTCATTTTGAACACTTTCTCTCTCTCAAAACTTTTGTACCAATGAATAGTAAAAAAGGGGAAAGGCGATTTTGCCCCGTGTGAGTCACTCCCGCCTATCCTTTGGAGACTTTTCGGATCTTTCAGAAGGCACGCTCCATGTGCTGCTGTTCGTCCGACCGAGTCGTCAAACCTCGGCGTGCCGTGGCTCCCAACCAAGCAGCACTGACGGTCCCCGAAGGGGCCATCGATTTCTCACCAGATGAACAATGGAGCACGCCCCGTACTAAACTCCTACTAGTTCCCTTCACGACGGCCAAGATCTCGGAGCAGCATTCAATGGATATCCCGACACACCTAGAGACTCGAACCAAAGCTTTTTATTTGCCTGGAAACCAACCTGAAAACAAAGATCCGTCACCTCGGACCGATGCTACCAGAGGCACCCGTCAACGGTCACTGGGAATGGTCAATAATTACGTGCCAGGGAAGGGGTTAAGAGTACAGCCTTTCCCTTGATGAAAGGTGCACTCCGGCCCTTTGGAAGAGGTCGTTTCGACCGTAACAGGTGCGGTAAGGGTCCTGAAAGAAGATCCCTTCCGCCTTACAGAGGTCGGACAGGCGCTGGTTCAAAGTCACGTTCCTTGAGTGAGCTGTCCGGCTAGGACCTCTTCTTGGTAGCATCTCTACAACGCCCTCTTCTGTGAGTTCTTAATCCGCAGTCGTCCACGGCTCCCATGACCGTGCTGAGAATTTTCTTGCTGCGGCCTACTTTGCCTCCTCGGAGGTAGAGTTCATTTCCACTCACCATCAGGGCAACGACTGAATTTTCGTAGATCTGAGATTTCTCAACCTCTACCCTGATGTGGTGGTTTTCCCGTCCTAGCTGGCAGCATACCTTCACACTAGTGCGAAGGCGGGCCGCTAGCAGAGGCTGCAAACCACGTGCTTGGGAATCGCCCACAAGGGTAACCCTCGGATATTTCCGTGCAGAGATTTGAGGGTTTCCATCCGGAAGCGAACTCTCGGTTCCCGCTTTCTTCTCCATCTTATTTTTCTTGTTCTTCTTTTTCTTCTTCATTTTTTTCTTATTCATATTTTCCCCCCTATTTTTTTTGTTATATACTCTTCTGTTTTTATTTTTATTCTTCTTCTTCTACTTTATCTTCTGTTTCAACTTTCTCTTCTTCTGCTTCTAATTTATCTTCTGTTTCAACTTTCTCTTCTTCCTATTTCTTCCCCTTCTTTTTCTTTTTCTTTCAGGGTTTATCTGTAGCATGCGGACTTAGCTTAGGGGGTAATACTGCAGATGCAGTGTATACTACAGGGCTTAACGTTAGCTCTGCTATTCTGACCTCTAGCGCGCGAATCAGTCCGGCGTGTTCCAATTCCTGGCTGTTTATTTTCTCCTCCAACTTCCTAGACCTTTCCTTGGAAGGCCTGCATGTTTCTTTTAGCTCCTTGATTTGGCTGTTTAGAATACAGTCAGTGCAGGAAGTGGCTGGGTGGCATTTTGAATAACACCCCTCCGGAAAGTCTACGCACCACTTATTTATCTGGCATATTGCGCACGTGTATTTGAGTGCTCCTGGTCCTTTCTTGCCGGTCATTTTGAACACTTTCTCTCTCTCAAAACTTTTGTATCAATGAATAGTAAAAATGAAGGAAGGCGATTTTGCCCCGCGTGAGTCGCTCCCGCCTATCCTTTGGAGACTTTTCGGATCTTTCAGAAGGCACGCTCCATGTGGTGCTGTTCGTCCGAACGAGTCGTCAAACCTCGGCGTGCGGTGGCTCCCAACCAAGCAGCACTGGCGGTCCCCGAAGGTGACATCGATTTCTCACCAAGTGAACAACGGAGCACGCCCCGTACTAAACTCCTACTAGTTCCCTTCACGACGGCCAAGATCTCGGAGCAGCATTCAATTCATATCCCGCCACACCTAGAGACTCGACCCAAAGCTTTTTATTTGCCTGGCAACCAACCTGGGAACAAAGGGCCGTCACCTCGGACCGATGCTACCAGAGGCACCCGTCAACGGTCAGTGGGATGGTTAATAATTACGCGCCAGGGAAGGGGTTAACGGGGCGCTACCCTCATCCAATTCATCGTACGCCAATGCCTATGACACCTCTAGTCCTAGTGTAGGGGAATCGTCACTCCCCCCCTCCACCCCGTTCAATCTTGGTGGAGTCCCAAGGCGGTTACCGCAAAGACATCCAGCCCAGGCATCGGCGAGTCAAAAGCGTAACCGCAGAGTCGCACATTTCGGATCCATGAAAGACCTAAAGGTCAAAACGCAAGATCTCCCCCAGGAGAGTGAGATCCAGTTTCACGTCAAATGAGAAATTGGAGACGTGTTTCTCCCAAGCTCAAAGGCTAACGAGGATCCGATGTCAGACTTCATGGGAAAAACAGTTTGGAAAAAGAACTCTCCTTGGGACGTCCTCAAGCCCCCCCTCCCTTACCTCGTCACCCCAGTGGGGTGACGAGGTATAAATGAGGAACTCTGAGGAAAATCGAGGTAGTATACGTCAGTCTCTAGGTGACGAAGTCTTCGGATCAAACCGAACTACCGAGACTGGAGTGGTAGAGTACTTGGCTCGCCAGACCAAGAAGTACCCTGCAAGAGAGGCAGGGCTACCTACCTTAAGGGGCTAAGAAGAAGCTCATTCTCGAGCTAGTCCCAGGTTATCAAACCAAACGATAAGTTAACTTTGTTAAGTTCAACTTACTCTCGCCAGAGAGACTCCTTATATCCTGGTGCACCTTTAAACACCAGGGGTATTCTTCGTCCTTGAGGAATTAAGAAAAGAAGAAGGAAAAGGCTTCCGCCTCGAGCCTGTTATTCGGTAGCCACACCGAACTCCTAAGTTAACTTGGTAAGGAACCAAGTTCAAATTATTCTCGTCTGAGAAACCCCCCTCCGTGATACTCACCCTTGAAGAAGACCCTCACCGAGTTCAGTCCTCGTTCATAAGGAAATTACTAACGAAAGAGAAAAGCTCATCCTCGAGCTCGTTACTCGGTGGTCACACCGCACTCGAAGTTAACTTGATTTAAGAACCAAGTTCGACTCACTCTCGCCAGAGAGACCACGACTGCCTAGGTGTTGCATAAAGCACCGTATTTGATCTGGTCCTTGAAGAACCCCCCCCCCCAAAAAAAAAGAACGTGTGGACCTCCCAGGTGCCACCCTCGCCAAAACGACCGTGTAATATCGCCCAGCTACATCTGGCAAGACGGCACGTGTCGTGAGTTAATAACATTTCTGAGGCCTTTAAATTCCAGTAGAGTCTGTAAACCTAAATCTTATATTATTGTTGTGTGTAGAGAAATTATCCAATTTTTGAGGGGCAAACTAATTTAATTAATTCTTGTTTATGATAATATTATTGCTGTAGTTAATGTTTAGCTGTTGTGTATTCAATGGTTAAAGTTAAAATATAAGTTTATTTTGGGAATTAGTGTTGTTTCTCTTATATCCTTACGTGTTTCGGAACGGCTCTGTTCGTTAAGATATTCAGATATCAAATATATATTAGACACTCCTTAGCACTCTTAGAATAGAACAAAAAGGGGGGGGGGCATTCTACGACACCTAGTCTCTCGCAACCAGTGAAAATCGATTGGCGTTGATTATAAAGGTTCCAAAGCCTCTCTTCTGACGCATGAGGTAGCTGCCAGGTCCTTATATGTAGATTGAAGGAAGAAAGGGAAAGAGTGACGCGATAGGAGAAGGCTTTTTTTTGCTGTTCTTTTTCTTTGTGTATACGTTGGAGAGATAGGATAAAAGTAAAAATGTAGAAGGATAGAGTAGAAAAAGGAAGGAATGACGCAATTAGTCTGGAACCTTGTTTCCGATCAAATCGACAAGGAAAGCCCTACCAGGGGTACCCAGAAGAGGTAGCCCGCCGACATAGCTCGAAAAGTCAAAGGTACACACAAGCTCTCTTCCCCCGACAAGGGGGCGTCACCTCTCCCTCTACTTCAGAGAGAGAGAAAGAGAGCATTAGTGATGATGAAGTGATGATGATAGTGATATTGAGGTAATAAAACTTTTTACAAAACTTTAGAACCATAGAGCATTCATATGATATTTTCATATCAATATATTTAATTTATGTATTAAATTATGAAACAGATTCGAAGTCAAACGAGTACTTTCTTTGGTTATTATTTCTCTTTACAGTAATGACTTTTTCTGTACATTAGAGAACTTCCTGTAGCATTTTGTGCGCTCTGTCCGAATCAATTTTTCATATTTTTCCCTGCCTCATTTATGATGACGTCACATTGGAGAAGCATTTGAGGCACAATTTTTATAGCGACGTCACATTGCGTTCTTCTTTTTAGGCGGTCGTATTTCGAAATGCGTCGAAACAGTGTTTGAATTCGAAATCAGTCGATATTGGATTCCGCCTCGATTTTGCCGCATTTATGTTACCGAACACCAAAAAAGAAAAAACTGTAATTGCCTAAAATACTTCTCCAATGTGACTTCATCATAATTAAGCACAGAAAAATATGTACTATCTTCCGATATTAAAACGAGAATAATTATGAAATTCAAATCTAAGGAGAACATTTCTGAACAACTAAATGTCCCTTAATCTACAGTGCAGCCGGTAATAAGAAGGTTTATGGAATTGAGAACAGCGGCAAATCTCCGTCGGTTGAGTCGTCGAAGAAAATTTCCAATCCTCAGGGCTCCGACGGTCCTTAAATCAATTAAAAATAACCAATGGATAACTACATAGAAAGGAGATGAACGATCAGTAAGTAGAGGAATGAGGGTAAATGTTAGCTTAAACGGTATCCAATATGTTGCATAAGGTGGAAATGCATTAACGGCGTCCAATGAAGGCGCCTTTATTGAGAAAAATTCATTTGAGACTCCGTCTGAAGTGCGCCAACGATAATGTGGAGAAAGCGTTCAATTTCAGTAGCCATGTGTTATGGTTACATGAAACGAAGATTGGCTTAAAAATGGTGAAGCTCGTTTTGAAAAAAAAGATAAGACATGTATGTTCATCTATTAGATTTGGCGCAGTTTCTGTGCAAACTTTGTCTACATAGAAACAAACTATGTTTATCAAGATGACAAACTCATTCAGAGAGCAAAATTCGATTTTTGCCAGTCGAAGGAAGTTTAATTAAGCGTTTTGAGATGGCCATCACAGTCACTAGACCTAGAACAGATATAAAATATAATAATAATCATCACTAACTCTATAATTGTATAATGAGATTTTTGAAGATGGGCGAAATAAATATAAGTATCAAAATTTTGTGAAATTTTAAACCCCAAAGAATTACAAATAGTGCATTTCAGAAAATTTATTTTTATATATCTTCTTCTATAACAATATTTTAGCAACGTGATATCTTGAAAAAGGGGGAAAATTTAGTTTAAAGTTCCTTTTTAAAATTATTATAATTGGCGAAGTTCAGAAAATTTAAAAAAAATTTAACTATGGCTGCTTTTTTTTAATTTTAAATTTTAATCTTAGTAGCGAAGCGCAAGCTTCTTCCGTAAAGGGGTGGCGTAGCCATTGCATGTTTGTTTGATTAGTGTATATGGGGAAATTAATATCGTCAGGACAAACAGACGCTAGTTGGGTTACACAGCGTCAACAGTTACGTTCCATATGGTCCGATACATTACTCCCATTTCCCCCTTATCTGCCCCGCTGGCCCAACAATCCTCGATATCACTCGTAAAGAAGGATTACCATCAGCAGATTTCGTTGTTCGTTAATATGAACAAAGGAGGGTGGGATAGTCTTTAGAATAAAAATCTATTAACATGCTCTCTATCACCTTCTATTGTTTAGGTCTATTTTCGCCAAATAGACGAAATTTCACTTTCTCCAACGTAAACCAGAAGAGCAAATGGTCACAACGTTAAAAAGTGATACTCTAGGAGAGAGGCTTAAAGGTGGGCACTCATCTCCCCTCCTCTCCCCCAGGGAATAATCGACGTATATAAGGTTCGATCTGGAGAAAATAGAAAGAGAATCAAGGTAGCAATCGAGAGGAGAAGAAGAGCAGTCTCTGAGTAAAACAGGGAATCAAGAAGAAGTGGAACCGAGCTGGATTTTTCTTCCCGAGGCTGTCTCTTTTGGTCGCATCGAAGAGTAGAACATTGGTATAGAAAATCACTCTCATACCAATCTCATTCAGAGAAACCCCTATCTCAGTTTTTCGAATAAAAACAGATATATCGCTCACTATTGAGGAATACCAATGTGAAGTTCCATTCGAAAAAAGATTTACCTCTTGGTCAAGTCTCATCATCGAGGAGCCCGCAAGTGCAATCCCCCAAGGATTGAAATAATCGTACATCCCCCGAATAACCTCCACCAACGTTATCCTTCGCGCAGCGAGACTGACAGCTGTGCGTCCAAATCAGCCTCACACCTCGAATCATCGTATTAACGATGTTCTCGTTCAAGATCATCCCACGCCAGACTCCCTCTTAGTTAAAGGTAAAAGGAATCCAACTTATTTATGTTCTTTAGTTACCATTCCGTACTAAAGTGAATTCTTGTGTCATTTTAAGTGCGTCATTTGAATTCTTCAATTAATCAATTAAAGAAAATAGTTCTTCTGCAAAAGTAGTTGAAAATCTTGAATATCAAAACACCGAAAACCTCTGCCTCTAAAACCAAAATCTCACCGTTCAAAGAATAGTCACGTGGGACGGGAGTAAACCTAATAGCGTGTAATAATAGCGCCATGAAGTTGGATAACAGTTGCGAGTCGACAAGAGATTGACTTGATAAGGCTCTGGATGTAAGAGACATCGATGTTCAGCCATTCTTGAATCAAAGAATTGTGCAATTCGGGTACATTTCGTGGATACTGTCCTAGAGGTTTGATACGTTGTTCAAAGAAGTACCATTGATTCTTTTTTATGGGGTTATGATACGGTGCGGGCTAAATAGGATGTGGGACTATTTTTGTTTGTTCATAATTCCACTCAGTCGCATTTATAGTCCGGTGAACTTGAGGGTTTTCATCTTGGAAAGAAGTGGAATGTTGCGCTCTTTGCGATCTTGCGAGCTTTCTGCAAGGCCCACCTCATGAGGTCTATGATGAACGCGTCACCGGGCATCAATGAAATAATAGCATAAACGTAATTCGTCTGACAGGATAACGCGTTTCTAGTCATTTACGTTCCACTGTTTGTGTCTTCTCGGACACTGTAGCCGGGTAACTTTGTGGGCAAAAGTGAGTAAAGGCCTCTTGCGATGTCACTCTTCTCCATAAATCCATGCTCCGCAATTCCCTTTCGAGGGTTCTTTGAGTAATTTGTGCCGATGGAAGGCACGGCTTGAAGGATGGGACTTTCAAATTTAAGATGGGCACAGATCGATTGTGCTATCTCTACAGGAAAGCCACGACCGTAAATTCCTGCAGCATTTCTGTAAGCTATTTGTACAACCTTTCCATCAGCGTTACTTTCCTTCTCCAGGCATTAAACAATCCCAACAGGCGTTTCATCGCGATTCTCATTGACCTGCTCAATGACCTCAAATGCGATCGCAAAGGCCTGAACTCGCAACTCTATCGGCGGTAAAGCGCAGCGATTTAATTCTAGTTCAAATAAAGATAATTAAACCAAATCATTGTTTTCATACGAAATCACCTCCTAATTCCTAAGCAGTCAAAGTGATTACTATATTTACGGGTGTTTTCCAATACCAAATTATTACCAAAAGATAACTTTGTGCATTCTGACTTTCTGTAACTTTCATTGACTCATTTATGTGGTGCAACTTTTGGATTATTAATCAATAATGATTATTGACTATAGAGGAATAACAAAGACCCCCAAATCAATATATTTGATTAGATCGTTCGGAGATTACAGTCTACATATATTCAGCGTCCTAAATTCACTACTGAGGGGGTCAATGCCCTCGTTGGTCTTTGCAACGAACCAAACTCAACAAGTGGTGCCTCAAACCCATAATTGGTGGGGTTCACTGCCATTAAGTGAGGAGAAGAGAGATTTGCCATCCCGGTCCTTCTCGATCGCATCCCACTTCCACTGGAACTTCTCCTTCACACTCTCGTTCTTTCCATATACTCGGGGTCAAGAGTCCAGGGACTGGTTACCTTAAGGACCTCAATTGGGTGAGTATCCATTTCCCTCCCTAATGGGGGTGTCCCATTAATGAAAATGTTTACTCACATTTATTTACTTACGAAATTCCATTTATTCCAACATTCCTCGATTAATGGAAAAGCCAAAGCATCGATGAGGAGAGTGATACTTCTTAGCAAATTTTAAATTATTTAATTGTGAATTTAACGATTAAGTCATCCCTATTCCTCTAAACCTATTAGAGTGTTGACACGAATGAATCTGGAAAGAAGTTGCTAAAGAGAAGCAGTCCCAAATTCGATAGGTCATGAGTCCATCCTTGATGATCACGGTCGATTTTGCCGACAAAAATCTTCTAATTTCTTCCTCGATTTTTTTCTGTGAAAAAGAGAAACACGTATTGCGTCATCGTTTTGAAATATTTCTTCGACACTAGTCACTAGATGTTTCCAACACCATTATTGGGCAGATGATGCATAATTTGAGGCCAGAAGGGCAAATAATTGAGTACAAATTTTATTCTAGATTACCCATTTTGTTTGCGGGATGAAATTTAATTTATGATTATGGTCAGTATTTTTATTCCTTTTAGTTCCTTTTTCCCTTGTTCTACATATTCTATTTCTATCTATTTATCATGAATAGACCAGGACAAAGATAAAAGAGAAAGTTAAGCCCTATCAAAACCGCGAGTTCCCCAAGGAGGGGCTCAAAGGAGTGATCGCATTTCCCTAATAAATTAGAACTCAGCTCAAAACGAATTTGAAATTCATAGGACGTCCATCTTATTGCCATGGTAATGACAGTTAGGCCTCCTTGTTGACCTTGATATTTAAGACCAATGATTATTGATACCGAAATTGGAAATTTAATTAATCCACTGCCAATCAATGGACAATGAAATGGGGCACAAAACAGACAGGTGTAAAGATGAAATAACAGAAAAGTGGCACTTAAGAATAAAACAAGTAAAAGGGAAATAAAATTAATGGGTCAAATTTACTATACAGGGGCAGAGGTCGATATAAACCTCACAGCAAGTTGAATTGAGAACCCACAACCTCTGGGAAGTGGAACGTTACCACCCTTGTCGAGTTTTAAGGCTAAAATAATAAACGAATATCCCTACCTTTAGATTTTCCTCCGGCGAACCCCCCTCCTGATTCAGACACGTGAGCCCCAGAGACACTGCTGCTGCTGGAACTGCTGGAGCCGAGGGGACCTGAGGAGTGTTCGACGTCCTTGCTGCTGGAACCCCCTCCTGCAGATACACTGGCATGGTGCCCTGCTGCCCAGACGACGCTAGAGGAGCTCTCCTTGCTGTTCTGGCGTGGATTTGCAGCAACCAAAGCCACTGCGAGAAGGCAGAAGCCGACCACCAGAATCTTTGACGAAAACCTGCGAATTTCCACCCATTTTAGTGGAGTGATAGAGGCGAGAATCGAAACGACGCCGGAAAGGTCGTTTTAAATTTGACGCTTTTTCAACAAAGAGCCGAGGGCACCTCGCTAATTTAGTGGATTTCTGGCGTCGAGGTGCTGGGTTTATTGTCAAGCGAGATCGAACACAAACATCAGCTTAGGTAGAGTTTTGGTTACAAATTGTTACACGTCCTGTCCCCCCATCCCCCAACAAGGGCACGTAGACATTACACAGGTCATCACGCACATAGGCGATCACAATCCCGCTGTCTTTCAACTCTCATATTCAAAGCAAAACACACACATTCTTCTCGTCTGTAACCGGGAATTCTGCCCATAGGAGTCGCATCTACATATCCCTAATGCAGAGAAGGCCCCTTCATCCAGGGTACGAAGATTCCTACTTGATTGCAAGTTGATGCCTAAAACACAAATCATTCCCCTCCCCTTCCCCCTCAGCAAATGGGGACGTGGTGTCGTTTCCCTCGGGACTGCCAGGGATTTTCATTCTAATCTTTATGTTTGCTTCATTATTCATTCGAGAGTCCGTCCTGACCATGAGATCGGTGGCGTTGCCTACCCACCTCCCTACAAATACCCGAAGTTCGGAGAAGTGAAGATTTGTGGTCTTGTTCATGGTCCGAATGACCTAAGCTTATTGAAACCGACATTGGTTGGGTGTTTTAAATCCTACTGTGGATCGAGAAGAGTGATGTGTTTTGTACGCTCGAAAGAAAGAAAAGTAGTGTACTAGTTGCTCTGTTAGCGAGGGAAGATGAGGATGAATCTTCCTGCACGAGACCCCGTAGCACCAGATTCGATTGGCTGATGATTTCTAAACCCCTGGAATATTTTGTGTTCATTCTCGGTCTGAATTGAACCCTAGTCTCCAGTCGTATAAATCAGGTGCTTTATCCACTCGGCCATAAAAGTTCCAATAGGGTGAGGGTGAAGCGAAAGGGACCGCAACTCTCCTAATCCTAAAACCACTCATCAAAACCAGTGCTTCTTTCTCCTTGCGGGTTGTCAACTTGTGGAAGACCAGAGATGACTCACAGAACGCATTAAGACTATTTCCTTAATAGTGGAATGAATTCGGATTTGTCCTCCGGATCAGCCATATCCCATATTAAGTAACACTATATAATTCCTTCACCATGGAAACCAACATCTCGCATTATGAATCGCGTGTCTTCAGAATTAAATAAAAGAAGGTGAGTTTTCATATTGTCAGATCTGGATCCGGATCTTGGGCTCGTACATAAATATGTTTTTACCTTCAACGAATCGACTAAATTTGTTTGAATTCTTCTAAATCTACACCTCTCAGCTACACCATTGTGGCTTTTATGGTCCCCGCCCCTCCCTTCATTAATTTAATGAGACTCGATAAAGATTGAACCTTCCAATATATATTTGGAACTCACATATCCGGATCCGGACCAAATTTACATGTGTACGTTGGTAGAAGTTCTTCGACTCTCCATACCTCTACATTTAACTTATTTTTATAAAAATAATCCAAATCCAAATCCGGATTCGGGGCTGGATCCGACTAAAAATAAAAATAAAATTTCCTTAGCCAAGCACCCACCCCTCTTCCACAAACTCCCAGCGAAATCCACCAATAATCTTTTGTGGTGTATTGTAAACAAGTATACACGAGTAATCACATAACCAAACTCTGACGGGGGGAGTGATGAGTGATCTTTCGTAAAGGACTTTGTCTCAAAAAGGAAAGAACGAACTTTATGTACGTATCAACCATACTTAACTGTGTCTACTGATAAGGGTCTTGTGGAGTACTTAACTCAGCTGCTGAATCCAGTAATGACATTTCATCCTATCCGAAGACAGCTTCATAGGGACGACCTTTCCTGGATGAAAGTTCGACAACCAAACAAAGAGTTGCCAGGTACCGCTTGACACAGTCGCCACTGTTGACTTCTATTTCTGCTTTCGTGAAACTCAATTTACTTTTATTGTCATATTGGAGACTTTTTGACTTTATGCATTTACCTGCATTCCTTACCTTTAATTTCAATGGTAGATTTAAGAAATTGGGAATGTTGGTTAATGAGTTGTAGGGATAATAATTAATCGTATGAGGCCTCCTCATTTACTGCCAGTCATCGGCAAACATGAGGAATTTCGGGAATATATTTTGAAAATTTGCTTAGCTATTTCTAGCTAAAATCAAAACTTCCTCCTTTTTTCCTCGTCATCCCTTCGAATGTAAACACAAAATTACGGATCTTAACCAGACCAAAGAGATAGATAGGTAAAAGTTCTTTTTCTAGCCCTGCACCCTTGTTCTTACCCCTTGTTCCCTCTCAGCCCACGACGGGGGACCTTCAATTAAAGGTACTCCAAAGTGTAAGTGGTGATTGTTGTTCCCTAAAAGTAGGTAGCGAAAACCAATGAGGGCTTTTCCAACAAAGGTTTCTAAGGAAATATATATATATATATATATATATATATATATATATATATATATATATATATATATATATATATATATATATATATATATATCTACAAATTTATTTGTCCATGTTGTTGCTCGGCTTCATATATCGGCAGTACTGTGCGATTATTGGGGGATCGTTATTCTTCGCATATGGGATTTAGCCATCGGACAGCGTCTGTTAGTTTGAAAAAAGAACATTCATTTATAAGAGACCACATAATAAATTGTAAACCGTCAATAACAATAAATAACTTTAAAATCATAACCAGCAAAAAATGTCCGACCACACTCATGATCGCAGAATCAATATATATTAGATCTTTAAAAACAACTCTTAATTCAGATAATTCGTCAGTTCCTTTTCATGTTCTGCAAAAACCACAACCAAGCAAAACATACTCAATATTATTGTTCAAATATTCGTCAGTTGAAATATGTCACCACTTAGCTATAAGGAACCAAAAGATGAGCGCACAAGCTCGAGGAGACGTTGTTAATTTGAATAAATGGATTTTAAGAAAACAAAAGGGCTTGGATTATTTTTCGTCATCAACTTAATATTGAAAATTAAATTTCGCCTCGCTGGCAACTCACTCCATCGCCATAAATATATATATATATATATATATATATATATATATATATATATATATATATCCCCGCAGATCCAACTGTGGGTGTTGGGGCCTCGAGGGCATGCAAAGCACTTCAAGGATAGTCATGAATTCTCTATTTCTTGATCCCTTATTTATCTCTATCTTTTTTTATAATCATAGGGTGATTTTACATGTTTTCACTTCCCCTAACCGCACCAGTTTCTTGAGAAACATTTTTTAACCCTTCTCTCCTCGAAATACCCTCATTGTTTTCTTTTTCGCATAAATTAATAAATAAACAATTAAAACTAAATGAATTAATTAATAAGCAAATAAATAAATAGCCCCCCCCCCCTCCATTTTACGTCAGCCTCAATCGGATGACACCTCCGATTTCTAGCTGGATGTGGACCTGTGAGTCACCAGTTGTAACCAGGACCGCGACAAGGACCAGGAGGGCTTCGGACGCAGACCCTAATCATTTTCAATCCTAGTAAGGTTTGTAAATGAAAACTTTTCATCATTTAATAATTTTATTCATAAGAATGTTTTCCATTGCAAATCTTCCATCATTTAGGAATTTTTTAATTCTAGGAAGGTTTGTAATTGCGAACCTTTTATCACTTAAATGTTTTCAATCCTAGGAAGGTTTGTAGTTGCAAGATGATGCAGGACGAGGTGATGGAATATCTGAGCAAGGGAATCTGGTTTTGGGCGAGAGAGATGGGCGTTGAACTCATACCCATGAAGCTGGAACTGAATTCGAACCTTCGCTACTACTTGTACAAGAGGGGTAGTGAACGATTCTGACACCAAAGGCCATGGAAATCGCTTGACAAGGCAAAGAAGCTTCTGAACAAGCTGAAGCATCACGTTGAGCCGAGGCGATCTTGTTCTTCTCAGATAAAAATATCTTCTGCCAGGACCAGTTGTACCACACCCAGAACAACAAGTACGAGTAGCTTGCTTATAATTCATGCGACGTTCCACGTATTATGAATATCTGAGTACCCAAAATATTAATGTTTTGTTACAGGGAAATAAAGTACCCTAGGAGACCTTACGTTCCATTCAAAGAGGGTACCTTTGGACTAGCAATCGAGCGGGCACATGGCTGCTCAATTGTTTGGAGTTGTTTGCGAGTCTCCTGTGAGGGTGACGCTATGCACCCCCAAACCTCTCCCCCCGATCTTTAAGCAGGGTCGTGGGCTCAAATCAGACGCCTATGAGGAGCTGCTGTAGCTTAAGGTCGAACCCTGAGTGGAGAGGGTTGATACAGGAAGGACAAACGTCCAGAACGAGTCATGATTGTTTGTCAAAGAAATTCTACGACTAAACCAGCCTACCTTCTGGCCTCCTAAAGCCCCGAATTCAAATCCCATGAATTACGATGTGTAGAGCGCGGTTGAAAAAGACACCAACCACTCTGCTTACAACCCTGTGGACGAATTAGTAGGCAAGATCAAGAAGGAGTTCGATGATCTTCTCAGGGACACAGTGACGAGCTGAGAATAGTACCTACTCTACCACCCATAATGCGAAGCCGTCAAATTTAGTCTGAACACCCTGTAATATATATATATATATATATATATATATATATATATATATATATATATATATATATATATATATATATATATATATATATATATATATATATATATATATATATATATATATATATATATATATATATATATATATATATATATATATATATATATATATACCGAAGTCTATAAAGATAAAAGAAAGTGAATTATTTGCCGCATAACTTTCAACAGTTCAAGGTGAGATTGTGTAAGAACATCCAGCGTTTTGTCTTGTGTGATTTGTGTTTCTGCGAAACAATTCAAGACCATACACCGTACATGTACTGAGTGACACAGAATAGATTAGTTTGTGATCTACTGCCTCACCCGACATACCCACCGGAAATGTTTGTGTCTGGTAACCACTTTTCATTTGTCTCTAGACAAAGGTGTTAGATTTAAGAGACATAAATACACTTTAATTTTCTTGTTAAGAGATCTCTTAAAATTTATATAAACGATAAAATCAATATAAAAATGAATTATAGAGTTCTATACTTTGAAATGCTTTTATTTATCTAGCGAAGTAGTTTTAAAAAACGCACTAACATTTTCTACACCTGATTTATGGAGATTTTTTCAATGATTTTAGTATATCGAAATTCATGTCTTGAAGTGACCACTCCTATAGTAGGGAAGAACTTTGGTCCAAGGATCTTCAGTCGCTACGCTAGGAAACCCATTATTCTTCGACCACAAAAACATATGAGAACTAATAGCTCCTGAGAATTTGAAGAAATAATGAATATATATAATTTTATAGCATTATTATGACGCAATTTTGTTCCCTCTGCCCAGAGCTTTCAAACAGAATACCAGTTAAAGTCTTTGATTCTTTATACAATTTGATCCTCTATTCATAAGGAATCAAGTAATATGAAATAGATTCACTTCTATGATAATTGATAAGTGTTCTGTAAATAATACAATTTATATTACCAAATTAATTAGTTTCAAACGAGATATCATATGAATTTTTCCATCTGAGTTAAAGTAAAAAAACTCTCTTGCTCATCTTAATCTTCATTATATAATGATTCGTCCAATTATGTAATCATGTTGTGTGACTTGGTCTTAACGGTGAGAACAAAGGTAAAAATCTGTTTCACTTTTTGAGGAAGACAGAAAGCATGTTAAACCTCTATATAAGGCCATTGAAAGTTCGTATGTAATTTTAAATTTTTCTTGTGGGCGTCTCTTTCAAGCTTGATGGCTCAAAATTTTAACTAGCTGAATATTTATTCCTTTATTGAGCGATGGAATAAAAATCCGATTATGTACATATTAAGGTAATAACACGCTGTTGCGCGTCACAGAAATCGAGCTTTGAAATTTCTTTTTCAATATTTAGAAAAATTAATAATATTTAGATTTTATTAATAAATTAGGTTTGGAGCTTCCTACGGTATTTTTCCTTCAATGTTCTCCATCTTTGAAGGTGTAAAATCGACCTGAGATTTACGAACTAAGACACATAACCTCCTGCAATGTGCATATATTAAAACTCTTAATTTTCACATCCCTTCATTTTTAGGGTTATTTATGTAATCTACAATGCGCATGTCCATGAAGCCCACCTCATTTATTTGCTATAATTGTGAATTATTAGGTATTAACAAGTCGCATACATTCATGCCACATACAAACTAAGCTTTTACAGGGTTTTTTAACTTTAGGTATTTTCAGTTATATTGTAGCAAAATCTTCTCACGATTTCTATAAATGAAACTGTACCAATGGCACCAGAGAAAGGTCTTAATTGTTCAAAAGGTGAATATAATCAAATTATAGGAATTAAGCCAGAGGCAAATTGCCTTTGAAAAAGACAAGATTTGCGTAGTTTTGTTATTAGATGGCCAAAGTGGTAACTGCTTTTACTTGTTCAAATTATAATATACAGGTCATTTTTAAATTACCCACATGTGTATTTTAAAACAATAGATATTGTTGGTCAATCGGAGGGGTAATTAGTTTACTACCCAATAAATTGTAATCCCCACCGACCTATTCAGGTATTGACTAAATATAAAACGCCAAAACATAAAAGGAGTCAATGACCTGGTCAATGTGGGTCACCGGACAAGGGATTCGTGCCTTTGAAAAGTCACGTCATTTAAAATGCTCCGATGTGAAATTCTACTTGACAACAACTATTAATTAAAATAGGAATTATCATCTTATATATTGCTTCCACGCAATGTTGAGGGGGGAGAACTGAATGAAAACTAGTTACAACCAAAATTCAACCATTATGGTTGAGATTATGTGAGTTCGGAAAACTTGGCAATCAACCGTGGTTGACGGTCTACAATCCAAATTCATCGGACTCGAGTCAATCTTTTCAATAGTTTAAAGCAAATATTAATTTATATTAATCAGGAATTCGGATGTGGCCTTTAAGTCACAAACACCATCTTTCAACTATAAAACGAAACTAGTCCTATACAAGTGATTTCTTTTTCATTTTTTCTTAAAAATAATTTTATTTGCAATCATCGTTCAAATTATAATATAGTAACTCAACGCATACAAAATGGAGCCAATCTCTTGACATAAAGCTCATACAAATCACGCAGGCAATTCTACATGGTGATGAAAACACATATAAATATTGCTAGAGAATTAGCTCAATAACATTTCTTTTTTATTATAATCAATAATCAGCTAATGTTGTCATGATGATTTTGCATTACCCTTTAGGTGTTGTTGTTGTTTTTTTTAATTTTTGAAAAGTTCAGAAACTGACCGGAATTTATTACATCGCTCATGTTAACAAATTCTCAATACTACAATGGCGGAATTCCTTAAGACTATGCCTAGGTGAGGTGTTGTTGACACAGAAGGTAATGTGAACATAATATTCATACGAACTAGTAATTAATTTAGTTTAAGAAATTCCAGTTTGAATTTCTTGCTATAACAAATATATATTTTATTTATTTCTTGTAAGTTATTTGTTGCGTTCATTTTGGTACGAAAATTTCTTTCATTTAAATAGGAATTTGGGTCGCCTCATAAGGCTCTCTCTTGCCATAGTTTTCAGGGTTGGCATTTATGCTCCTATTCATCATTTATTTTGCTAGTACTTCCGTTGGATTACCACAATTCCCCCTCTTTTCTCACTACTTTCACCCAACCACTTAATTTTCTATGTCCAGGACTCATTTAAATAGAGGAATTGTCAAAACTACTTTCCACCGAATTCTTTCATACATATTCATCATTTCCATTTTTAATGCACCCTTTTGGCCCTGTAAACATATATGTAATGGAGTCACAAGGTTTCCTTTGCATTCATAGCTTCATTTGCATACCCTTGTTTAATCTAATAAATTGCTGTCCCGTTTTCAATCATACAATTGTCCTTCGCATTTGCCTCATTTGTCCAGATTTCTCTCAATTGAATCGCACTGGAATTTAGTGAAATAATAAGAACATAAAAAAGCACAAATATTTAATTAATAAATTAAAAATTTCCTAAATATTTCCCTTCTGAAGTAGCCAAAGTATCGATGTTGAATTTATATCTCCACTAATACAACGATATTATATTCAGGATGTGACGATTATTAAATAATTCCTTGAAAGGAGTTTTTAAATGGTGTGCCTCTTAGATGAGACGGGTCGCACGACTTCCGATGGAGAGTTGATGTTTTTCAATATAATTTCTTTTTTGGCTCTTTTCTGAAAGAGAAAATGAGATAGCTACATAAGGGTTTAGTTGGAGTGAGATGATTCCAAACAATAACGCTGTCACATGTAAAGAATGAGTGCGAGAGAGTATATGTTAAATCCTCAAAACGTTGTTTAAGGAACCGTCAAAAACATGACCCCTTTTCCCCCACCTCTCCTTAGAATGGCAATAAGACATGAAGAAACAAAAACCTTTTGATTCTCCAGCCACGAATCCTCCGCCTGATGCAGAAACGTGAGCCCCTTAGATACTGATGCTGATGGAACTGCTGGAGCCAAGGGGGCATAAGGAGTGTTCTACGTCCTTGCTACTGGAACCCCCTCCTGCAGATACACTGAATTGGCCTCTTGCTGTTCCAACGATGCTAGAGGAGTTCTCATTGCTGTCATGGTGGGGATTGGCAGCAACCAAAGCCACCGCGAGAAGGCAGAAGCCAACGACCAAAGTCTTGAACGAAAATCTGCGAATTTCGTCTCAATTTAATGGCATGATAGAGGCGAATATCGAACCGGCTGCTGAAAGTTCGTCTCAAATTTGAGTCTTCGTAAACAAGAAGCCAAGGATCTCTTGCTAGGCTAGTTGATTTCTTACGTCAAGGTGTCGGGTTCGATACTAAGCCAGCGAAAAGGCGAGTGTCTGATTGGCATCTTAAAAAGAAAGGCATTTATAATTTCTTTTTTACTGAAGAAAATGATTAATTTAGAAGAAGTGTAAATATATAGAGGGTACATAAATCGAATCGCCCAAAAAACACGTTGGTAGGGGTGAAGGGTTAAATAGTGACTGGAGATGCGCGCGATTATAGATACAAAGTGCGGTAGGTAATATTGTAGCAGCTAACATCCTTACAAGCTCCTAAAAAAAAATAATTCCCCGTTTGAGAGATTACTCATATCGCTTCCAATCAGCATAAACCTACTTCGCTCGAATGTTCGCTGACAAATATAGTCCACTCGTGTTCTCGTCATCGTCAGACAAAGGTAAGTAAAATTAACATTACCATTATTCAACTCAATTGAATATCTTAATTATTCAAAGTGTAATTCCCTCTTTTCTCTCCATTTCCAGTCCCCTTGATAATATAATTCGAGCAATTATTCTGTGAACAAAACTATTCTCAAGTCTATACATCCATACATTAAATATATCATATCCTGTAAATTATATCGACCAAATCTTATATTAAAGATATCAAATATATCATTCTCTAATTTCTAAATCAAATTTATATAAATATTTATTTGAATATTTAATTTACACTAAACCTACATTTATATTCGATCAAATTCATTATTCTCATTCTGTGTATTTCCTATTTTCTCCTTTCTCTTTATTTGACTTACATATCTTTTTCGTTAATTTGTAAATAAATATAGAAATATTCCAATCTTAGTTTCACCTGAAATTTCCGGTTGCCTTTCTCATTTTTTACTCTGTTAGAATTTAACACGTGACTAATCTATTCTCATTCCTCATTCTTATAAATCATTGGTTGGTGAAGATCTGGGCTTTACATTCACTTCACCCAGCGTATATATATATATATATATATATATATATATATATATATATATATATATATATATATATATATATATATATATCATCCACCCATCTCTCCATATATACTTATACCCGCTTTAATTTGTCGCCTAACACAAGGTTTACTTTTACAGATATATTTACAAAATATGGGAAGGCTTATAGTCAGCTACGGTATTGATTCCTTCACTGAATATGCCTAACTGAGACTACAATGATACGAAGAAGAGGGAGTCGACACATGGGCGGAATTCCGAGTTATTAACAACGACAAAATACCCATCACACTCTCTGTCTTTGCGTGAACAGAGTTCTCTACAGCTTCCTCAGGATATATATAACTGTATGCACTCTACCTGCATTACCACTAGTGAGAATTGTCTGTATGATATTGGATTCTTTAATGAGTTATGATGATAATAGGAGGCACCTTTGTAGGACCGATCTTTCCTGCATCAAAATTTAAAAACGAAATAAAGATTGCCAAAAGTCACCAAACTTCTTATTTAACTTCATTTGTAGATTCCGTTGAGTTGCATTTTCCATTTCTGGAATATTTATTTGTGTCGATTGAGATGAATTAGTTAACTATTTGTTGCCACTAATGAAATGAAAAGTAATAAATAAATATTACAATCCATATAAGTTTCGCCTCTTAGTAAACAATGCGAATCACTGAAATCTTTAAGAATTTATTTAGCGAATTTTCTTGAAAAATTAAGCACCTCCTTCTCTTGTACAGGTAGATCATCCTCCTACAAAGTCTGGGTTTTATGGTTGGTAGGAAGTGCACAGAAACTTTAAGGACTATTTCTTATCCCAAAAATTGCCTGGAAAAGATACTAAAATAAGCGGGCAAAAGTGTTATTCATATAGAAGTTGGGTTTGTAACCTTGACAAGTTAGAAAACACATTTGCTCATTGTTTGGCCATTAGGAGTTAAAATATTGAGGTGTGTATGCGTGAAAGTAAATAAGATGGAATAAAACATTACATAATTAGATAAAAATTTGATATTGTAGACGGTAGAGAAGGTGAACTTATGCGTCAGATGCAAAGGCGAAAGAACCAACAGATATCAAAGAACCAGCAGAGGCCAAGCAACCAGCAGAAATTAAGAAACGAGCAGAGGCCAATCAACCAGCAGATGGCAAGAAACCAACAGTAGCCAAACAACCAGCAGAGATCAATCAACTAGAAGAGGAGACAATTTCGTGTGTTTTAGACTGAGTAATTCTTCACCCACATTGGATTTGAGGCCCAAAATAGACACCAGTATTAACATCTTTCTTTACTTCCTCTTTGCTGCTCTACGCCTCCCTTCCCCTCCATCCCTTGCTCACCTGGGGCCTTCAACCGTGCCCTGAAAATACATGATCTCCCAAGCCTCTCCTAGGTTAGTAGAAAGGCACTGCCCTTCCTCCAGAAAGCATTCATACCCTTACCTAATACGAAATAATGTAATTTCGCTAAAGTTCGTGAACGGTTTCTTTCATAATAACGAAATCGGAAGACATTGATTAGAATGTTTCATTAAAAACACCCACAAATATTCAAACAGCCTAATAGATAAACCAGGCAATGGCTTCTTAAATTATAGAGTTACAAGGAAACTAAGTACCCTAGAAGACCTTACGGTCACTATAAGTAGGGTACTTTTGGCGCAATCTTCGAAGGTGTCGTTGGCTAAGAATAAGCTCATTCTCGAGCTAGTCCCAGGTTATCAAACCAAACGATAAGTTAACTTTGTTAAGTTCAACTTACTCTCGCCAGAGAGACTCCTCATATCCTAGTGCACCTTAAACACCAGGGGTATTCCTCCTCCTTGAGGAATTAAGAAAAGAAGAAGAAAGGCTTCCCCCTCGAGCCCGTTATTCGGTGGCCACACCGAACTCCTAAGTTAACTTGGTAAGGAACCAAGTTCAAATTATTCTCGTCTGAGAAACCCCCCTCCGTGATACTCACCCTTGAAGAAGACCCTCCCCGAGTTCAGTCCTCGTTCATAAGGAAATTACTAACGAAAGAGAAAAGCTCATCCTCGAGCTCGTTACTCGGTGGTCACACCGCACTCGAAGTTAACTTGATTTAAGAACCAAGTTCGACTCACTCTCGCCAGAGAGACCACGACTGCCTAGGTGTTGCATAAAGCACCGTATTTGATCTGGTCCTTGAAGAACCCCCCCCCCCCCAAAAAAAAAACGTGTGGACCTCCCAGGTGCCACCCTCGCCAAAACGACCGTGTAATATCGCCCAGCTACATCTGGCAAGACGGCACGTGTCGTGAGTTAATAACATTTCTGAGGCCTTTAAATTCCAGTAGAGTCTGTAAACCTAAATCTTATATTATTGTTGTGTGTGGAGAAATAATCCAATTTTTGAGGGGCAAACTAATTTAATTAATTCTTGTTTATGATAATATTATTGCTGTAGTTAATGTTTAGCTGTTGTGTATTCAATGGTTAAAGTTAAAATATAAGTTTATTTTGGGAATTAGTGTTGTTTCTCTTATATCCTTACGTGTTTCGGAACGGCTCTGTTCGTTAAGATATTCAGATATCACATATATATTAGACACTCCTTAGCACTCTTAGAATAGAACAAAAAGGGGGGGGGGGCATTCTACGACACCTAGTCTCTCGCAACCAGTGAAAATCGATTGGCGTTGATTATAAAGGTTCCAAAGCCTCTCTTCTGACGCATGAGGTAGCTGCCAGGTCCTTATATGTAGAATGAAGGAAAAAAGGGAAAGAGTGACGCGATAGGAGAAGGCTTTTTTTTGCTGTTCTTTTTCTTTGTGTATACGTTGGAGAGATAGGATAAAAGTAAAAATGTAGAAGGATAGAGTAGAAAAAGGAAGGAATGACGCAATTAGTCTGGAACCTTGTTTCCGATCAAATCGACAAGGAAAGCCCTACCAGGGGTACACAGAAGAGGTAGCCCGCCGACATAGCTCGAAAAGTCAAAGGTACACACAAGCTCTCTTCCCCCGACAAGGGGGCGTCACCTCTCCCTCTACTTCAGAGAGAGAGAAAGAGAGCGTTAGTGATGATGAAGTGATGATGATAGTGATATAGAGGTAATAAAACTTTTTACAAAACTTTAGAACCATAGAGCATTCATATGATATTTTCATATCAATATATTTAATTTATGTATTAAATTATGAAACAGATTCGAAGTCAAACGAGTACTTTCTTTGGTTATTATTTCTCTTTACAGTAATGACTTTTTCTGTACCTTAGAGAACTTCCTGTAGCATTTTGTGCGCTTTGTCCGAATCAATTTTTCATATTTTTCTCTGCCTCATTTATGATGACGTCACATTGGAGAAGCATTTGAGGCACAATTTTTATAGCGACGTCACATTGCGTTCTTCTTTTTAGGCGGTCGTATTTCGAAATGCGGCGAAACAGTGTTTGAATTCGAAATCAGTCGATATTGGATTCCACCTCGATTTTGCCGCATTTATGTTACCGAACACCAAAAAAGAAAAAACTGTAATTGCCTAAAATACTTCTCCAATGTGACTTCATCATAATTAAGCACAGAAAAATATGTACTATCTTCCGATATTAAAACGAGAATAATTATGAAATTCAAATCTAAGGAGAACATTTCTGAACAACTAAATGTCCCTTAATCTACAGTGCAGCCGGTAATAAGAAGGTTTATGGAATTGAGAACAGCGGCAAATCTCCGTCGGTTGGGTCGTCGAAGAAAATTTCCCATCCTCAGGGCTCCGACGGTCCTTAAATCAATTAAAAATAACCAATGGATAACTACATAGAAAGGAGATGAACGATCAGTAAGTCGAGGAATGAGGGTAAATGTTAGCTTAAACGGTATCCAATATGTTGCATAAGGTGGAAATGCATTAACGGCGTCCAATGAAGGCGCCTTTATTGAGAAAAATTCATTTGAGACTCCGTCTGAAGTGCGCCAACGATAATGTGGAGAAAGCGTTCAATTTCAGTAGCCATGTGTTATGGTTACATGAAACGAAGATTGGCTTAAAAATGGTGAATCTCGTTTTGAAAAAAAAAGATAAGACATGTATGTTCATCTATTAGATTTGGCGCAGTTTCTGTGCAAACTTTGTCTACATAGAAACAAACTATGTTTATCAAGATGACAAACTCATTCAGAGAGCAAAATTCGATTTTTGCCAGTCGAAGGAAGTTTAATTAAGCGTTTTGAGATGGCCATCACAGTCACTAGACCTAGAACAGATATAAAATATAATAATAATCATCCCTAACTCTATAATTGTATAATGAGATTTTTGAAGATGGGCGAAATAAATATAAGTATCAAAATTTTGTGAAATTTTAAACCCCAAAGAATTACAAATAGTGCATTTCAGAAAATTTATTTTTATATATCTTCTTCTATAACAATATTTTAGCAACGTGATATCTTGAAAAAGGGGGGAAATTTAGTTTAGAGTTCCTTTTTAAAACTATTATAATTGGCGAAGTTCAGAAAATTTAAAAAAATTTAACTATGGCTGCTTTTTTTTAATTTTAAATTTTAATCTTAGTAGCGAAGCGCAAGCTTCTTCCGTAAAGGGGTGGCGTAGCCATTGCATGTTTGTTTGATTAGTGTATATGGGGAAATTAATATCGTCAGGACAAACAGACGCTAGTTGGGTTACACAGCGTCAACAGTTACGTTCCATATGGTCCGATACATTACTCCCATTTCCCCCTTATCTGCCCCGCTGGCCCAACAATCCTCGATATCACTCGTAAAGAAGGATTACCATCAGCAGATTTCGTTGTTCGTTAATATGAACAAAGGAGGGTGGGATAGTCTTTAGAATAAAAATCTATTAACATCCTCTCTATCACCTTCTATTGTTTAGGTCTATTTTCGCCAAATAGACGAAATTTCACTTTCTCCAACGTAAACCAGAAGAGCAAATTGTCACAACGTTAAAAAGTGATACTCTAGGAGAGAGGCTTAAAGGTGGGCACTCATCTCCCCTCCTCTCCCCCAGGGAATAATCGACGTATATAAGGTTCGATCGGAGAAAATAGAAAGAGAATCAAGGTAGCAATCGAGAGGAGAAGAAGAGCAGTCTCTGAGTAAAACAGGGAATCAAGAAGAAGTGGAACCGAGCTGGATTTTTCTTCCCGAGGCTGTCTCTTTTGGTCGCATCGAAGAGTAGAACATTGGTATAGAAAATCACTCTCATACCAATCTCATTCAGAGAAACCCCTATCTCAGTTTTTCAAATAAAAACAGATATATCCCTCACTATTGAGGAATACCAATGTGAAGTTCCATTCGAAAAAAGATTTACCTCTTGGTCAAGTCTCATCATCGAGGAGCCCGCAAGTGCAATCCCCCAAGGATTGAAATAATCGTACATCCCTCGAATAACCTCCACCAACGTTATCCTTCGCGCAGCGAGACTGACAGCTGTGCGTCCAAATCAGCCTCACGCCTCGAATCATCGTATTAACGATGTTCTCGTTCAAGATCATCCCACGCCAGACTCCCTCTTAGTTAAAGGTAAAAGGAATCCAACTTATTTATGTTCTTTAGTTACCAGTCCGTACTAAAGTGAATTCTTGTGTCATTTTAAGTGCGTCATTTTAATTCTTCAATTAATCAATTGAAGAAAATAGTTCTTCTGCAAAAGTAGTTGAAAATCTTGAATATCAAAAAACCGAAAACCTTTGCCTCTAAAACCAAAATCTAACCGTTCAAAGAATAGTCACCTGGGACGGGAGTAAACCTAATAGCGTGTAATAATAGCGCCATGAAGTTGGATAACAGTTGCGAGTCGACAAGAGATTGACTTGATAAGGCTCTGGATGTAAAAGACATCGATGTTCAGCCATTCTTGAATCAAAGAATTGTGCAATTCGGGTACATTTCGTGGATACTGTCCTAGAGGTTTGACACGTTGTTCAACGAAGTACCATTGATTCTTTTTTATGGGGTTATGATACAGTGCGGGCTAAATGGGATGTGGGATTATTTTTGTTTGTTCATAATTCCACTCAGTCGCATTTATAGTCCGGTGAACTTGAGGGTTTTCATCTTGGAAAGAAGTGGAATGTTGCGCTCTTTGCGATCTTGCGAGCTTTCTTGAAGGCATCCCTCATGAGGTCTATGATGAACGCGTCACCGGTCATCAATGAAATAATAGCATAAACGTAATTCGTCTGACAGGATAACGCGTTTCTAGTCATTTACGTTCCACTGTTTGTGTCTTCTCGGACACTGTAGCCGGGTAACTTTGTGGGCAGAAGTGAGTAAAGGCCTCTTGCGATGTCACTCTTCTCCATAAATCCATGCTCCGCAATTCCCTTTCGAGGGTTCTTTGAGTAATTTGTGCCGATGGAAGGCACGGCTTGAAGGATGGGACTTTCAAATTTAAGATGGGCACAGATCGATTGTGCTATCTCTACAGGAAAGCCACGACCGTAAATTCCTGCAGCATTTCTGTAAGCTATTTGTACAACCTTTCCATCAGCGTTACTTTCCTTCTCCAGGCATTAAACAATCCCAACAGGCGTTTCATCGCGATTCTCATTGACCTGCTCAATGACTTCAAATGCGATCGCAAAGGCCTGAACTCGCAACTCTATCGGCGGTAAAGCGCAGCGATTTAATTCTAGTTCAAATAAAGATAATTAAACCAAATCATTGTTTTCATACGAAATCACCTCCTAATTCCTAAGCAGTCAAAGTGATTACTATATTTACGGGTGTTTTCCAATACCAAATTATTACCAAAAGATAACTTTGTGCATTCTGACTTTCTGTAACTTTCATTGACTCATTTATGTGGTGCAACTTTTGGATTATTAATCAATAATGATTATTGACTATAGAGGAATAACAAAGACCCCCAAATCAATATATTTGATTAGATCGTTCGGAGATTACAGTCTACATATATTCAGCGTCCTAAATTCACTACTGAGGGGGTCAATGCCCTCGTTGGTCTTTGCAACGAACCAAACTCAACAAGTGGTGCCTCAAACCCACATTTGGTGGGGTTCACTGCCATTAGGTGAGGAGAAGAGAGATTTGACATCCCGGTCCTTCTCGATCGCATCCCACTTCCACTGGAACTTCTCCTTCACACTCTCGTTCTTTCTATATACTCGGGGTCAAGAGTCCAGGGACTGGTTACCTTAAGGACCTCAATTGGGTGAGTATCCATTTCCCTCTCTAATGGGGGTGTCCCATTAATGAAAATGTTTACTCACATTTATTTACTTACGAAATTCCATTTATTCCAACATTCCTCGATTAATGGAAAAGCCAAAGCATCGATGAGGAGAGTGATACTTCTTACCAAATTTTAAATTATTTAATTGTGAATTTAACGATTAAGTCATCCCTATTCCTCTAAACCTATTAGAGTGTTGAAACGAATGAATCTGGAAAGAAGTTGCTAAAGAGAAGCAGTCCGGAATTCGATAGGTCATGAGTCCATCCTTGATGATCACGGTCGATTTTGACGACACAAATCTTCTAATTTCTTCCTCGATTTTTTTCTGTGAAAAAGAGAAACACGTATTGCGTCATCGTTTTGAAGTATTTCTTCGACACTAGTCACTAGATGTTTCCAACACCATTATTGGGCAGATGATGCATAATTTGAGGCCAGAAGGGCAAATAATTGAGTACAAATTTTATTCTAGATTACCCGTTTTGTTTGCGGGATGAAATTTAATTTATGATTATGGTCAGTATTTTTATTCCTTTTAGTTCCTTTTTCCCTTGTTCTATTCTATTTTTATCTATTTATCATGAATAGACCAGGACAAAGATAAAAGAGAAAGTTAAGCCCTATCAAAACCGCGAGTTCCCCAAGGAGGGGCTCAAAGGAGTGATCGCATTTCCCTAATAAATTAGAACTCAGCTCAAAACGAATTTGAAATTCATAGGACGTCCATCTTATTGCCATGGTAATGACAGTTAGGCCTCCTTGTTGACCTTGATATTTAAGACCAATGATTATTGATACCAAAATTGGAAATTTAATTAATCCACTGCCAATCAATGGAACATGAAAGATGAAATAACAGAAAAGTGGCACTTAAGAATAAAACAAGTGAAAGGGAAATAAAATTCATGGGTCAAATTTACAATACAGGGGCAGAGGTCGATATAAACCTCACAGCAAGTTGAATTGAGAACCCAAAACCTCTGGGAAGAGGAACGTAACCACCCTTGCCCGTTTTAAGACTAAAATAATAAACGAATATCCCTACCTTTAGATTTTCCTCCGGCGAACCCCCCTCCTGTTGCAGACACGTGACCCCCAGAGACACTGCTGCTGCTGGAACTGCTGGAGCCGAGGGGACCTGAGGAGTGTTCGACGTCCTTGCTGCTGGAACCCCCTCCTGCAGATACACTGGCATGGTGCCCTGCTGCCCCGACGACGCTAGAGGAGCTCTCCTTGCTGTTCTGGCGTGGATTTGCAGCAACCAAAGCCACTGCGAGAAGGCAGAAGCCGACCACCAGAATCTTTGACGAAAACCTGCGAATTTCCACCCAATTTAGTGGAGTGATAGAGGCGAGAATCGAAACGACGCCGGAAAGGTCGTTTTAAATTTGACGCTTTTTCAACAAAGAGCCGAGGGCACCTCGCTAATTTAGTGGATTTCTGGCGTCGAGGTGCTGGGTTTATTGTCAAGCGAGATCGAACACAAACATCAGCTTAGGTAGAGTTTTGGTTACAAATTGTTACACGTCCTGTCCCCCCATCCCCCAACAAGGGCACGTAGACATTACACAGGTCATCACGCACATAGGCGATCACAATCCCGCTGTCTTTCAACTCTCATATTCAAAGCAAAACACACACATTCTTCTCGTCTGTAACCGGGAATTCTGCCCATATGAGTCGCATCTACATACCCCTAACGCAGAGAGGGCCACTTCATCCAGGGTACGAAGATTCCTACTTGATTGCAAGTTGATGCCTAAAACACAAATCATTCCCCTCCCCTTCCCCCTCAGCAAATGGGGACGTGGTGTCGTTTCCCTCGGGATTACCAGGGATTTTCATTCTAATCTTTATGTTTGCTTCATTATTCATTCGAGAGTCCGTCCTGACCATGAGATCGGTGGCGTTGCCTACCCACCTCCCTACAAATACCCGAAGTTCGGAGAAGTGAAGATTTGTGGTCTTGTTCATGGTCCGAATGACCTAAGCTTATTGAAACCGACATTGGTTGGGTGTTTTAAATCCTACTGTGGATCGAGAAGAGTGATGTGTTTTGTACGCTCGAAAGAAAGAAAAGTAGTGTACTAGTTGCTCTGTTAGCGAGGGAAGATGAGGATGAATCTTCCTGCACGAGACCCCGTAGCACCAGATTCGATTGGCTGATGATTTCTACACCCCTGGAATATTTTGTGTTCATTCTCGGTCTGAATTGAACCCTAGTCTCCAGTCGTATAAATCAGGTGCTTTATCCACTCGGCCATAAAAGTTCCAATAGGGTGAGGGTGAAGCGAAAGGGACCGCAACTCTCTTAATCCTAAAACCACTCATCAAAACCGGTGCTTCTTTCTCCTTGCGGGTTGTCAACTTGTGGAAGACCAGAGATGACTCACAGAACGCATTAAGACTATTTCCTTAATAGTGGAATGAATTCGGATTTGTCCTCCAGATCAGCCATATCCCATATTAAGTAACACTATATAATTCCTTCACCATGGAAACCAACATCTCGCATTATGAATCGCGTGTCTTCAGAATTAAATAAAAGAAGGTGAGTTTTCATATTGTCAGATCTGGATCCGGATCTTAGGCTCGTACATAAATATGTTTTTACCTTCAACGAATCGACTAAATTTGTTTGAATTCTTCTAAATCTACACCTCTCAGCTACACCATTGTGGCATTTATGGTCCCCGCCCCTCCCTTCATTAATTTAATGAGACTCGATAAAGATTGAACCTTCCAATATATATTTGGAACTCACATATCCGGATCCGGACCAAATTTACATGTGTACGTTGGTAGAAGTTCTTCGACTCTCCATACCTCTACATTTAACTTATTTTTATAAAAATAATCCAAATCCAAATCCGGATTCGGGGCTGGATCCGACTAAAAATAAAAATAAAATTTCCTTAGCCAAGCACCCACCCCTCTTCCACAAACTCCCAGCGAAATCCACTAATAATCTTTTGTGGTGTATTGTACACAAGTATACACGAGTAATCACATAACCAAACTCTGACGGGGAGGGTGATGAGTGATCTTTCGTAAAGGACTTTGTCTTAAAAAGGAAAGAACGAACTTTATGTACGTATCAACCATACTTACATTGTGTCTACTGATAAGGGTCTTGTGGAGTACTTAACTCAGCTGCTGAATCCAGTAATGACATTTCATCCTATCCGAAGACAGCTTTATAGGGACGACCTTTCCTGGATGAAAGTTCGACAACCAAACAAAGAGTTGCCAGGTACCGCTTGACACAGTCGCCACTGTTGACTTCTATTTCTGCTTTCGTGAAACTCAATTTACTTTTATTGTCATATTGGAGACTTTTTGACTTTATGCATTTACCTGCATTCCTTACCTTTAATTTCAATGGTAGATTTAAGAAATTGGGAATGTTGGTTAATGAGTTGTAGGGATAATAATTAATCGTATGAGGCCTCCTCATTTACTGCCAGTCATCGGCAAACATGAGGAATTTCGGGAATATATTTTGAAAATTTGCTTAGCTATTTCTAGCTAAAATCAAAACTTCCTCCTTTTTTCCTCGTCATCCCTTCGAATGTAAACACAAAATTACGGATCTTAACCAGACCAAAGAGATAGATAGGTAAAAGTTCTTTTTCTAGCCCTGCACCCTTGTTCTTACCCCTTGTTCCCTCTCAGCCCACGACGGGGGACCTTCAATTAAAGGTACTCCAAAGTGTAAGTGGTGATTGTTGTTCCCTAAAAGTAGGTAGCGAAAACCAATGAGGGCTTTTCCAACAAAGGTTTCTAAGGAAATATATATATATATATATATATATATATATATATATATATCTACAAATTTATTTGTCCATGTTGTTGCTCGGCTTCATATATCGGCAGTACTGTGCGATTATTGGGGGATCGTTATTCTTCGCATATGGGATTTAGCCATCGGACAGCGTCTGTTAGTTCGAAAAAAGAACATTCATTTATAAGAGACCACATAATAAATTGTAAACCGTCAATAACAATAAATAACTTTAAAATCATAACCAGCAAAAAATGTCCGACCACACTCATGATCGCAGAATCAATATATATTAGATCTTTAAAAACAACTCTTAATTCAGATAATTCGTCAGTTCCTTTTCATGTTCTGCAAAAACCACAACCAAGCAAAACATACTCAATATTATTGTTCAAATATTCGTCAGTTGAAATATGTCACCACTTAGCGATAAGGAACCAAAAGATGAGCGCACAAGCTCGAGGAGACGTTGTTAATTTGAATAAATGGATTTTAAGAAAACAAAAGGGCTTGGATTATTTTTCGTCATCAACTTAATATTGAAAATTAAATTTCGCCTCGCTGGCAACTCACTCCATCGCCATAAATATATATATATATATATATATATATATATATATATATATATATCCCCGCAGATCCTTCTGTGGGTGTTGGGGCCTCGAGGGCATGCAATGCACTTCAAGGATAGTCATGAATTCTCTATTTCTTGATCCCTTATTTATCTCTATCTTTTTTTTATAATCATAGGGTGATTTTACATGTTTTCACTTCCCCTAACCGCACCAGTTTCTTGAGAAACATTTTTTAACCCTTCTCTCCTCGAAATACCCTCATTGTTTTCTTTTTCGCATAAATTAATAAATAAACAATTAAAACTAAATGAATTAATTAATAAGCAAATAAATAAATAGCCCCCCCCCCTCCATTTTACGTCAGCCTCAATCGGATGACACCTCCGATTTCTAGCTGGATGTGGACCTGTGAGTCACCAGTTGTAACCAGGACCGCGACAAGGACCAGGAGGGCTTCGGACGCGGACCCTAATCATTTTCAATCCTAGTAAGGTTTGTAAATGAAAACTTTTCATCATTTAATAATTTTATTCATAAGAATGTTTTCCATTGCAAATCTTCCATCATTTAGGAATTTTTTAATTCTAGGAAGGTTTGTAATTGCGAACCTTTTATCACTTAAATGTTTTCAATCCTAGGAAGGTTTGTAGTTGCAAGATGATGCAGGACGAGGTGATGGAATATCTGAGCAAGGGAATCTGGTTTTGGGCGAGAGAGATGGGCGTTGAACTCATACCCATGAAGCTGGAACTGAATTCGAACCTTCGCTACTACTTGTACAAGAGGGGTAGTGAACGATTCTGACACCAAAGGCCATGGAAATCGCTTGACAAGGCAAAGAAGCTTCTGAACAAGCTGAAGCATCACGTGGAGCCGAGGCGATCTTGTTCTTCTCAGATAAAAATATCTTCTGCCAGGACCAGTTGTACCACACCCAGAACAACAAGTACGAGTAGCTTGCTTATAATTCATGCGACGTTCCACGTATTATGAATATCTGAGTACCCAAAATATTAATGTTTTGTTACAGGGAAATAAAGTACCCTAGGAGACCTTACGTTCCATTCAAAGAGGGTACCTTTGGACTAGCAATCGAGCGGGCACATGGCTGCTCAATTGTTTGGAGTTGTTTGCGAGTCTCCTGTGAGGGTGACGCTATGCACCCCCAAACCTCTCCCCCCGATCTTTAAGCAGGGTCGTGGGCTCAAATCAGACGCCTATGAGGAGCTGCTGTAGCTTAAGGTCGAACCCTGAGTGGAGAGGGTTGATACAGGAAGGACAAACGTCCAGAACGAGTCATGATTGTTTGTCAAAGAAATTCTACGACTAAACCAGCCTATCTTCTGGCCTCCTAAAGCCCCGAATTTAAATCCCATGAATTACGATGTGTAGAGCGCGGTTGAAAAAGACACCAACCACTCTGCTTACAACCCTGTGGACGAATTAGTAGGCAAGATCAAGAAGGAGTTCGATGATCTTCTCAGGGACACAGTGACGAGCTGAGAATAGTACCTACTCTACCACCCATAATGCGAAGCCGTCAAATTTAGTCTGAACACCCTGTAATATATATATATATTTATATATATATATATATATATATATATATATATATATATATATATATATATATATATATATATATATATATACCGAAGTCTATAAAGATAAAAGAAAGTGAATTATTTGCCGCACAACTTTCAACAGTTCAAGGTGAGATTGTGTAAGAACATCCAGCGTTTTGTCTTGTGTGATTTGTGTTTCTGCGATACAATTCAAGACCATACACCGTACATGTACTGAGTGACACAGAATAGATTAGTTTGTGATCTACTGCCTCACCCGACATACCCACCGGAAATGTTTGTGTCTGGTAACCACTTTTCATTTGTCTCTAGACAAAGGTGTTAGATTTAAGAGACATAAATACACTTTAATTTTCTTGTTAAGAGATCTCTTAAAATTTATATAAACGATAAAATCAATATAAAAATGAATTATAGAGTTCTATACTTTGAAATGCTTTTATTTATCTAGCGAAGTAGTTTTAAAAAACGCACTAACATTTTCTACACCTGATTTATGGAGATTTTTTTCAATGATTTTAGTATATCGAAATTCATGTCTTGAAGTGACCACTCCTATAGTAGGGAAGAACTTTGGCCCAAGGATCTTCAGTCGCTACGCTAGGAAACCCATTATTCTTCGACCACAAAAACATATGAGAACTAATAGCTCCTGAGAATTTGAAGAAATAATGAATATATATAATTTTATAGCATTATTATGACGCAATTTTGTTCCCTCTGCCCAGAGCTTTCAAACAGAATACCAGTTAAAGTCTTTGATTCTTTATACAATTTGATCCTCTATTCATAAGGAATCAAGTAATATGAAATAGATTCACTTTTATGATAATTGATAAGTGTTCTGTAAATAATACAATTTATATTACCAAATTAATTAGTTTCAAACGAGATATCATATGAATTCTTCCATCTGAGTTAAAGTAAAAAAACTCTCTTGCTCATCTTAATCTTCATTATATAATGATTCGTCCAATTATGTAATCATGTTGTGTGACTTGGTCTTAACGGTGAGAACAAAGGTAAAAATCTGTTTCACTTTTTGAGGAAGACAGAAAGCATGTTAAACCTCTTTATAAGGCCATTGAAAGTTCGTATGTAATTTTAAATTTTTCTTGTGGGCGTCTCTTTCAAGCTTGATGGCTCAAAATTTTAACTAGCTGAATATTTATTCCTTTATCGAGCGATGGAATAAAAATCCGACTATGTGCATATTAAGGTTAATAACACGCTGTTGCGCGTCACAGAAATCGAGCTTTGAAATTTCTTTTTCAATATTTAGCAAATTAATAATATTTATATTTTATTAATAAATTAGGTTTGGAGCTTCCTACGGTATTTTTCCTTCAATTTTCTCCATCTTTGAAGGTGTAAAATCGACCTGAGATTTACGAACTAAGACACATAACCTCCTGCAATGTGCATATATTAAAACTCTTAATTTTCACATCCCTTCATTTTTAGGGTTATTTATGTAATCTACAATGCGCATGTCCATGAAGCCCACCTCATTTATTTGCTATAATTGTGAATTATTACGTATTAACAAGTCACAGACATTCATGCCACATACATACTAAGCTTTAACAGGGTTTTTTAACTTTAGGTATTTTCAGTTATATTGTAGCAAAATCTTCTCACGATTTCTATAAATGAAACTGTACCAATGGCACCAAAGAAAGGTCTTAATTGTTCAAAGGGTGAATATAATCAAATTATAGGAATTAAGCTAGAGGCAAATTGCCTTTGAAAAAGACAAGATTTGCGCAGTTTTGTTATTAGATGGCCAAAGTGGTAACTGCTTTTACTTGTTCAAATTATAATATACAGGTCATTTTTAAATTACCCACATGTGTATTTTAAAACAATAGATATTGTTGGTCAATCGGAGGGGTAATTAGTTTACTACCCAATAAATTGTAATCCCCACCGACCTATTCAGGTATTGACTAAATATAAAACGCCAAAACATAAAAGGAGTCAATGACCTGGTCAATGTGGGTCACTGGACAAGGGATTCGTGCCTTTGAAAAGTCACGTCGTTTAAAATGCTCCGATGTGAAATTCTACATACTTGACAACAACTATTAATTAAAATAGGAATAATCATCATTATATATTGCTTCCACGCAATGTTGAGGGGGGAGAACTGAATGAAAACTAGTTACAACCAAAATTCAACCATTATGGTTGAGATTATGTGAGTTCGGAAAACTTGGCAATCAACCGTGGTTGACGGTCTACAATCCAAATTCATCGGACTCGAGTCAATCTTTTCAATAGGTTGAGCGTAGCACCTACGATGATAGTTTAAAGCAAATATTAATTTATATTAATCAGGAATTCGGATGTGGCCTTTAAGTCACAAACACCATCTTTCAACTATAAAACGAAACTAGTCCTATACAAGTGATTTCTTTTTCATTTTTTCTTAAAAATAATTTTATTTGCAATCATCGTTCAAATTATAATATAGTAACTCAACGCATACAAAATGGAGCCAATCCCTTGACATAAAGCTCATACAAATCACGCAGGCAATTCTACATGGTGATGAAAACACATATAAATATTGCTAGAGAATTAGCTCAATAACATTTCTTTTTTATTATAATCAATAATCAGCTAATGTTGTCATGATGATTTTGCATTACCCTTTAGGTGTTGTTGTTGTTTTTTTTAATTTTTGAAAAGTTCAGAAACTGACCGGAATTTATTACATCGCTCATGTTAACAAATTCTCAATACTACAATGGCGGAATTCCTTAAGACTATGCCTAGGTGAGGTGTTGTTGACACAGAAGGTAATGTGAACATAATATTCATACAAACTAGTAATTAATTTAGTTTAAGAAATTCCAGTTTGAATTTCTTGCTATAACAAATATATATTTTATTTATTTCTTGTAAGTTATTTGTTGCGTTCATTTTGGTACGAAAATTTCTTTCATTTAAATAGGAATTTGGGTCGCCTCATAAGGCTCTCTCTTGCCCCAGTTTTCAGGGTTGGCATTTATGCTCCTATTCATCATTTATTTTGCTAGTACTTCCGTTGGATTACCACAATTCCCCCTCTTTTCTCACTACTTTCACCCAACCACTTAATTTTCTATGTCCAGGACTCATTTAAATAGAGGAATTGTCAAAACTACTTTCCACCGAATTCTTTCATACATATTCATCATTTCCATTTTTAATACACCCTTTTGGCCCTGTAAACATATATGTAATGGAGTCACAAGTTTTCCTTTGCATTCATAGCTTCATTCGCATACCCTTGTTTAATCTAATAAATTGCTGTCCCGTTTTCAATCATACAATTGTCCTTCGCATTTGCCTCATTTGTCCAGATTTCTCTCAATTGAATCGCAGTGAAATTTGGTGAAATAATAAGAACATCAAAAAGCACAAATATTTAATTAATAAATTAAAAATTTCCTAAATATTTCCCTTCTGAAGTAGCCAAAGTATCGATGTTGAATTTATATCTCCACTAATACAACGATATTATATTCAGGATGTGACGATTATTAAATAATTCCTCGAAAGGAGTTTTTAAATGGTGTGCCTCTTAGATAAGACGGGTCGCACGACTTCCGATGGAGAGTTGATGTTTTTCAATATAATTTCTTTTTTGGCTCTTTTCTGAAAGAGAAAATGAGATAGCTACATAAGGGTTTAGTTGGAGTGAGATGATTCCATTCAATAACGCTGTCACATGTAAAGAATGAGTGCGAGAGAGTATATGTTAAATCCTCAAAACTTTGTTTAAGGAACCGTCAAAAACATGACCCCTTTTCCCCCACCTCTCCTTAGAATGGCAATAAGACATGAAGAAACAAAAACCTTTTGATTCTCCAGCCACGAATCCTCCGCCTGATGCAGAAACGTGAGCCCCTTAGATACTGATGCTGATGGAACTGCTGGAGCCAAGGGGGCATAAGGAGTGTTCTACGTCCTTGCTACTGGAACCCCCTCCTGCAGATACACTGAATTGTCCTCTTGCTGTTCCAACGATGCTAGAGGAGTTCTCATTGCTGTCATGGTGGGGATTGGCAGCAACCAAAGCCACCGCGAGAAGGCAGAAGCCAACTACTAAAGTCTTGGACGAAAATCTGCGAATTTCGTCTCAATTTAATGGCATGATAGAGGCGAATATCGAACCGGCTGCTGAAAGTTCGTCTCAAATTTGAGTCTTCGTAAACAAGAAGCCAAGGATCTCTTGCTAGGCTAGTTGATTTCTTACGTCAAGGTGTCGGGTTCGATACTAAGCCAGCGAAAAGGCGAGTGTCTGATTGGCATCTTAAAAAGAAAGGCATTTCTAATTTCTTTTTTACTGAAGAAAATAATTAATTTAGAAGAAGTGTAAATATATAGAGGGGACATAGGTTGATTCGCCAAAGAAACACGTTGGTAGGGGTGAAGGGATAAATAATGACTGGAGATGCGCGCGATTATAGATACAAAGTGCGGTAGGTAATATTGTGGCAGCTAACATCCTTGCTAGCTCCTAAAAAAAGAATAATTCCCTGTTTGAGAGATTACTCATATCGCTTCCTTAATTCATATTCATGTACGACATTCCAACTTTGCTTACCATGTACGACAATTCCAATCATATATAACTCGTACGACTTCCACCAAATTTATCCTATACGTTGTACGATATATATTTCAAACAATCCAAATTCTTGCCTGACATTTTAAACCGACCAATCAGCATAAACCTACTTCGCTCCGATGTTCGCTGACATATATAGTCCACTCGTGTTCTCGTCATCGTCAGACAAAGGTAAGTAAAATTAACGTTACCATTATTCAACTCAATTGAATATCTTAACTATTCAAAGTGTAATTCCCTCTTTTCTCTCCATTTCCAGTCCCCTTTAGAATATAATTTGAGCAATTATTCTGTGTCCAAAACTATTCTCAAGTCTATACATCCATACATTAAATATATAATATCCTGTAAATTATATCGACCAAATCTTATATTAAAGATATCCAATATATCATTCTCTAATTTCTAAATCAAATTTATATTAATATTTATTGGAATATTTAATTTACTCTAAACCTACATTTATATTCGATCAAATTTATTATTCTCATTCTGTGTTTTTCCCATTTCCTCCTTTCTCTTTATTTGACCTACATATCTTTTTCGTTAATTTGTAAATAAATATAGAAAAATTCCAATCTTAGTTTCACCTAAAATTTCCGGTTGCTTATTCTCATTTTTACTCTGTTAGAATCTAACACGTAACTAATCTATTCTCATTCCTCATTCTTATAAATCATTGGTTGGTGAAGATCTAGGCTTTACATTCCCTTCAACCAGAGTGTATATATATATATATATATATATATATATATATATATATATATATATATATATATATATATATCATCCCACCCATCTCTCCATATATACTTATACCCGCTTTAATTTGTCACCTAACACAAGGTTTACTTTTACAGATATATTTACAAAATACGGGGAGGCTTATAGTCAGCTACGGTATTGATTCCTTCACTGAATATGCATAACTGAGACTACAATGATACGAAGAAGAGGGAGTCGACACATGGGCGGAATTCCGAGTTGCTAACAACGACAAAATACCCACCACACTCTCTGTCTTTGCGTAAACAGAGTTCTCTACAGCTTCCTCAGGATATATATAACTGTATGCACTCTACCTGCATTACTGCTGCTGAGAATTGTCTGTATGATGTTGGATTCTCTAATGAGTTAGGATGATAATAGGAGGCATCTTTGTAGGACCGAGCTTTCCTGCATCAAAGTTTAAAAACGAAATAAATATTGCTAAAAGTCACCAAAAACTTCTTATTTAACTTTACTTGTAGATTCCGTTGAGTTGCATTTTCCACTTCTGGAATATTTATTTGTATGGATTAAGATGAATTAGTTAACTATTTGTGGACACTAATGAAATTAAAAGTAATAAATAAATATTGCAATCCATATAAGTTTCGCCTCTTAGTAAACAATGCGAATCACTGAAATCTTTAAGAATTTATTTAGCGAATTTTCTTGAAAAATTAAGCACCTCCTTCTCTTGTACAGGTAGATCATCCTACTACAAAGTGTGGGTTGTATGGTTGGTAGGAAGTGCACAGGAACTTTAAGGACTATTTCTTATCCCAAAAATTGCCTAGAAAAGATATTAAAATAAGCGGGCAAAAGTGTTATTCATATAGAAGTTGGGTTAGTAACCTTGACAAGTTAGAAAACACATTTGCTCATTGTTTGGCCATTAGGAGTTAAAATATTGAGGTGTGTATGCGTGAAAGTAAAGAAGACGGAATAACACATTACATAATTAGATAAAAAACTGATATTGTAGACGGTAGAGGAAGTGAACTTATACGTCAGATGCAAAAGCCAAAGAACCAACAGATATCAAAGAACCGGCAAAGGCCAAGCAACCAGCAGAAATTAAGAAACGAGCAGAGACCAACCAACCAGCAGATGGCAGGAAAGCAACAGTGGCCAAACAACCAGCAGAGATCAAGCAACTAGAAGAGGAGACAAGTTCGTGTGTTTTAGACTAAGTAATTCTTCACCCACATTGGATTTGAGGCCCAAAATAATTCCAGTATTAACATCTTTCTTTACTTCTTTTTTGCTGCTCTACGCCCACCACCTCGATCCCTTGCTCCCCTGATGCCTTCAACCGTGCCCTGAAAACACATCATCTCTCAAGCTGCTCCTAGGTTGGTAGAAAGGCACTGCCCTTCCTCCAGGAAGCATTCATACCATTACCTAATACGAAATAATGTAATTTCGCTATAGTTCGTGAACGGTTTCTTTCATAATAACGAAGTCGGAAGACATTGATTAGAATGTTTTATTAAAAACACCTACAAATATTCAACCAGCTAAATAGATAAACCAGGCAATGGCTTCTTAAATTATAGAGTTACAAGGAGCTACAAGGAAACTAAGTACCCTAGAAGACCTTACGGTCACTACAAGAAGGGTATTTTTGGCGCAATCTTCGAAGGTGTCGTTGGCAACCTCGAAGATCACTCGCGATGATCTTAACGGCGATTTCGCATGAATTTATCTAGTCTTAACTTGAACTGGTCAACAGATTCACTGTTGACCACTTCCGTCGGATGTGCTTTCCAACTACCGCAGATACTGTAAGTGAAGAATTTCCCATACAGATCACGGTGGTATCACTTCAGTTCAATTTAAAGCCGTGATTTCTTGTTCCCTCATCGCTGAGCTGGAAAATATCCCCGTAGTCCAGTCTGTCGAATCCTCGAAGTATTTTAAATACTTCGATAAGCTGACCACGTAGTCTCCAGGTCTCAGCGAGAACATATCTAATTCCCTTAATCTATCTTCATAACTTTTATGTCTGATAGAAGGAATCAGTTTGGTTACCCTGGCTTGCACGCGTTCCAATCTCGTGATGTCCTTTCGAAATGAAGGACTTCAAAATTGTACGGCATAGTCCAGGTGCGGTCAGACGAGAGAGTTGTACAACCACAGTACTATCTCCTTGTTCCGATATCCAAACTGTCGCTTTATATACCCTAACATCCTTTGGGCTTTCTTCTCCACCTCAATACACTGTTTCAAGAACTTGAGGTCACTCGTGATAGTTACACCCAAGTCCTTCTCAGTGTCGGTGGATTTAAGAGCAGTGCCATTCAGGATATAGGGTGATTGAGGATTTCGTTAGCCGATATGCATCACTTTGCATTTGTTTACGTTTAAAGGCATTTGCCACGTATCAGACCACTCCACAATCTTTCCAAGATCATCTTGCAGGCGAGCAGTATTTCCATCCTTTGCAACGCTCATACCAAGCTTGGTATCGTCGGCCAATTTAGAAATCTTGGCTACCATGTCACCGTCCATGCCGTTGAAGTAGATGATGAATAGTAGTAGTCATAGGACAGAACCTTGAGGCACTCCGCTAGTAACGGGCACATACTTAGAAGTGTTTCCATTCAACAAAACCCGTAGCCGTCTGCCACTTAGCCAGTTCTCTATCCAGCCGGCTACTTTTCCGTATATGCCCAGCTCTTGCACTTTCCGGAGAAGGCGGCGGTGTGGTACCTTACAAAGGCTTTCTGAAAGTCTAATTAGACCATATCCATCGCCTTGTCCCGATCGTGCTCACTGAAGACAAAGTGAAAGAATTCCACAAGGTTCGTCAGGCATGACCGTTGCCTTCGAAAGCCGTGCTGGGAACTCCTCAGTAGCAGGTTTGACTCTAAATGCGACGTTATTTTGTCCATCATCATGCTTTCCATGAGTTTACCGACCATCAAGGTCATACTGATAGGTCGGTAGTTCGACGGTTGGCTACGGTCTCCTTTCTTGAAGATAGAAGTCACCTCCACTTCACGCCAGTCTCTAGGAACGCATTCGGTTCAAATTGACATGTTGAAGATTGCGCTCAGGTTTCGTAACACTTGATCGCGCACTTCTTTCAACACTTTAGGTAGAAACCCATCTGGGCCAGGTGAATTATTCGTCATTATGTCAGTGATCTTTTTTTTTATTTCTCCTTCGGTAAGGTCCAAATCCTCCAGCTTTTCCCCCGAGTAGGAATCCGTCGGCTGAGGAATGGGACCACACTTTTCAGTAAACACTGAAGAGAAGTAGTCGTTGAGGAGGCTAGCATTTTCTGCATCTAAGTACTTGAATGCCTCATCCTCATTTCTCAAAGTCACACTCATTCGACGGATTGGTTTACGGCTGTTTACATATCCAAAGAACTCCTTGGGATTCTCTTTACAGGGTTCTCTGGTTTCGCAGCCAACTTGTGTGTTGAAATCCCCCATGACGATACACACTCTGTCTTCGACAAGTTCTCCTAGTAGCTGATACAGATATCTGTCCTTTTCAACGAGTTGGGCAGGAAGTCTATAAAGCACTAGGGTCCTGTATTTGGCAGGACCTATCTCTAGGTCAACACCTAGTGGTTCATGGCCGGATACGATGTTGCAATCCGTTGAGTTTAGAGTATTCTTGACATACAACATCACACCCCAACCCTCTCTGTCTGGCCTATCTTTTAGGAAGAGCTGGTAACCGGGATTCGTGAATTCACATTCAAAATCTCGGCTTGAGGTTTTTATCCACGACTCCGTTATGGCCAGCATCTCAGGTTCCTCTGTTGCTACGAGGCCACGGAGCTCAAGAAACCTATTCTTGATTAACCTTGCATTGAACAGAAGAACTTTGAAGGAGTCCTCCACTGTAGGACTCCGTACGCTCTTCCGTTTCCCGGCTTCTTTTGTGTGGCAGTACCCCTCTTTGCCACATCTAAGAACGTCGTTCCAGGAGTAACACGGGCATACTGTGTTAACATCCGCCTTCACTCTGGGTCAGACGCTCCTCTGCGTCCACTCTACGACTTTCTGGATTAAGTTACAAAGTACAGCCTTTTCATTGAATGAAAGGTGCACTCCGTCCCTTTGGAAGAGGTCGTTTCGACCGTAAAAGGTTTGGTAAGGGTCCAGAAAGAAGACCCCCTCCGCCGTACAGAGGTCAGACAGGCGCTGGTTCAAAGTCAGAGTGAGCTGTCCGGCTAGGACCTCTTCTTGGTAGCATCCCTACAACGACCCGTCTGCGAGTTTTCAATCCGCAGTCGTCCACGGCTCCCATGACCGTGCTGGGAATTTTCTCGCTGGGGCCTACTTTGCCTCCTCGGAGGTAGAGGTCATTTCCACTCACCATCAGGGCAACGACTAAATTTTCGTAGATCTGAGATTTCTCAACCTCTACCCTGATGTGGTGGTTTACCCGTCCTGGCTGGCAGCATCCCTTCACACCAGTGCGAAGGCGGGCCGCTAGCAGAGGCTGCAAACCTCGTGCTTGGGAATCGCCCACAAGGGTAACCCTCGGACATTTCTGTGCAGAGATTTGAGGGTTTCCTGTACGACGGCCAAGATCTCGGAGCAGCATTCAATGGATATCCCGCCACACCTAGAGACTCGACCCAAAGCTTTTTATTTGCCTGGCAACAAACCTGGGAACAAAGGGCCGTCACCTCGGACCGATGCTACCAGAGGCACCCGTCAACGGTCACTGGAAATCGTCAATAATTAAGCGCCAGGGAAGGGGTTAACGGGGCACTACCCTCATCCTATTCATCGTGCTCCAATGCCTAGAACACCTCTAGTCCTAGTAAAGGGGAATCGTCAATCCCCTCCCCCACCCCGTTCACTCTTGGTGGAGTCCCAAGGCGGTTACCGCAAAGACATCCGGCCCAGGCATCGGCAAGTCAAAAGCGTAACCGCAGAGTCGTACAACTCGGGTCCATGAAAGACCTAAAGGTCAAAACGCAAGATCTTCCCTAGGAGAGTGAGATCCAGTTTCACGTCAAATAAGAAATTGGAGACGTGTTTCTCCCAAGCTTAAAGGCTAACGAGGAGCCGATGTCAGACCTTGTGTGAAAAATCGTTGGCCAAAAGAACTCTCCTGGTGCCGTCCTCAAGCCTCCCCCCCATACCACTCCCCTAGTGGGGTGACGAGGTATAAATGAGGAACTCTGAGGAAAATCGAGGTAGTATACGTCAGTCTCTAGGTGACGAAGTCTTCGGATCAAACCGAACTACCGAGACTGAAGTGGTAAAGTACTTGGTTCACCAGACCAAGAACTACCCTGCAATAGAGGCAGGGCTACCTACCTTAAGGGGCTAAGAAGAAGCTCATCCTCGAGCTAGTCCCAGGTTATCAAACCAAACGATAAGTTAACTTTGTTAAGTTCAACTTACTCTCGCCAGAGAGACTCCTCATATCCTAGTGCACCTTAAACACCAGGGGTATTCCTCCTCCTTGAGGAATTAAGAAAAGAAGAAGAAAGGCTCCCCCCTCGAGCGCGTTATTCGGTGGCCACACCGAACTCCTAAGTTAACTTGGTAAGGAGTACTTGGCTCATCAGTCCAAGAAGTACCCTGCAATAGATGCAGGGCTACCTACCTTAAGGGGCTAAGAAGAAGCTCATCCTCGAGCTAGTCCCAGGTTATCAAACCAAACGATAAGTTAACTTTGTTAAGTTCAACTTACTCTCGCCAGAGAGACTCCTCATATCCTAGTGCACCTTAAACACCAGGGGTATTCCTCCTCCTTGAGGAATTAAGAAAAGAAGAAGAAAGGCTCCCACCTCGAGCCCGTTATTCGGTGGCCACACCGAACTCCTAAGTTAACTTGGTAAGGAACCAAGTTTAAATTATTCTCGTCTGAGGAACCCCCTTCCGTGATACTCGCCCTTGAAGAAGACCCTCCCGAGTTCAGTCATCGTCCATAAGGAAATAAGTAACGAAGGAGAAAAGCTCCTCCTCGAGCTCGTTACTCGGTGGTCACACCGCACTCCAAGTTAACTTGATTTAAGAACCAAGTTCGACTCACTCTCGCCAGAGAGACCACGACTGCCTAGGTGTTGCATAAAGCACCGTATTTGTTCTCCTCCTTGAAGAACACCCCCCCCCCCCAAAAAAAAGAACGTGTGGACCCGCAGCTGCCACCCTCGCCAAAACGACCGTGTGATATTGCCCAGATGTAGCTGGGCAATATCACACGGTCGTTTTGGCGAAACGGCATGCGTCGTGACTCAATAACATTTCTGAGGCCTTTAAATTCCAGTAGAGTCCGTAAGCCTTAATCTTATATTATTGTTGTGTGTAGAGAAATTAACCAATTTTTGAGGGGCAAACTAATTTAATTAATTCTTGTTTATGATAATATTATTGCTGTAGTTAATGTTTAGCTGTTGTGTATTCAATGGTTAAAGTTAAAATATAAGTTTATTTTGGGAATTAGTGTTGTTTCTCTTATATCCTTACGTGTTTCGGAACGGTTCTGTTCGTTAAGATATTCAGATATCAAATATATATTAGACACTCCTTAGCACTCTTAGAATAGAACAAAAAGGGGGGCATTCTACGACACCTAGTCTCTCGCAACCAGTGAGCATTGATTGGCGTTGATTATAAAGGTTCCAAAGCCTCTCTTCTGACGCATGAGGTAGCTGCCAGGTCCTTATATGTAGATAAAAGGAAAAAAGGGAAAGACTGACGCGATAGGAGTAGGCTTTTTTTCTGTTTTTTTTCTTTTTGTATACGTTGGAGAGATAAGATAAAAGTAAAAATGGAGAAAGATAGAGTAGAAAAATGAAGGAATGACGCACTTAGTCTGGAACCTCGTTTCCGATCAAATCGACAAGGGAAGCCCTACCAGGGGTACCCAGAAGAGGTATCCCCACTGACATAGCTCGAAAAGTCAAAGGTACACATAAGCTCTCTTCACGCGACAAGGGAGCGTCACCTCTCCCTCTACTTCAGAGAGAGAGAGAGAGAGAGTTAGTAATGATGAAGTGATGATGATAGTGATATAGAGGTAATAAAACTTTTTACAAAACTTTAGAACCATAGAGCATTCATATGATATTTTCATATCAATACGTTTAATTTATGTATTAAATTATGAAAAAGATTCGAAGTCAAACGAGTACTTTCTTTGGTTATTATTTCTCTTTGCAGTAATGACTTTTTCTGTACATTAGAGAACTTCCTGTAGCATTTTGTGCGCTTTGTCCAAATCAATTTTTTCATATTTTCTCTGCCTCATTTATGATGACGTCACATTGGAGAAGCATTTTAGGCACAATTTTTATAGCGACGTCACATTGCGTTCTTCTTTTTAGGCAGGCGTATTGCGAAATGCGGCAAAACAGTGTTTGAATTCGAAATCAGTCGATATTGGATTCCGCCTCGATTTTGCCGCATTTCTATTACTGAACACCAAAAAAGGAAAAACTGTAATTGACGTCAATATAACATTCTTTGCCTAAAATACTTCTCCAATGTGACTTTATCATAATTAAGCACAGAAAAATATGAACTATCTTCCGATATTAAAACGAGAATAATTATGAAATTCAAATCTAAGGAGAACATTTCTGAACAACTAAATGTCCCTTAATCTACAGTGCATCCGGTAATAAGAAAGTTTATGGAATTGAGAACAGCGGCAAATCTCCGTCAGTCGGATCGTCTACGGAAATTTCCCCTTCTCAGGGCTCCGACGGTCCTTAAATCAATTAAAAATAACCAAAGGATAACTAGAAAGGAGATGAACGATCAGTAAGTCGAGGAATGAGGGTCAATGTTAGCTTAAACGGTATCGAATATGTTGCATAAGTTGAAAATGCATTGACGGCGTCCAATGAAGGCGCCTTTATTGAGAAAAATTCATTTGAGACTCCGTCTGAAGTGCGCCAACGATAATGTGGAGAAAGCGTTTAATTTCAGTAGCCATGTTTTATGGTCACATGAAACGAAGATTGGCTTAAAAATGGTGAAGTTCGTTTTGAAAAAAAAAGATAAGACATGTATGTTCATCTATTATATTTAGCGCAGTTCCTGTGCAAACTTTGTCTACATATAAACAAACTATGTTTATCAAGATGACAAACTCATTCACAGAGCAAAAATCGATTTTCGCCAGTCGAAGGAAGTTTAATTAAGCGTTTTGAGATGGCCATCACTGTCACTAGACCTAGAACAGATACAAAATATAATAATAATCATCACTAACTCTATAATTGTATAATGAGTTTTTTGAAGATGGGTGAAATAAATATAAGTATCGAAATTTTGTGAAATTTTAAACCCCAAAGAATTACAAATAGTAAATTTCAGAAAATTTATTTTTATATATCTTCTTCTATAACAATATGTTAGCAACGTGATATCTTAAAAGGGGGGAAAATTTAGTTTAGAGTTCCTTTTTAAAATTATTATAATTGGCGAAGTTCAGAAAATTTAAAAAAATTTAACTATGGCTGCTTTTTTTTAATTTCAAATTTTAATCTTAGTAGCGAAGCGCAAGCTCCTTCCGTAAGGGGAAGTGGCGAAGCCATTGCCTGGTCGTTTGATTAGTGTATGTGGGGAAATTTATATCGTGAGGACAAACAGACGCTAGTTTGGTTACACAGTGTCAACAGTTACGTTCCATATGGTCCGATACATTACTCCCATCCCCCTCCTTCTTTGCCCCGCTGGCCCAACAATCCTCGATATCACTCGTAAAGAAAAATTACCATCAGCAGATTTCGTAGTTCGTTAATATGAACAAAAGAGGGTGGGATAGTCTTTAGAATAAAAATCTATGAACATGCTCTCTATCACCTTCTATTGTTTAGGTCTATTTTCGCCAAATAGACGAAATTTTACTTTCTCCAACGTAAACCAGAAGAGCGAATGGTCACAACGTTGAAAAGTGATACCCTAGGAGAGAGGCTTAAAGGTGGGCACTCATCTCCCCTCGACTCCCCCCAGGGGATAATCGACGTATATATAATTCGATCTGGAGAAAATAGGAAGAGATTTAAGGTAGCGTTCGAGAGGAGAAGAAGAGCAGTCTCTGAGTAAAACAGGGAATCAAGAAGAAGTGGAACCGAGCTGGATTTTTCTTCCCGAGGTTGTTCCTTTTGGTCGCATCGAAGAGTAGACCATTGGTATATTAAATCACTCCCATACCAATCTCGTTCGGAGAAACCCCTATCTCAGTTTTTCGAATAAAAACAGAGATATCACTCCCCATTGAGGAATACCAATGTGAAGTTCCACTCGAGGAAAGATTCACCTCTTGGTCAAGTCTCATCATCGAGGAGCCCGCAAGTGCAACCCCCCAAGGTTCGAAATAATCGTACATCCCCCGAATAACCTCCACCAACGTTATCCTTCGCGCAGCGAGACGGACAGCTGTGCGTCCAAATCAGCCTCACGCCTCGAATTATCGTATTAACGAGGTTCTCGTTCAATATCATCCCACGCCAGACTCCCTCTTAGTTAAAGGTAAAAGGAATCCAACTTATTTATGTTCTTCAGTTACCATTCCGTACTAAAGTGAATTCTTGTGTCATTTTAATTGCGTCATTTTAATTCTTCAATTAATCAATTGAAGAAAATAGTTCTTCTGCAAAAGTAGTTGAAAATCTTGTATATCAAAACATCGAAAACCTCTGCCTCTAAAACCAAAATCTCACCGTTCAAAGAATAGTCACCTGGGACGGGAGTAAACCTAATAGCGTGTAATAATGGCGCCATGAGGTTGGAAAACAGTTGCGAGTCGACGAGAGATTGACTAGATAAGGCTCTGGATGTAAGGGACATCGATGTTCAGCCATTCTTGAATCAAAAAATTGTGCAATTCGGGTAGATTTCGTGGATACTTTCCTAGAGGTTTGATACGTTGTTCAACGAAGTACCATTGATTTTTTATGGGGTTATGATATGTACAGTGCGGGCTAAATAGGATGTGGGATTATTTTTGTTTGTTCATAATTCCACTCAGTCGCATTTATACTCTAGGGAACTTGAGAGTTTTCATCTTGGAAAGAAGTGGAATGTTGCGCTCTTTGCGATCTTGCGAGCTTTCTGCAAGGCCCACCTTATGAGGTCGATGATGAACGCGTCACCGGGCATCAATGACATAATAGCATAAACGTGATTCGTCTGACAGGATAACGCGTTTCTAGTCATTTACGTTCCACTGTTTGTGTCTTCTCGGACACTGTAGCCGGGTAACTTTGTGGGCAGAAGTGAGTAAAGGCCTCTTGCGATGTCACTCTTCTCCATACATCCATGCTCCGCAATTCCCTTTCGAGGGTTCTTTGAGTAATTTGTGCCGAAGGTATGCACGGCTTGAAGGCCCTGGGACTTTCAAATTTAAGATGGGCACAGATCGATTGTGCTATCTCTACAGGAAAGCCACGACCGTAAATTCCTGCAGCATTTCTGTAAGCTATTTGTACAACCTTTCCATCAGCGTCACTTCCCTTCTCCAGGCATTAAATAATCCCTACAGGCGTTTCATCGAGACTCTCAGTGACCTGCTCAATGACCTCAAATGCGATCGCAAAGGCCTGAACTCGCAACTCTATCGGCGGTAAAGCGCAGCGATTTAATTCTAGTTCAAATAAAGATAATTAAACCCAATCATTGTTTTCATACGAAATCACCTCCTAATTCCTAAGCAGTCAAAGTGATTACTATATTTACGGGTGTTTTACAATACCAAATTATTACCAAACGATAACTTTGTGCATTCTGACTTTCTGTAACTTTCATTGACTCATTTATGTGGTGCAACTTTCGGATTATTAATCAATAATGATTATTGACTATAGAGGAATAACAAAGACCCCCAAATCAATATATTTTATTAGATCGTTCGGAGATTAGAGTCTACATATATTCAGCGTCTTAAATTCACTACTGAAGGGGTCAATGCCCTCGTTGGTCTTTGCAACGAACCAAATTCAACAAGTGGTGCCTCAAACCCACATTTGGTGGGGTTCACTGCCATTAGGTGAGGAGAAGAGAGATTTGCCATCCCGGTCCTTCTCGATCGCATCCCACTTCCACTGGAACTTCTCCTTCACACTCTCGTTCTTTCCATATACTCGGGGTCAAGAGTCCAGGGACTGATTACCTTAAGGACCTCAATTGGGTGAGTATCCATTTCCCTCCCTAATGGGGGGTGTCCCATTAATGAAAATGTTTACTCACATTTATTTACTTACGAAATTCCATTTATTCCAACATTTCTCGATTAATGGAAAAGTCAAAGCATCGATGAGGAGAGTGATACTTCTTAACAAATTTTAAATTATTTAATTGTGAATTTAACGATTAAGCCATCCCTATTCCTCTAAACCTATTAGAGTGTTGAAACGAATGAATCTGGAAAGAAGTTGCTAAAGAGAAGCAGTCCGGATGATCACGGTCGATTTTACCGACAAAAATCTTCTAATTTCTTCCTCGATTTTTTTCTGTGAAAAAGAGAAACACGTATTGCGTCATCGTTTTGAAGTATTTCTTCGACACTAGTCACTAGATGTTTCCAACACCATTGTTGGGCAGATGATGCATAATTTGAGGCCAGAAGGGCAAATAATTGAGTACAAATTTTATTCTCGAGTACCGGTTTTGTTTGCGGGGATGAAATTTAATTTAGGATTATGGTCATTATTTTTATTCCTTTTAGTTCCCTTTTTCCTTGCCTTATTCTATTTCTATCTATTTATCATGAATAGACCAGGACAAAGATAAAAGAGAAAGTTAAGCCCTATCAAAACCGCGAGTTCCCCAAGGAGGGGCTCAAAGGAGTGATCGCATTTCCCTAATAAATTAGAACTCAGCTCAAAACGAATTTGAAATTCATAGGCCGTCCATCTTATTGCCATGGTAATGACAGTTAGGCCTCCCTGTTGACCTTGATATTTAAGACCAATGATTATTGATACCGAAATTGGAAATTTAATTAATCCACTGCCAATCAATGGAACATGAAAGATGAAATAAAAGAAAAGTGGCACTTAAGAATAAAAGAAGTGAAAGGGAAAAAAAATTCACCGGTCAAATTTACAATACAGGGGCAGAGGTCGATATAAACCTCACAGCAAGTTGAATTGAGAACCCAAAACCTCTGGGAAGAGGAACGTATCCACTCTTGCCGAGTTTTAAGGCTAAAATAATAAACGAATATCCCTACCTTTAGATTTTCCTCCGGCGAACCCCCCTCCTGATGCAGACACGTGACCCCCAGAGACACTGCTGCTGCTGGAACTGCTGGAGCCGAGGGGACCTGAGGAGTGTTCGACGTCCTTGCTGCTGGAACCCCCTCCTGCAGATACACTGACCTGGTGCCCTGCTGCCCCGACGACGCTAGAGGAGCTCTCCTTGCTGCTGTGGCGTGGATTTGCAGCAACCAAAGCCACCGCGAGAAGGCAGAAACCGACCACCAGAATCTTTGACGAAAACCTGCGAATTTCGACCCAATTTAGTGGAGTGATAGAGGCGAGAATGGAAACGACGCAGGAAAGGTCGTTTTGAATTTGACGCTTTTTCAACAAAGAGCCGAGGGCACCTCGCAAATCTGTTGGATTTCTGACGTCGAGGTGCCGGGTTGAAGATCAAGCGAGATCGAACACAAACATCAGCTTAGGTAGAGGTTTGGGTACAGATTGTTGGACGTTCTGTACTCCCCTCCCCCATCCCGGCGAGGGCACGTAGACATTACACAGGTCATCACGCACATAGGCAATCACAATCCCGCTGTCTTTCAACTCTCATATTCAAAGCAAAACACACACATTCTTCTCGTCTGTAACCGGGAATTCTGCCCATGGGAGTCGCATCCACATACCCCTAACGCAGAGAGGGCCCCTTCATCCAGGGTACGAAGATTCCTACTTAATTGCAAGTTGATGCCCAAGACACAAATCATTTCCCTCCCCTCCCCCCTCAGCAAATGGGGACGTGGTGTCGTTTCCCTCGGGATTACCAGGGATTTTCATTCTAATCTTTATGTTTGCTTCATTATTCATTCGAGAGTCCGTCCTGACCATGAGATCGGTGGCGTTGCCTACCCACCTACCTACAAATACCCGAAGTTCGGAGAAGTGAAGATTTGTGGTCTTGTTCATGGTCCGAACGACCTAAGCTTATTGAAACCGACATTGGTTGGGTGTTTTAAATCCTACTGTGGATCGAGAAGAGTGATGTGTTTTGTGCGCTTGAAAGAAAGAAAAGTAGTGTACTAGTTGCTCTGTTGGCGAGGGAAGACGAGGATGAATCTTCCTACACGAACCCTAGTCCCCAGTCGTATAAATCAGGTGCTTTATCCACTCGGCCATAAAAGTTCCAATAGGGTGAGGGTGAAGCGAAAGGGACCGCAACTCTCTTAATCCTAAAACCACTCATCAAAACCGGTGCTTCTCTCCCCTTGCGGGTTGTCAACTTGTGGAAGACCAGAGAGGACTCACAGAGCGCATTAAGACTATTTCCTTAATAGTGGAATGAATCCGGATTTGTCCTCCGGATCAGCCATATCCCATATTAAGTAACACTATATAATTCCTTCACCATGGAAACCAACCCCTCGCATTATGAATCTTGTGTCCTCAGAATTAAATAAAAGAAGGTGAGTTTTCATATTGTCAGATCCAGATCCGGATCTTGAGCTCGTCCATAAATATGTTTTTACCTTCAAAGAATCGACTAAATCTGTTTGAATCATCCTAAATTTACACGTCTCAGCTACACCATTGTGATATTTATGGTCCCCACCCCTCCCTTCATTAATTTAATGAGACTCGATAAAGATTGAACCTTCCAATATATATTTGGAACTCACATATCCGGATCCAGACCAAATTTACATGTGTACGTTGGTAGAAGTTCTTAGACTCTCTATATCTCTACATTTAACTTATTTTTATATAAATAATCCAAATCCAAATCCTGATTCGGGATTGGATCCGACTCAAAATAAAAATAAAGTTTCCTTAGGCCTAGCACCCACCCCTCTTCCACAAACTCCCAGCGAAATCCGCCAATAATCTTTTGTGGTGTATTGTACACAAGTATACACGAGTAATCACATAACCAAACTCTGATGGGGAAGGTGATGAGTGATCTTTCGTGAAGGACTTTGTCTCAAAAAGGAAAGAACGAACTTTATGTACGTATCAACCATACTTACATTGTGTCTACTGATAAGGGTCTTGTGGGGTACTTAACTCAGCTGCTGAATCCAGTAATGACCTTTCATCCTATCCGAAGACAGCTTTATAGGGAGGACCTTTCCTGGATGAAAGTTCGACAACCAAACAAAGAGTTGCCAGGTACCGCTTGACATAGTCGCCACTGTTGACTTCTATTTCTGCTTCCGTGAAACTGAATTTACTTCTATTGTCATAATGGAGACTTTTTGACTCTATGCATTTACCTGCATTGCTTACTCTTATTTTAATAGTAGATTTAAGAAATTGTGAATATTTTTGTTAATGAGTGGTAGTGGTAATAATTAATCGTATTAGGCCCTCCTCATTTACTGCCAGTCATCGGCAAACATGAGGAATTTCGGGAATATATTTTGAAAATTTGCTTAGCCATTTCTAGCTAAAATGAAACATTCTTCTTTTTTCCTCGTCATCCCTCGAATGTAAACACAAAACTACGATTATTAGAAGTCCGAATATCCTTGCTTAAGGTGGTTGTGACGATTGTGAAAGAAGATTTGAGCTTTGAGACATTATTGTAAGGCTCAGATGAGAAAGCATCATCTACGGATCTTAACCAGACCAAAGAGATAGAGGGGGGAGAGGTAAAAGATCTTTATCTAGTCCTGCACCCTTGTTCTTACCCCTTGTTCCCTCTCAGCCCACGACGGGGGACCTTCAAGGGTATTCCAAAGAGTAAGGGGTGGTTGTTGTTCCCTAAAAGTAGGTAGCGAAAACCAATGAAGACATTTCCAACTATATATATATATATATATACATCCGCCGATCCATCTGTGGGCGTTGGGGCCTCGAGGGCACGCAATCCACTTCAAAGATAGTTACGTGTTCTCTTTTTCTAGAGCACTCATTAATCTCTCTTTTTTGTGTGTAATCCTAAGGTTATTTCAAGCGCTTTCACTTTCCCTAATCGCACCATTTTCTTGTGAAACATTTTGGAGCACCTTTCTGAGGTTAGGGACTGTAGAGAAGATATAACTAAAGCAGTAGGTCCCCCTGCACGCGCTCTGTCCTGGCGGGCGTGCAGCTCCTCTATACACTGATCTATTTAGATCGGCCCCCTTAATAAAACTAGACTGAGACTACCTGGTATTTATTCTTTATAGACATTTACATTTTACATATTCTTTTCGCCACTTTTTGCATAAACCCCCTCTCGTATTTCCTTGATTGGCGGCTAATTTTTTCTGGCTAGTCGCTGACCAGCGACTGATAGAGGCTGAGAGAAGGGAGGTTCGTTCATCCCTTTCTCTTTAGCTGGCATCTTGAGGCTTGTATGCCCTACCGCCCCACAACACACGCATTTTTCCCGCCTGGCCCCAACGCTTTCAGGAGGACCTGTGGCGATACATCTTCCACACATTTTCACTACCGCCTTCACAACTTTCTTTTCAGATTTCTCTTTACAAACTTTTTGAGTAATTCGCCCTCACTGCTATTGCGCTTAAAATTCGAAAAAGAAACTCAACACTTGTCGATCTCATCTCGCACAACTAACCACGATCGTAGCGCTACTCTCATTTCCAAAATTACCTGTTCACTAACAGCCTTATTTCTACCTAAAATGGTACTGATCCAATACACTCGTTGTGAGGGTTACGACCACTTATCTAGCCTGAACAAACAGTGTCGTGGTATAGGAAGGACCGAGTGATGGCTCGAGTTCGTACGTATGGGTTGTTTACGTACTTCAGTACTTCACCAAACTCCGTTATTACGTTTTATCTCTGAGTGCTATATATGTTTGATTATTATTATCTTGATTATTGTCTTCTTTAAACTTAGAGGATTCCTAGTGCCTTGCTTAGTGTTTCGAGGATAGAATTAAAATTTGTTAACAAAAAATAAAACTTTAATTAAAACAAAAAAAAATAAACATGAACCAAAGAAATATTACACATTAAATACACAGGAATGACTTCAATAAGTTTAAGTAAGGCTTTCTAACTTGACCTACTTGAAATTATATCAATATAAAAAATGCTAACGGCCTTTACCGGGCGGATACCGGAGTTTAAATACCTTTGTAGATCCCTCTTGAGACGGGTTTGAGTCTGACCTTGAACTCAATGAGCTACGTCAACTCAGGAATCTTGTTGGCTGGATAACGTGTGCCCCTCGTCCAGATGGTTGGTGCGGACGAAATAGCTTTAAAGCCCCAGAGGACTTTGGCGAGTGTGGCAGATGGGGGAGCCACACGCCTTCGGCAGGAAAGGATATCACCACAAGATAGTGAAAGAATGTTTCTATCTTCTCTTCGGATTACTCTGAAGAATAATACGCCTTGGCTAGCATTGAGCCAATGCTTGAATCCTTTGACTCAGGGGAGTGCTGGAGGAAGTGCACTTGGGGGTCTTCCTCAAGGGCGAGGACTATCTCTGTGCTTTAGGATGCCCCAGGATAGGAGGGGTTCCTCTGACGAGCGTAAGTTGAATTTGGTTCTTAAACCAAGTTAACTTAAAGTTCGGTGTGACCACCAGGAACTAGCTCGAGGATGAGCTCTTCTAAGTCCCTTCTCTTGGTAGCCCAGACCTCTTGCCATGAACTTCGTCACCTTGATGACTAACGTAATCTACCTCGTTTTTCCAAAGTCTTTTGTATATATACGTCGTCACCCCACTAGGGTAAGGGTAGAAGGTGGGGTATTTGTAGACAGACCGCATGGAGGTTCCTCCCCCAATGGCTTTTGTCAGAGCGTCATACATATGGCCCGGTGGGACCTTCTGGATTCCTCTAATTTCGCCTCTGAGGTGAAATTGAATACCTGCTCTTAGGGGAAATCTTACAGTTTTAAACCGATGTTACAGTCTCCAGTCCGACCTAAGCTGATTATCGCCTTCTGTGTTCTCGGAAGGTCGTTCAGCTTCTCATCGGGAGGAGGGGCGAGAGCGACGTGGTTAAGAGTTTGAACCATGGCGTCTACACTGCCCGGATGTTGTGATCAACGTCCCGTGGCTCGAATGTGAAAGGGGGGGTGGGGGTTGTTATCGATTCCTTCACACAGAGGGTTGCCAAAATTTACAACACACTGTTAGAAATACAAATTTACATAATTTTAGTTAACGCAAGTTACTGAAATTTACAACAAACTAGGAACTTTATGTAATAAATACAATAAAACGAACAGAAAAGCAAAATGGCGAACAGGAAAAACTTTATAAGTATAATAGTGAAATTTGAAAACGCCAAGTTTATAACACATTCATATAAACATGGTTTGTACTTGGTTGCATAACCTTTGTTGTTTTGTACACATTGCAGGTGCTTTGAGTAGTCTCCTACGATCTTTCTACGTGTGTTTGGGTTGATTTTGTTCCATTCGGCTAAACATATTTTCTTCAAATCAGATAAGTTTCGCAGATCTCATTTCTAGACTATGGGTTTCAATTCCCTCCACAGATTTACGAAACTTGGCCATTCCAAAACTTTAATTCTACCTGTATGCAAGTAACTCTTAGTTTGTTTTGCTGTATGATTGAAGTCATTTTTTGTTGAAATGCACGTCGTGGTTTTAAGTTCATATAACCAACGCTAGATAAAAGATTTCCTTCCAAAATTACCCTGGACATTTCGCCGCATTTCTTCCTTCGATGGTCTCGATTCCTCCACCCCCTGATGAGCAAAAACAATCCCATAACATAATTGATCCAACACCAAATTTGATTCTAAGCGATCGTATTTTTTGGCGGGTTTGCTTCTCACTTTTTTTTCTCCAAACCTGCTGATTGAATTTCGAAAGAAAAGTTCTATTTTCATTTCATCTGACAAAGGATTTGTTCCCAGAACGTTGACGGTTTATTTAAATGTTCATTTGCAAAGGTCCAAAAAAGCTTTACCGCGAGTTTTATTAAGTAGTGTGGTCTTTCTTAGAGTACGAAAAAAAAAGAGATCATAACGCCGCAGAAGTCTACTTATTGTATCCTTACTAACTTAAACTCCACTTGTTTCCAGATCTCTCTGCATCTCTCTATGAGTAGTGTGTGGTTTATCACATATTCATCTAGCTGCATGCTCTGTTAACACCCCAGAGGGACCTGAATGATCCAAAGGATGAATTGAATTACGAGGCTTCCAGGTGCGTCTTATGGTACCAACTGAATTTAGAGGTACTTTAGGCTGTACAGAGATCTTTCTGTACCCAGACCACTTTTATGAACGGTTACAATTCATTCACGAAGATCTTGACATATCTGTTTGTTTTGGCCCACGATGAAGATGTTGACGCTACGACTACCTTGTGTGTAATGACGCAGTAGCCTTACGCGATGACGAAAGAAATCTCGATTTAGTTTAGAATATTTTACATATTCGGGAACAAATGAGGAATAGTTTTTAAGATGACATTTTGCAGATGTAACCTATTTATGTGTATTTATATGAATGTGTTGTAAACCTTTGCGTTATCAAATTTCAATATAATCCTTATAATGTTTTTCCTGTGCACCATTTTCTTTTCCTGATCTTTGCATTGTATTTATTACATAAATTTCCTAGTTTGTTGCAAATTTCAGTAACTTGCGTTAACTAAAAGTATATAAATTTGTATTTCTAACAGTGCGCTGTAAACTTTAGCGGCCCACCTTAAGTAGGATAAGACCTTGTTGTGCTTAAAATCATCTTCAGTCATTTATTCTAAGGTTATATAAACACAATGACTTTCATACAGTTGAATTTCAGATAAATAAGTCATTATTCAACCGAATCGAACACCAAAGCCTTGTCAGCAGAGAAGACGAATCTATCCTTAAAAAAACATAGTACAATCTTTTATTCAAAAGCTGACACAATATTACCTTAATGCATTCCTTATTTTTAAAAAAATGGTAACATTAAAGGAAAATAACATGGGGGCCATATTTATAAGGAGGAGCTGACTTTTCATAAGATTCAGGTGATACCGTTTTGGTAGACCATAAGAGACCTAACTAAGGTCTTTGTATAGCTGACGGGTGGAGCGTGAGCACCGGAATTATTCCTGTACTTAAATAAAATGTCGTTCTTTCTCAAAGCTTTTGTTTTCAGTAATTATTATCGAGCACATTATATATTCAAAATAATTATCATAACTATTTAGATAACTGATTAATGATTATATCAAGCATTCAAATAAGAAGGCAAGGTAAAAAAAGTACTTCAGAAGTAAAGCAAACCCCCACTTCAATATAAAATAATATGTCCAGAGGAACGCACATACATGCACTAGAACTTACATACAGGATTGTATACAATGTTTTGCACGGCAAATAAAAACAGATATTCCTGTATTTATGAGGTATATGACTACGGAAATCGGTTGATTTATTTAGTATGGGTAGGGTACGTGGTTTCTATGACAACGGAAATTTGGGTGATTTGTTTAACGCTAGGCACTGCCTCTATAGGCTTTCTCACACCGATGAAATATAGTTGGTTTTCTTGAATAAATTATTTATCGGACAAAACTTTGTATGCAATCTCATACACTAACATACATATTTAATCCTCTATTCAGCTGAATCAAGCGTTGCACCACTATGTACAATGACGAGGCAAAAGAAATCCTTCGTACACTATAAAATTTGATGCCGTTTCTAGATTTAGGCTCGAGTTTATACGCGCTTGATTAATCATTCTGCAGAGTGGCCCCTTTATTCATTTCAATAGACTATCCCTCCCCACCGTCCCACCCCAACTAAAGGGGAAAGCTGATTTAATCCCCGACAAATACGGACTGAGGCTTAACCTCCTCTCCCTTCTCGCCCCCATAGTTGAGACTAGTTAAGGGTGGAGATCAATGGAAGAGAACAGAGATAAAGAAATAACAAAGTCTGCTGACCAAAAAGTCGCGTGCAGGCAGCATAGCACAGCGTTACATAATATAGCACAGCATAGTATAACATAACATAGTATAACATAGCATAGTATATTATAGCATATTATATCATAGCATAGCATAGCACAGAATAGTATAGCATAGCCTAAAATAGAATAGTATGGTCACATACTTTAGCATATCATAGTAGAGAATAGCCTAGCCTAGTATAGCGTAATATTGTCTAGCATAGCATAGCCTAGAATAGCCTAGCCTAAACTGGCCTAGTATAGCATAGCATATCATAACCAAGCATAGCATAGTATCACCTACCCTGTTTTAGCTTAGTATAGCCAAGCCTAGCCAACCATAGGATAGCCTAGCCTAAAATAGAATAGCCAAGCTGTGCCGGGCCTAACCTAGCCTAGCTTAGTATAATCTAGCTAGCCTAGTATAACTTAGCATAGTATAGCTTATTTGATCCTACCTTAGCTTAGCATAGCCTAGCCGATCGTATCCTAGTATAGCCTAGCTTAGTAGACCCTAGTTTAACCTAGCATATTATAGTATAGCCTAGTTTAGCCTAGCCTAGTATAGCCTTGCCTAGCGTAGCCTACCTTTCTATAGTCTAGCCTAGCCTAGCTTAGCCTAACCAGGTATGGCTTATCATTGCATGCCAGAGTTTAACCTAGCCTAACCAGGTATGGTTTAGCATTGCATGACAGAGCCTAGTCTAGCGTCGCCTAGAGTAGCCTAGCCTAGTATAGCCAAGCTAGAATAGTCTCCTATAGCCTAGCCAATATATCCTTGCATACGATAACCTAGCCTAGCATACTATAGGCTAGCTTGGTATAGCCTATCCTAGCATAACCACACCTAACAGAATATAGCCAAGCGTATCATATTATAGCCTAGTCTAGTATATACTACACTAGTATACTAGACCATGCATAGCTTAGCCTATTATAGCCTTGGTTAGCTAGCCTATCGTAGTCTAACACAGTATTACCTAGCATAGCCTAACATAGCAGAGCATAGCCCTCCCTAGCCTATTATACTTTAGCCTAACCTAGCATAGCATATTATAGCCCTGTCTAGCCTAGACTAGCTTAGCATAGCTTAGCATAGCCTAGCATAATATAACAAAGCCTAGCATTAACTATCCTAGACAAGTATAGCCTATACTATCCTATCATACCCTAGTCAAGCATAACTTAGTATTGTCTAGCCTAACATACTATATGTTATCCTAGCATAGCATTTTATAGCTTAAATTAGCATAGTATATCATACCCTAGTATATTAGATCTTATCATAGCTTAGCATAGTATAGCCTAGCCTATAATAGCCTAGCATAGTATAGCCTATTCTAGGCTTGCTTAGCAGAGTATAGCATATTATTGCCTAGTCTAGTCTAGCAGAGTATCGGCGGAATAGTTATGATGTTATTGCCAAAACAAAATAATTTCCGGGCTAACCTCGGGAGGACTCTTGCAATTACACCAATCGAAAGGGAATGTAAAACAACAAAAGGGTTTCAAATTTCGTTAGAATCGGAAGAATAGTTATGATGTTATTAAAAAAAGAATAAAGGAAAACTGGGACGGACCGACATAGTTTGATGTGGCTAGCGATTAGACTCGCACGCGACTAAAAATGGCTTAAGGTTATATTAAAAATGTCAAATGGGACCGAATTCGTATATATATATATATATATATATATATATATATATATATATATATATATATATATATATATATATATACGAATGCAATGTCCTGCAGGAAAAAATAAAAAGGTGTTTCCAAGTATTAAAAGATTAATACTTAAAGAAATTAGTTCTGACTTTTGTTCTTAGTTTTTTCTATACAATATTTAGTTATGTGTCCCCAATTTTTATTTTTATTTTTTATTATTATTTTTTTTTTTTTTAATTGTCACTGCTCTGTTATGTACATTGTATTTCCCCCACTCTTTGCCCCTCGTGTCTTATAATCTCCCTCGTTAGGCTATCTCCATTTTTTTTAATCTCTTACCCTTTCGTCTTCTCAGTTTGACCTTACTACCTGCTTCTTGTCATTCTTAATGTGAATCTTTACCTTCCCCATTCTGTCTTCCTCATTGGTCATTTCTTGTTTTTGAGGCCGTCTTTCCTACTTTTCTTTCGTATATATACCTCTAATATAATATTATTTCTTGTAGTTATCCTTGATAAGGAACTTAATAAAGTTCGAAAGTACTTGGAAACACCTTTTCATTTTTTCCTGCGGGATATTGCATTCATTTGCCACCCTCACCTGATACTTTGTGAGTTTTTCATTTTATTTATATATATATATATATACATATATATATATATATATATATATATATATATATATATATATATATATATATATATATATATATATATATATATATATTACGCACCACAAAGACCAACGAAGGCATCTAGGCAAGACATTTCGGAACTTAAAAGAAAATAGCGGTTCCATTTGACGCATTTGAACGATAGGATCTCAGTTTTGCTCATTTGAAGAAAAGTGATAAAAAAGTAGAGATATAAATTAAAAATAAAAGTAAGATAAATTAAATCTTAGTTAAAAACTGTTCGGCAAATGTATCACAAAAGGCGTGAAATAAATTCAGCTCGTGTCTTTCACGAAACATAAATTCGTGTAAATATGTGTGTAAGAAGCCTCTTCTGCATCCATTCAATCTAATTTATGTTTATTCTACGAAGATTCTTCATACTGGTTTTGGGGACCTAGTACTTTGTCTACGAAATTTAGCGAATGGTTCGCAGTTGTATGAACGTATCCTCTACTGAGAATTTTTTGATATCCTTTCCATTTGTCTGATTGAATAGTTGTTCCTTTTCTATTATTGGATCAATCCTAGACAACGACCCCAGGAAAACCATTCCTAATTGATAATTCCCAAGAAATGTCAATCCTATCGGATGACCCCTAAGAAACTTATTTAAAATATAATCTTTAACATAACTTTTATTAAAAAATAAAAAAAATCCACAAACAAATTAGAGGAACACAATTAAAATAACAAAAAAGTACAATTTTAATCCAAGTGGTAAAAAAGAGAAATATGATGGCAGAAATTTTCAAATCCATTCAAACGCAATCGATCCTACCTAGGTTAGATTAGGTTATTTAAACCTTACCTGACCATTATAATATTATCTTAACCAACTTCAATCCTAAATAGCATTTTTACTTTATGTTTTTATCTTAATCTTATTACTAATTATTATTACGTCTTTACAAAATTCAATCCTAAGCAATGATCCCCCTAAACGACTATTGCTAGATAATGACCCGCCAAAAAGTTCAATCCTAGATAATGACTCGTAACATAGGCTGGGGATCGTTGTCTAGGGTGATCCCTATTATTGGTAACAGGGTTGTAGTATTTGTGCGCTTGGCAATTTCTATGTGTCGCAGGGCTGAAGTCGTCGTCGTATCCACCATTACAAAATCCCATATTTGTCAATGGGGAGATCTTCGATGTTTGGGTTGGTCAACCTGTACTGCGACACAACACCCACATAGTTTAATCTGGTTATTTACAAAATGTTTAGTACATACTCGTATTTCACGAAAGAAACCATATAAATCGACCATAGTTTTAGTGAAACGCCCAATAACTTAGGTGCATTAGTTTTGCCAATTTCATCACACCAATAGAAAATTACTTCAGTCCAAATATATTTATCCAAACTTCAAGTACATTTCGTCCAGTCCATTATCAGGTTACAAGAAGCACATTTCACTTCGCACCTCATGAGTTCATTCTCTTTTATCCATAGCACCGCATGAAGAGAATCTCCAATAGTTTGATTTCATTTTCGAATACGCTACGATCCATGTTTGTTTAGAGCTTATATACTATTATTTGTTTGTATTGTTCTTTTCAATGGCGTGAACCCATATGGTCATAGACAAACTTGTTCACTATTAAATAAAGGATAAGGAAGTTTCAAGCGAATTTAAGTTAGCTAAACAAAGGACATTTTTTAGAAGTTAGACGGGGTTCAAATTGAGCAACCACCTAACTCCTAAACAAGGGATGCTCCAACCAACCACGCTAATACAGAAATACTCTTATCGTGGTTTTGAAGAAGCGAATCGGATTATTTTTAAATGGAACACTTTGAAGAATAGGAGTCCCAGTTTTTTCCATGTGAAGAATAGTATTCCCTTGGGTCAAATGGTACCGCTATTCTTTAAAAGATGGAGTTCTTGAAAAAGACTCTTGTGGTAAGGTTGTTTGGAGTGAAATTATACGGAAGGTATGTATCCCTGTACAATTAAAAAATAGATTACTCGTTGCTCTAGGTCCCGCAATTCTCCTAAACCTCGAAGCCTTATGCCATGATGAAAATAGGCTCTCTTAATGAGTCAGAGCAGATTAAGAATGCTAGGTCTAAATCCTCGTCAATCATAAGAGTTGGGGCTTTTCGGACGAATTCGAACATTCCAGGAACAAATTAGTCCCCGGTACAAGTACTCAAATGTACAAAAGTGAATACTCTTGCAGGAAACAAAACAACCTGATTTAATTGCATTGGGTATTTTATGGTATAAAAACATTATTCATGATTTTAGAATAGCCTACCATAATTTATTTAACCATGTAATTCCCTTTAACCACTAGGATCCTAGAAGTAAGGATGATACCTGGGTGAACTTGTTGTTTCCATGGTAAATTTAACATCACTTTAAAGCATTGTTATATTTAAATTCAGGAAATAATTCATCTATAACGTCAAGGAAATTCATTGAAATCATATCACTGAATTATCTCCCAGTATAGACGTATTTGGTCGGTAATTCGGTAATATGTAGCAGTACGCCATTTTTCATGATCAACTATTTGGTAATGTGTGGCAGCACGTCATTGTTCATGATCAACTATTTGGTAATGTGTGGCAGCATGCCATTGTTCATGATCGACTATTTGGTAATTTGTGGCAACACGTCATTGTTCATGATCAACTATTTGGTAATGTGTGACAGCACATCCTTGTTCATGATCAACTATTCGGTAATGTGTGGCAGCATGTCGTTGTTCATGATTAACTATTTGGTAATGTGGGAAGCACGCCGTGGTTCATGATCAACTATTTGGTAATGTGTGGCAGCACGCCGTTGTTCATGACCAACTATATGGTAATTTGTGACAGCACATCCTTGTTCATGATCAACTATTCGGTAATGTGTGGCAGCATGTCGTTGTTCATGATTAACTATTTGGTAATGTGTGGTAGCACGCCATTGTTCAAGAACAACTATTGTGAATAACATTTATTCAACACAACCTTGCAAGAGGTTGTCCTGTGTAGACTATTGCACTCGGTACCTGGAGGATCAGCACAACATCCTGAACCTACTTCCCCCAGCGGTATTCAAACTAGATTGAGACTCACTGGGCTTTAATCCTTCTAGGTATGTACGTTTTAGCCCTTTTTAACCAATTTCTTTGCAAGCCACTTCTCGTCTATTTTCTTGCCCAAGGACGAATGTTGCAGGCTAGTCGTCGATCAGCGTTCATCCATTCATCCCTGGTAGGGAGGTCTGTTCTCCCATCCCTCTTAACTCGGAATAGGGAGATTGGTTTTAACGTCTACAGTATTCCGCCCCTTTTCTCTTTCTAGCCCCCCACCTCCATCTTTATTTTCCCTATCTATCCTTTAACTCACCCCCAAGGGGTGGATATATGAGGTGAAGAATGGGCACCATTGCCTCATCTGACATCTAGAAGATCGTATGCCCTCCATGCCCCCAGCACCTTCATTTTGCTTTCCAGACTCCACCGGTTGCAGGAGAGTTTTGAGTATATATATATATATATATATATATATATATATATATATATATATATATATATATATATATATATATATATATATATATATATATATATATATATATATATATTTATATATATATATATATTTATATATATATAAATATATATATATATATATATATATATATATATATATATATATAAATATATATATATATATATATATATAAATATATATATATATAAATATATATATATATATAAATATATATATATATATAAATATATATATATATATATATATATATATATATATATATATATATATATATATATATATATTAGAAGAGATCGCATTAACGCGATATATAGCAATACAAAAGAGTAATGATAAACCACAGTATGAATCTGAATTTATTTTAAAACACAGAACTAGTTCCAGGTGTCCCAGCAGCCATTCTCAACTGTGTAATGAAATATGAAGGTGGCACCATCCAGTAAATAAAGGCCAATTAAAAGACGATACAAAAAGAAATCAGAGAAAACAAAACGGGGTAAAAACTAACATTTGACGTTTTTCCGGAACGAAATAAAAGAGTAAACAAAATGAAACCAGAGGAAACAAAACGTGAAAACATAAATATAAATATTAGGCGTGGTTCTGAGGCAAATATTGAACATAATGAAACCAGAGGAAAACAAACTGGAAAAATAAGTATTTGCGTAAAGCCGGGGGCAAAGATAAAGTCATTAGCAGTTGTAACTTCCATAGTCCCTTAAAAGTAGTGATATTAGAAGTAGTTAGCACAAATAACCTATTTAAACCTGTTAAAATTGATCATTATGGTACGAATTAACTTTACTTGTTCCATTTGATCAAATTTAGCGACCTCTGAAGCCTGTTTTAACTCCAGCTGAAACGCTTCCGCCGCCAGCTACGAATCCACCTTTGGCATGAACACCAGCAGTTCGGCCAGGTTTTACGACCGCTGGTCGTACAACGGGAGCAACGTATCCAGCAGATCCTCCACTTGTGTGAACATACGCTCCACCTGCAGCCCCTGCGCTATAGCGGTTATGGTGAATGCCCCGCCGGGGTACACCTTCAACCACCAGAAGACAGCCAAGGAAGAAGACAGCTAACGACGGCAAGATGAGTTTCCTGAAAACATTGTAAGTAGTAACTCAGAGATCTAAAATTATAATTATTTGAACATAATATGTTTATATTATAAACATATCAATTCATACCAAACGTGATGATAAACCCTTACATTATTAATACTTAGATGAATATAATTCAAATTAAGGAGAAATCGCAGTATATCACGAATAGGCTAGAACTAAGTGGGAGTGAAAAGGATCGACCAACTGTTATAAGCAGAAGGTAAGTTGCCAATTCGCTCTTTTTTAGACCCTCAAATTGATTTCTCCATTTCTTGCCATTTCATCGCTTCGGAGAAAGGTCAATTCCTAAGGAAACAAAGAATTGAAGAGTAAACATTCCGCTTTCATTGTATTTGTTTTGGGGGTATTTTCTCAGCTTGGGGCACGGGCACGACGAAGGGATTAATTCTAGGCATTGTCTTTTACTGGGATTCTGAATTCTTGAATATATCTTGTCTTTTCTTCTTTATTGATGATTCCGGGAATTCTGGGGGAAAGACCCCTCTTTAGCCATCTGGAATAGTTAAGGAATAGCTAATTATTCTAGCCTAATTTCTCTTCCTGTATTGATTTTCCTCCTATCTGTTCTTCACGTTTTTCCTTCACTAAGCTCCAAACTCCCGATGGTAGCTGAAAATTTCCTTCCACTTTTTAAATCAAAGAAAATTACAAAGAATATTTATTATAATCACTTTTGCAAGTCTTATTTATTATTAATTTATTCATTTTGTTGTTCCCTCTCATTCTCTGCCGACTGAGTGTATTTCTTCGTTTTCCTGCGGAGGGAAACGAAGAATGTGGATGCTTTCTATCCACAACCAAGGTAATTCAATTCTGCCATGCACATAGAACATATTTTCACTTACCCTAACTGCGTCGCTTTTTCCATGAATCTCTTTTCCTCAACTAGGCATCGATACCTCCTTTGCTTTCCTCATTATCTTTAATTAATAAATAAAAGGAATCTCTCGTTAATATATGAAAACTTACAGTTATGGCCAAAGGTTTTGAGACAAATATATATTTTATTTTTTATTCGCTTTTAAAATTTACATGATACGAATAATTATTATAATATTTAATTAATTTCACGTTTATTAAAGAGTTATTATTTGAAAAATAATAAGAAAATGTACATTCCTTCGCTCAATCCCAAATCCCACTCTGGTCGTGTCCTTGTAGGAGGTGAGTTTCATCAGTACAGTGAGCCTTGGTATTCGATTAAAAATGTAAGCCTATCTCAAATATGGGTTAAGTGAATGATGTTGTGTAATTATAATCTACTTCATAATATTTATTGGTAAAAAAAATGTTTGAAACTTTTCCAATTCCAGAAATGGTTAAATCCAAGGAAAAGCGAGTATCCATTGTTGCTCTGGTCACGAGTAGCCTGAAATGCAACGAGATAGTTGCTAAGGGCATTGCATTAAGAAGCACCATCTTTAGGATCATTAATTATTTTAAATAAAAGTGGTTACACTTCCTGTAAAGAAGTCTTCTGGACGCCTAAGTGCTTCAATGAACGCCAAGATTGTCTCTTGGTAAGGTGCATCGTGTTGCTTCCAGTGTCAAAATTGCTCACAATTAGAAAGAGGTAGATATGAATGCTTCAGCGCGCACAGTCACCGGGGGACTTTTAAACAAAGATCAGAAGTCGAGAAGGGCTGCGAAGAAGACTCATCTCACCAAGCAAAAACTGTGGGATAGGCTCCACTTTTGTAGGAAATATAAAGAATAGAATGTAAAAGACTGGTGCAAAGGGATATTCTCTAATAAGGTCCTTTCAGCTTGTTTGGAGCTTCTGGACGATCCTCATTTGGTTAAGAAAATGGGAGAGCTTTCACGAATCCATGTTTTGGGTTGCTTCTTATCTAAATGAACTGGAGCAATAACAATTTTGCCCAAGAACACAGCTATGAACTTAAAATAGTACCAAAACCTGCTTCATCAGGACCTTTTTCCAACAGTACAAATCCAATTGTGGAATGATAACTGTATTTATCAGGAAAATGGCGCACCCTCTCACAAAATAAAAGCAATAACAAAGTTCATTAGCTCAAAATAACATCGAAATTTGGGGACAGTGGCATGGGAGTGTACAAGATTTGAACCCAATAGACAATTTGTGGAGGATAATCAAACTTTCGGTTTATAAACCGAACCCATTCATTTTTGAACAGTTGCAGGTGCTTATTAAACAAAATTGTAGCCATGTCAATCAAGAAATTATCACAAATTTGGTATTCAGCAAGTCAAAACGAATTAAAGCAGTCCTGAAGAACAAGTATATTGTAAAAATTGGCTGCACGCTCAATTTTTTTATTTATTTCACCTTCAAATTATGATCCAATATACTAAAATAAAGGACAACGTTTGATTAGTTATATTAATTTTATTATATTTAAAGCTATAGTAGTCTCATATTTTTGAGCCATGACTGTAGATACTCGTACATGTGGGGCTCAATATATTTCATTTCTTCAGAGAATGAGTCTTCTAATTTTTATTGAATGGGATTGAGCTTGAGTCATTTCATTTTTCTTAAATTGAATTGAGATTGAGTCGTCTTATTTTTATTAAATGAGATTGACTTTTCTCATTTTTATTAAATGAGATTGAGATTTAGTCTTCTTGTTTGTAATAAATGGGATTGAGAGAGTCTTTTCGCGATTAGTAAATAGGATCTAGATTATTTTTTGTCATTTTTAATAAATGGGATCGAGATTGAGTCTTCTCATTTTTATTCAATGAGATCGTTATATTTGAGAGAAAAATGCACATACAAAATAGCGTTACAAAAAATAATAGTTAATAGTGGGGAAAAAAGTTGAGCGGAGAAGAGAAAGTTTCACAAGTACTAGTAAGAAAAGAAATGGGTTCTCCAGGTACTACCGGAGGTCATATTATTGTATATCTACTTGGTTATTTTAAATCTTACTATATTAAATGGGTTTAGTTCTCCAGGACATACTGGAGGACAAATATTTTACATTTTAAAAATTTCGGAAATTTTTCCATTACAGAGAGTTATATTTCATAAATTACATTAATTTTTAATATATACACCATCACTGTTTTTATTAACTTAACTACTGAATATTGAATGTTTTTATCATTAATTCTTTTAACCTCTGAATTTTAGTATTATTAGACATTTTCATCCTTTTTAACCACTGATTATTAAATTAAATTAATTATCATTATCACTAATTCCTTAAACCTCTGAATTTAAGTATTATTAGACACTTTCTTCCTTTTTAATCACTGTTTATTAAATTAATTCACTTAATCGAGATTGAGATCTAGATTTGACTTTATATTAAATTGGATTGAGAGTAAGTCTTTACTTTCGGATTGAGAGTGAGTCTTTATTTTGTTATTAAATGGGATCGAGATTATTTCTCATTTTTATTTAAGCGGATTGAGCTTGAACCTTCTGATTTTTTTAATGGGATTAAGATTATGTCCTTTCATTTTTATTCAGTAGGATTGAGATTAAGGCTTTTCACTTTTATTAAATGGGATCGAGATTATTACTTCTTATTTTATTAATTGGGATTTGGATCGAGATTGAGTCTTATCATTTTTATTAAATGGGTTGAGATTAGATCTTCTCATTTTTATCAAAAAGAGTTGTAATTGAGCCTTTCAGCTCCCATTAATATGTCGATAATATTTTCAAATATCTCTCCACTTATTCGAAGTTTAACTAGTGGGTAATTTGCCTATTCTTCTCTCCTCCATTTTCCACAATTTTCCTCTATGCATTTCCTCTCTAAATTTCTACCAATAAGCTGATTTATCCTTGCCCATTCATTTAATTTATATTTTTATTTTATCAACTAATTACATTTACTAATTTGACCTTCTTTGGGAATTTTTCCCTCTCATTAGAGAGCTCTGAGCTTTGCACGGAAAGGTCCTGTGTGCACAGCGAGTCCTTTGCTAGAAACGAGACGCCACAAATCCCAATTTGTTCCTTTTGTTTTTCCAGGAATCAATTATGAGGTTTTCTGTCTTGGGCCAGCGATTTTTGCTCAGGTCATCGGTCATTCCCCATTTTATTTATTAATGATGAAATTGGTATTATTATCTAACTTGCTCACGATCTAACGTTTTGGATGAATCACCCCCCCCCCCTCCCTGCCTTTTCCCTTAACTCACGTAAATGAATAACTCTGCCATTATTACAACCTTAGCTTTATATGCCACCTAATATTATCTTTCAAACCTCTGCATAGATCAAGCCACATATTAATTTTAACCAATTCAACTAAAGCGTTAACAAGCCTGTATATGGGGGGAGTCCTTTAAAAGACGACTAAACCAGAATAAAGGTCACGACTTGGAAGCCACATCTGATAAAACTTTTCTACTCGCGCATCAATTCATTTTGTTAAAGGGTGGAGTCGTTCGAGCCTCTCCCATTTAATCAGGTGAATATACGTTAATGTGTGCATCGACAGTGTATCAAATATGTAAAATAAATTTGAAGATGAAACAAGAAGTGGTAATGAATAAGTTTATTACAGATGCTTACATTATGTGAGATGAATATGAAGAGGAAATAAGAGTATGTATGGAATAGAGTGAAAAGAGGATGGTTAGCTGAAATTTGTAGTGGTTGGTGGAAAAATGAAAAATGTTTTCCTCGAAATAATAGCTAAATACCAGAAAGTTTGTAAGAACTACCGGTGTAGGAGGTCTAGAGGGTATTCATTGCTCCTAATATCAACCGCAGCAAGGTGTATAAAGGAGAGGCTGTAATAGTGAGCAAGTGTGGCGGGTGAGGCAGTTAAAGAAGTAAGAATGAGATCGTTTTATGTTTCAAGGGGAAAAACATATACCTAATTCTTAACTATAATTGTTTTGATTAAATCTATATTGCTCACTTTTTGATATGGCTTTTTTGGAGTGACTTCTAAATCACTTAGAACAGCATTCGCCGCCAACCGGTGGTTCGCGAAAACATTTTGATGGTCCGCAGAAAAATTTTGACATTATTTGCAATTTTTATGTTTTGTTAACCCTCTTCAGGCAACCCTGATACAGAGTGCACAGAAGACAGAGAGCCAGACAGCATAGAAAGAGAGAGAGAGAGAGAGCTGTTGGTTGTTGCTAAGCAGTCTTTGAGGCTCTGTGTGTGAGATTAAACAGTCGGCTGTGTGTGTATGTTAATTCGGCTTATAAATCACTTAACACATTGACTGCTACCCGATCTTAATTATTGGCTCTGTAACTTCTAAGAAAGTTATCGAGCAAAACATCCTAATTTAATGATAAATTTAATTTTAATTACAAAAATGGTTTGTTTTCTTAAATTCAGGACATAGACGCGCATGCGCATCATGGCTATGAGTATTAAGTTTTAACCCTAATACCGGTAACATGACCCGAAAGTGCGTCACAAATTTTGGTAATTGTGGAGATTAGGGCTGATTCCTATTATTTTTGGGGGGATGATACTTCAGATTTGGGGCGCACGGTAGGTGGCGCTGTTAGTAAGCTACAATTTCGGGTAACAATATATCTCTTATGGCGTCAAACGGTAGCTTCAGATGAGACCAATCACGGCGTTATATTTTTTTTTGTTGTTTTGGGGATTTGTAACTTTCTGTCTCGTTTATAGTTTTTTCTAAGTTAGGTAAGGTTTCTTGATGTCTTTTATTGTTTTGTTTTTTGTTTTCGTATTTTTTGTTTCGCAGTGAACGATAACAGCTTCTTACTGGCAACGTCGTAGCTATAAATAGAACCTGCTTAGCATTTTTTTCTGTTCTGTTATGGCTTTTCGTGCTCTAGTTGTGCTTCTTCGTTATTCGAATTCGGGTTTATTTTGCATGACCGCGAAAAACTTTTAGATTATTTAGAGGCGCATAAACTAATCAAGAAACCATAAAAGTAAGTATTGTTTGTCATTAGGTTAGGTTTTTAAGCCATTAAAAAGTTGTTGGAGGAAAAAAAAACTGTAAATTCAAGGGGACTGCTCAATTTGGGGGGGGGGGCTGGGGGGCACAGCCCCCCAGTATATACTCATATAAAAAAAAATATAACGCCGTAATTGTTCACATCTGACGCTACCGTCTGACGTCATAAGACATATATTGTAGCCCAAAATTGTAGCCTATAAAGAGCGCCACCTACCGTGCGCCCCGAAACTGAAGTGATATCTCTTTTTTTTTTGTAATTCTAGTGTTTTCCTATAGTTTTGTGTTGATTTATTCGATTCAGACTTTCGTTTCCGTCGAAAATTACTTGATTGGCCATTATTTCCCATCAGAAGTTCGAGGGTGAACGGTAACCAAACCAGCATTCTCCAACGAAAACGGACGTCAAAATCGAACAAATCAACACAAAGAGTAACCTAACCTAACCTGAAAAAATGTTTCGTTAACGAAGAAAAAATATAAACATATTCCCTTTATTTTTAAATGAGGCTTACCTCTCACAATTAGGCCATCTAGCGACAGCTGGCATCGATTCAGCGAATAGCCTATTTGTGAGAGGTAGGCCCTATTTAAAAATAAAGGGAATATGTTTATATTTTCTACTCGTTATTGAAGCTTTTTTTTTAAATACCCACAGGGGATCTTATTCTGGATACTTTAACAAATCCCTTAGTGTATAATTTATAAGTGAGGCTTATCGAACGCGATGCGCAACTGTTGTTTCGAGTTACCCATTCTTCCTTTTGGTGGTTTTCAGATTCAAATGAAATAGGTAATAGACCCATAATGAGTGAGAAAAAGCAAACGAATAATTTGTATTTCTTTAGTAAAACCAAAGATAATATAACTAATGATAATTGTAATACTTCATTTGAGGGAACCCCACGTGGAATCTCTTTAGCAGAACGGAACTTCCATGCGCTGCAGAAGGCCCGGTTAGGCCTAAATTGGTAAGCCTACCCCCCTTTCCCTTCCACAAGCTGTAGCCTCGAACCGTGTCCACCACGATTCACTTTTACACGGGCAGAATACCCTCTGCAAGAAGATTCGAGGCCATTCGAGAGTAGAGCTGTTTCCCGCTTACCGCCCTCCCAACCCCGGGGAGAGCCTCGGACATAAATAGCGTTCGACTCCCATGAAGAGACACAGAGTTGAGAAGTCTCACTCGGCCCCCAGAAGATTTCCCATAGTTCCAAGTCTGGTGCTAACAACAAAGCATGGTGACAGCTGAACTATTTTGTGTATTTGGAATTAGCCCCAGCCAGTGAGGTAATTCCACTTAACGATCGCCACCAAGTGATTTTCCGGACTTCTATCCTCAACTCCTGTCGAAGCCCCCCTTCGTTTGCCCCTTATTTTGGGTGGCCGAAATACTCTCCCCTTGACCGGAAGTTACCCCCCCCCCCCCGTTTTTTTGGAGAACCGTCATCACTTTAACCTCCTGCTCATAAGTTCCGAGCGGCCTCACCTCACGTGCAGAAGACATCCGTAAGCCAACTTCTCTCCCACCTGAGTAACCCAATTGAGTTAATTCCCCCCCCCTCCCCATTTGAATAGTCTCCTCCTGTAATACCTTAAGTTCTAACTTCATAGTCTGATTTATAACTACAATTTCTCCCTTTGTTTACTGATGTGATTTTGTCCGTTAATACTCTGAGGTAATTTTACCCATCAATTCTCTCATTATTTTTATGTAAATAAAATTATATTTTTGTTCATGCCTCATTAAATAACCTTGAGCTTTGCCATTGCCCATTTGTTACCTGACCTCGTTGCACTCTCATCTCGCATTTCAGCCCGTCTAAACTAGCGGTGTTCCGTCCCTTCGTCGGTTCACCTGTAAGTTATCGGCCCCTTTCCCATAGATATAATATGGTATTGATGTAATATAATGTCATACCACGAATCAATGAATCAGATCCTTCACAGACCTAGTCAGGCACCATTAGAAAGACCATTCTAACTGGAGGCGAAAACAAAAAAACTCAAAGTATCAAGGAAATATGATTCGAACCACTGTACTTGAAATTTGGATTTATTCAAGAACGTGGTGGTGAGATGAGTCCACAGCCGCTTTGTATTGCGTGTTCTGAGTTTATCTAATGATTCCATGTGTAGGGGAATCGTCACTACCCCCCCCCCCCCTTCCCCCGTTCACTCGTGATGCAGTCCCAAGGCGGTTATCGCAGAGACATCCGGCCCAGGCATCGGCAAGTCAAAAGCGTAACCACAGCGTGGCACAACTCGGTGCCATGAAAGACCCTAAAGGTCAAAATGTAAGATCTCACCCAGGAGAGTGAGATCCAGTTTCACGTCAAATAAGAAATTGGAGACGTGTTTCTCCCAAGCTCGAAGGCTATCGAGGAGCCGATGTTTGACTTCGTGGGAAAACCCGGTTGGAAAAAGAACTCTCTTGGGGCCGTCCTCAAGCCCCTTCCCCCTTACCACTCCCCCCAGTGGGGTGACGAGGTATAAATGAGGAACTCTGAGGAAAATGGAGGTAGTAACGTCAGTCTCTAGGTGACGAAGTCCTCGGATCCAAAACCGAGCTACCGAGACTGGAGAGGTAGTGTACTTGGCTCGCCAGACCAAGAAGTACCCTGCAAGAGAGGCAGGGCTACCTAGCTTAAGGGGCTAAGAAGAAGCTTATCCTCGAGCTAGTCCCGGGTTATCAAACCAAACGATAAGTTAACTTTGTTAAGTTCAACTTACTCTCGCCAGAGAGACTCCTCATATCCTGGTGCACCTTAAACACCAGGGGTATTCCTCGTCCTTGAGGAATTAAGAAAAGAAGAAGAAAAAGGCTTCCCCTCGAAGCCTTTTTGTTCTCGTCCTTGAAGAACGACCCCCTCCCCGGAAGAACGTGTGGACCCCCCAGCTGCTACCCTAGCCAAAACGACCGTGTAATTTCGCCCATCCACATCTGGACAGACGGCACGCGTCGTGAGTCAATAACATTTCTGAGGCCTTTAAACTCCACATCAGTCCGTAAGCCTAATTCTTATATTATTGTTGTGTGTAGAAAAATTAACCAATTTTTGTGGGTAAACTAATTTAATTAATTCTTGTTTAGGATAATATTCAGAGTATTGCTGTAATTAATGTTTAGATGTTGTGTATTCAATGGTTAAAGTTAAAATATAAGTTTATTTTGGGATTATTTTGCGTTTCTCTCGATTTCCTTACGTGTTTCGGAACGGCTCTGTTCGTTAAGATATTCAGATATCAAAATATATATTAGACACTCTTAGCACTCTTAGAATAGAACAAAAAGGGGCGGGGGCATTCTACGACACACTATTAAAAAAGTGGTGTCAGGTTAGTAGGGTTTTTATTAGAAAAAATTCTACGACACCATGAAACCTTCGAAACTCGGAAGACATTTGTAATCAAAACACCCAGATTCAGCTAAGAAACTACTTGAATATTTTCAAAGAATGCGTGAAAATATGCAAAAGCAAGTAGGTGCTTTAAAAAAAATGACTGTTGAAGATAATTCCTTATTATAGGCTTCTTATCTGATAGCACTGCAAATCGCGAAAAATAAAAAGCCGTATACGATTGGAGAAGAATTAATCAAGCCTTGCACGTTACAAGCCTGTGAAGAGGTTTTGGGAAAGCAGAGGCTGTACAGAAACTGAAAGTAATTCGTAGAGTATGTCTGCTAACACTGTCACGCGCAGAATTGAAGACATGGCTCAACATATTGAAAATCAATTTATAAAAATGGTCAAAATTTAACCATTTTATTCACTTCAACTTGACGAATCTACGCATGTAAGTAACAAGGCACTTATTTTTTTGTGATGGTTGAGTGCGAAGGAAAGTTACAGGAAGAACTACTTTGTTCGCTCAACTTGCTGGGTAGAACAACTAGCTCTGAGATTTTTGAAGCACTTGATTGTTATTTCCTGAAACACGGAATTGAATGGAAAAAATGTATTAGGATATGTACAGACGGTGCCACAAACATACAAAGGTGAAAAATATTAGTCACCCAGACATTTTGTCTACACACTGCATTATACATCGTGAACAACTTGCGGCGAACAAAATGTCCTCAGAATTACACGAAGTATTTTCAGATGTTATTAAAATTATAAATGAAATTCGACACAAAGCGCTCAATTCTCGAATATTTGAAGCACTTTGTGAAGAAATGGATTCTCAGTATACTCACCTTCTTTGTCACGCTGAGGTGAGATGGCTTTCGAGGGCCAAAATACTGACTGTTCGTCCTGCGCGAAGAAATCAAATTATTTTTCCAGCAGCAAAATAATCCGAAATTTCAAGAACTCTTGTCCGACGATGAGTGGATAGCCAGACAAGCTTGCATACCTGGCAGATATTTTTTCGCTGTTAAATGAACTAAGTATATCCTTGCAAGGACAACTTAAGGACGTGTTTGACTACGAGGTAAAGTAGATGTTTTTCAAAATAAAATGTCACTGTGGAAAATCGGTTGGCTGAAGAAGATCAACAAATGTTTTCAAATTTCGATGAATATAATAGAGAGAAGGATGTTAATAGCACTTACAGTCACTGACAGAATTTTGAGGTTGTTATTACCCAAAGAAAAAAGACCTCAGGCATGGCAATATGTGAAGAATAGATCCATTTGCAACAAATATTGAAGATAGCAATTTAAGCATGAATACAAAAGAAAACCTCATCGATCTATCCTGCGGCGAGAGTCTTAAAGCTATATTCCACTCATTCTCATGAACACCTAATTTTTGGCTCTCCATAAAATGTGAATACCCATCACTGAAGGAAAAAACTGAAAATTTTGATTCAATTTTCAACAACATATTTGTACGAAAATACATTTTCATCTGTCACAGCAATTAAGACTCAGTACCGGTCTCGGCTTGAAATAAAAACGGCTCTCCATCTTGCTGTAACGTCATTGGAGCTCAAAATCCATAAACTTTTTCAAACAAGCAGGAACAAATATCACACTAAAAATGTGTAATCCTTAAATAAAATTCAATTATTTTGTAATAATTAAACTATAACTTTGTTATATTTAATAGGTGCATTTCAAATTAATAAAATAAAAGTTCTCTGATTATTATTTTATAAATGCATTTACCTTTTTTTTTAAATCCCTATTAGTGGTCCGCTAGATTTAAAATTATAAATTTAGTGGTCCGCGAAGTCCGAAAGGTTGGCGACTGCTGACTTATAATATACTTTAAATTTCAATCTGATTTATATTATTCCCACATATAATTCAGTGTACGGATGACAATTCTTTTGCGTTCACATCTATTCTTGACGAATAAACAGAAGAACTCGTTAGTTCTTAAATTTCTTTTTAACTATTTTATTCTAATTTAGCAGTTGAATATTAGCCAATAAAGTTTTTCCTTGCCATTTCCTTTGCTATAGCACGATGATGACTCAATCGCATTGTTTGATATTGGGTTTTCGAATGATATCTCAGCGTTATATTCATTTGAATGAAAGAAGCCGGCCTCCAACAGGGCAGGGAAGAATATCCTTTGCGTTTCGGTACATAAGGCTTTTTATCTCATTTACGATTTTCGTAGGAACACATTCCCCTCGAAATGTCGAAGGGCAGAGAGTTTAGTCAAGTCAGAGTTCTTCCAAGTTTCCAGTGCACTTAATTTAAGTACAGAAAATACTTTAAGTAACGCCTGTCTCAAAAGACGATTCAAATCACGTGCATTTTCTTACCTCTGAACCAGAAAGAGCAACACAGAGTTATTGTACAGCCAGTATGAAGCCATCTTTGAAATCAATTAAGTTCTGGGCGACAAGTTAAAGTACGCACACACAATTTTCTACTTTTCACCGCCAACTGCTGCGATCGGGTGCGATTTAATCTTGTTATCTCTAACTACGAGAGGATATGAGGACCTCAATCAGGCGTTAATAACGCGCACTACTAACTCCAAGCGCCAGAGTATACGGCAGCTCCTGACACTGGAGGAGTTTGCCGACAGGATCCCCACATAGCTTTCATGTGCAATGAAGTCTTTTGTTGATTAACTTAATGGTTCAATCAGCGACGATCTCCTTTGGGGGTATTTTATGCAACGGCTTCCACCACAGATACAGTAGGTGTTGACTACCCTACCCTCAAGAACTTTCGTAGATTAGGTATCTAAAATGGCTAAGAGCCTCCCATCCCTTAGTTATGGGCTTCGGGAGTGAATACAGATAAGGCCGTCTTCTACGTGTTAGCACAGTCACCAATACTAAGTTTCTGATGGATTTTTGGGCATCCATCAGCGTGGTGCCATTGATTTTTTTCTGAACAAAAAAGGACATCTCATTCTCTTAAAATCCCTGCAAGATGATGGAAGGTATGACGAGAGTTGTGCCCCTGCTGGAAATGAAACTTGGAGGAACGATACACCTTTCCGATCACAGTGCCCCATGAGAAATTGGTGCGCTCTTTCGGTTAATTTTTTGCACAACACCAATTTGGGTGAATAAACCCAGCTTTTGGGGAGACAGAGAGTACAGTCAAGTCGAATTTAATCCCAGTTCCGAATCTACTTTCTTTAAGGGCCGAGAACACTTTAAGTATCGCTTGCATCGAGATACGTCTCCATCTTCCCGCATCCTAAAGTAAATGTCACCACGAACCGCGCAACTCTCCTCGTCGACTAGCAACATCTCATCAAGGTCACCTTCTCCAATCAAAGTCTACTCTTCCAATCGAAGCAAGTTTTACAAAAGCGTTTTTTATTTAACTTGATCGACCTCAAAAAACGTTCAATTCACTTCGCTCGTTATCACCTACTTCATCATATGGTAAAAAAGCAAATTTATAAATTCCTATATAATTACATTGTTTCCACAGTATCTAGAGTAGAGCCATATATTCAGTGCAAAGAATCTTAAATTACTTCTTACCATTTTACTTGCATATTCAAATAATATCATTTGATTAGTTATTTATTGTGCATTTTAATAAAGCACAAAAAATCTCTTTCCTTGTTATCCTCCAGAGTAAAGATTATACATTTAACGTCCACAGAATTCGCTCCAAACTGGTAGTCATGGCAATTAAGGCCATGACGTTTCAACACCCATATGATTCCAACCGAGCAGGCTTCATGTCATAGCGTCCGCAAGCACAATTGCTTTTGGCCACACGCTCCATCACACTCGATCATTTCCACACATACATAATTTTTGTAGTAGGTAATAACGCCAAATATTAAGCATTAAATTTATTATTATTATTTAGAAACAGGCAGGTAAAATAACGGGGTCATCAATACCAGAAACAATTTTAAAGCAGAAGATTCGGAAGAAATTGGTAAAGTTGGAGATGAAAATGTGGAGAAACTGCATAGCTCGATTAGCCAAAAGAAGATACTACACGGAGCAATAGATACAGAGAGGACGCACAACTCTCCTAAATCCTTCTCAACTCCACAAAGGGCAAAAAAAAAACATATTTTTGTGAGCCTTTGGGATCATTTCCTTTCCAATTTTAAGTACTCATCCAATCATTGATTTACTATTACGTCTCACACTCTTACTTCCCCACATTTTCTTTTTATATTTGACCAGCTGCTCTTTATTTGTGCCCTCCTCCTCCTCCATTAATCCTCGAAAACTATGAGAGAGCAAATCCGATTGGAGTTATGTCACCTTCACGTGTGTTTGATCGCGAGAAATGGTCAGTTTGTTCTCGCGAGGTTATTGCTTGGTTTCAAGTAATAAAATTCACGATAAATGCTCGAGCTAAATTAATATTGGACTAGTAAATACCGAAAGCTAATTGATTACAAGCACAAACATCCTAAAGACTTAAGTCTTCGGTCGTTACCAGACCATCATATTTCTCTCGGCTTCACTTTGCCCAGTTCGACCGACGTTTTGAAAATTAACGTAAGTTGATAATTTGGGTCTAACAAAGCAGAAAGGATTAACCCAGCAACGGATTATTTAATGATTAAAATTAGGAACATGATATAAAAAGATAAAATAGAATGAATAGAATGGTTACTTGGTAGTTTACTTTTGTATCACACCCAAACTGTTTAATCATATAAAAAAAAATTAGGAGAAATGAAAGGACCTGATTTGACATGCAAGTAAAAGTATATTCAAGGTTAATAATCAATCATGTGTGTAGTTAGTGCAGAAGAAACACCTCTTAGATAATATTTGAGACGTTCATCCCATATTATCTTTGTCTGTGTGTATATATATATATATATATATTCAGAGTAATCGGGAACCAAGTGTCTCATAGTATCCGAAGTAGAAATTAAGGTAGTGATTTGTCTGGTTGATTCCGATAACGAACGAGATTCTTGCCTCCTTATTTGTGGTCAGATCGAGTCCTAAGGCATGGTAATTACACTATAGAATTCTGATTTTATATAAATAAAGGTATTAATCTCTCTAACAACATTTTTCTTTATATTTTTATTTAATCGATTATATGGTAAACGATGCATTTAGAAACAACTTTAGAGAGCTCTACATCACACAACCTTTGTCCTTTCCCTTTCTTAGAGGCAGATATTTGGAACCCAAATTTAGCAAGCCCTCAATACTCCAAGTCTTACCATATCACTATTTCAGTCAAAACGTGACAGTTTCTAGTTGAGGCAGCAAATGATAATGTACGCTGCCTTTTTCGCCTTTTTCGCCTTTTTCGCCTTAATCGCCAACCACGGTGAATCGGAGATGGCCACCTTCTTGAACATGGCCAGATCTTTTGTGTTTAAGGTAGAAAAAGAACTGGTTTCTAGGAGGAACCTGACATGCCCGAACAAGAGAAAGAACCCTTCTCAGGTGTCAGACATCGGAAGGAGGAATAAGTTCATTCACTAGGTCCAGGAAAGCATCGCCGTCGACAGCTCTTGTGAGGCCTGTGGAAACCACGTGAGTTACATTAGACTTTTATGCCTCCCACACAGCGCACGCGTCCCACAACTAGCTAGTTGAGTTAGTTGAGTGCCTGTCAACCAACTGGCTAATTGAGCGAACATCTACCAACTGTCTAGTTGAGTGCATATCTACCAACTGGTTAGTTGAGCGAACATCTAGCAACTGTCTAGTTGAGCGCATATCTACCAAGTGGCTAGTTGAGAGACTGTCTATCAACTTTCTAGTTGAGCGCCTGTCTAACAACTGGCTAGTTAAGTGCCTTTCTACCAACTGGTTAGTTGAGTGCATGTCTACCAACTGGCTAGTTGAGCGCCTGTCTACCAGCTAATGTATGATGTGACAAGAGTTCAGTCTTCAAGGGAGATGAGCGTATAGAGGCAGATTATGCCATACTCTTAGATCAAATATTAGAAAAGCACGATCATTCTTGCATCACAGTCGACAGCGAATGGCAAGCGAACGAGAAATAGGGGAGCAAATTCAGAACGTAGAGTTCTCATAGGCTGGGATAAGCTCAGTGAGGAAGAGAAGTTGGAGGGTTTTGCAATGATCAACCAGTGTAGATGTCAAAGCAGGGGTGATGAACGAGTGAAACGTCGCCGGTGAAAAACACGAGTTGCAAAGTTTGAACAAATTGAATGGATTAAAGAGTAGAAACTTGGGGTCCAGCGGAAATTGATTTTAGTTAATCAAGGTAACGAGGTAACGAAAGCGTGGTCAAAGTGGAGTAGATGCGGTTGCGATTACATAAAAAGCAGATAGATTATTTGCAAACAATAGCATATGTGCTACAAAATCGGCACACAGAGTACCACAAATAAAACACAAGTAAAGAACTGCCTTTCTCAAAGACAAGGATTAAATAAGACACTATAAACCGCCACTGCGGTCTATAGCGTAGTTAACTTGTAATCATGAGCAAACTGTTAAAGTTTTTCGGTTTATCAGAGGCACGAAATTCTGCTTAACCCCCACCCCCAAGTCAAGATCAGTCGAAGACTTAAAGGTATCATTATCATTTGCCTTAAAGAAGAGCTCGTAAGAAAGGAATCGCTTTAGAGAGTCACCTGGAAGAGAATTTAAAAGGGGTAAATAGAAAACAAGCTAAAAAGGTGACGTGTTGATTCTAGGGAAGCTGAACTACCCATATAAGTTCATTTACAGGAGGATAAATGACTACCCACTTATGGCACGCCTTTACTCACTTAACTAAATATATCCTATATACTTTGGTCAGTCCAATTTACTTGCTACGGATACAGGTCTAGAGCAAGTTGGGCAACCCTTGGCACTTGTGCCAAACGTGACACGCCAAAGACTTCTTACCGGCACGCGAAGCCAAATTCTCCCTTTAAAAAGAACTAAATAAATGTATCTTCCATTTTTTTATATTACAAACCATTATAAATTATGTCGTCGGTGATGCAGCAGCAGAAGTCTCATTTATGGTAAATATCTGCAATTTTCTTTCTCTAGTTTGGTTTTGTTGTTTTATGCTAAAAATGGTAAAGATTCACTTCTCCATTATAATTTACAGTTTTTTAAGTTAAATAACGATGCTTTCTCCGTGCTTTTTAAGCATAATTATAAAGGAAGTAAGAATCAATAGAAGAATATCTTTAATTTTATATCCTTTTATTGTGTTTTAGAAAGTAAAACAATAAAGAGATTGGGCATTGTAATTACTGGCCGAATTTGGCACACATACTTAAAAAAGTAGCTCAACCCTGGTTTAGAGTGTAAAACAGTGTCTACCAGTATAATTGTAATTTTCACACACAAAAAAATTCATTACCACAAGATTCTATTTTTAAAAATATTTTTGCAGAATTGAAGAATGATGCTATTTTTGTTCGTTCTGTATGATCATATGTATAGACAAAGCTAAAAATGATTACACATGTAAATTGATTGCAGAAAAATAGTGTCATATGATCATAACTAAATGAACTAGCCAAGAACGTTTGTCATTCATCAACCGATTGTTCATTATATGCAAAACGTAACAGCGACGAGCTTAAATATGCAATGCTACCATCAAAATCAAAATATAATAGTAAGCTACAAGAGGAATTGCGATCATCTGTAAATGAATAAAAATGCCTCTTATTTTGATGTAACTAGATCATTAAACATTACACAACGTTCGTAGGAGGTTAAACTTATAAATTCAAAGAAATATAATTACCAAGCGATTTTGTCCATATGTATAAATAATAAAATACATACGTTTATACATATCCATACACACTATCATTCGTCTATGTTATCGCATGGATTAGAAAAGGCCTTCCCAGGAAGATACCACCAATTATAAATTTCGGCGAATAATTAAGATGTTAAACTTGGAAATAATCCGACCTCATTGTTCGTCCTCCTTTCGACTGTTGTTTTGGTCTCTATGGAAAAATATAAGATTTCTTTCGTTCACCTTCTTAATTTTTTTATCTACCTAGCAAACTTCCTTTGTTCAACTATCCTAATTTCTTTTTTCCATCTACCCTAATTTCTTTTGCCAACCCATTTTAAGTTCTTTTATCTAAACTTTTATCCACCTATCCTAATTTTTGGCATTCGCCTATTCTATTTTTTGTCTATATATCTTCATTTCTTTTATTAACCTATCCTAATTTATTTTATTAACCTTTTTAAACTTTTAGCCACCTATCCTAAATTCTTTTTTCCACCTATCCTAATTTCTTTTATCAACTTATCTTAACCTTTATCCACCTAGCCTAATTTTTTCACCTATCGTAATTTCTTTTTTCAACCTATCCTAATTTATTTTTTACACCTATCCTAATTGCTTTTTCCACCTATCCTAATCTCTTTTATTAAACTATCTTAATTTCTTCTTGCAATACGCTCCACCCATTTTAAACCTTTAGTTCCTTACATATGTATAGATATGGAATATTTCGACATGAAAGAGAACTCCAACGAAGTAATCATTTATTACTCTCTCTAAGGTGAAAAATGCTACAACAGAAGGGAAATAACGATGGAATGAGAGAAGTTAATCAAAAATATTAATTGCAAAGGTTTGAGTTGCAACGAACAAAGAATTCTCCTGTGGCCTAGTAAAAAGTGAATGCATGCTAAAAATAGCCTCGTATTAACATTGAATATTAATAATAAAAATTAGGGATTTGGGTATGGCGTTCTTTAAAGCTACTGGCCGCCACAGAGCGCTTGTCTGCCAACTAAGAAAAGGGACGTTGTGCACACCAACAATTGTTATAAGCCTGCAATTGATTGTAATGGGCCTTAAAATTTAAATAAACACCGCGAATAGGCACTATATTCGTCGGTGTTGGGCTCGTTGCTACATCCCGGAGTGAAGTAAAAGTGAGATTCTACGTAAGGTAACATCAGCCTACGACAGGAGGCTCTAAAGACTCGCGTCCCTACTTTGCCAAGCAAAGGTCTTCAGAGAAGAAGAAAAAAGCGTGAGGTGAGAGGAAATGGCGATGGTAATCACTGAAAGCAGAACATTTATGTATCAAAACCTTGCTGTGAATTGTGATCCATTGATCGACGTGGATTCAAGTCGAGATGACGAAATGAGACTTCTGCTAGAGTCCCGCCTGTGGCAAATGACCTGACGTATCGCGATGTTGTCTAGACAAGCGCCGAAATCAGATAGGGCAGCAGCGTTTATAATAGTGGCCTGTGTTTGTAGTCTGCGATTAGCAGTGACGGGATTGGATGGTAATTACGCCTAGGCAGAGAAGGGCTGGCTTCACCCAGCAGGGTGGGCGATATATTTTTCTTAATTTTATAACCCATCATAGTAACAACTAACAAAGTCATAGCCTCCGCAGTTTCCAGTAATTAAACGTGTGGTCAGTCTAAAAGCAGCTGTTTCTGTTTTTCTTATAAGTTGCCTTTGCTTGTACAAATATATTTGTTTGACCTTATAGATCCCTCTCCCTCGTGATCGACTGCTACGTACATGCATATGTGAGTGCGTATTTGTTTTTATCCAAGTGTTATTCAGGCAGCACCATGTTTTGCAAAGGTTCAGCTACAATCGGATTTTTTATCCTTCGAGAAGTTTACGTGTGTGATAGAAAATGCTCCGTCAAACGAATTTAACTTCTACTTTTCTAGTAGGTGTAAAAAAAGTCTTTTCGATTGTGTGCAGGTGCGTCGAGATGAAAGTGAGAAGAATCGAGATCTCTGTTCTCCTGCCTACTGCCCACAACGAGTTCGACGTCGCCAAGCGGCTCAATGTCAGCGGCTAATCATCTACAGAGTTGCAGAGAGTCTCAAAAACGGAGAATACCTAAAAGATTGACTGCGTTTAGGCAGACCTCAAGTTATCAACGGCTTGGCTAATGAAAAGGCTTTCAAACGTAATCCAAAGCTCAAAAATAACTGCTTTCGAGAATAATCATATCTCGGTGGCCACGGCGTCCAGAGCCATTAAGGAGAAGGGCGGCAAAAGCTTGGAAGATATGCATGGAAAGGTCTCTGTTCACCGACCTTATGGGAGAACAACGTCAAAAGGGCTTTCACAGACTTCCCAGCAACTAGAATAGTCATATCAATCGAATTTTCGTTTTTCTTATGTAAACGCTCTATGGTCTTCGATCCCTTATCAACAAACAGAACAACCACGTGGTAAGCTTTGGCTCGGATGTCTCGAGGTCCGCTACGTATCCACGACCAAGCACGCGGTCTCTGTGATGACGCTAGGCGTCGTGGCTTCCAATGGTGAGAAGATGCCCCCGGTGTGGTTCGAGGCCGGTTACAGGCTCATAACGGCCGATTACAAGGACATCTTAGCCACAAAATTTATTCCCTGGGTGAGAAAAATCACAAAGAAGGCGGACTAATTATTTTAACAGGACGGTACCCCGGGCCACACAGCCTAATAGTACCGTGCAAGAGTGGTTGGGGTCGGACATGAACTTCTGGTCGAAGAAATTTTGGCCGCTGCAGTCATCTAACCTAAATCCTATCGACTAGAATATATGGGTCCATGCTAAAGGTGAGCCTTGCAAGGTCCGCCACAGCTACGTCGACGAGCTGAAATCTTCCGTAAACCGCGTGTGAGGCAGCATCAGGAAGAACTTCGTCCGCAACGTGTGCGTGGCCTTTAGCTCTTGCCTGGAACGCGTGTTCGCCGCCCAAGTGGCTACATTAATTAATATTACAATTTAAACACACACACACACACACACACATATATATATATATATATATATATATATATATATATATATATATATATATATATATATATATATATATATATATATATATATATAAGAAAATAAGAATTGGACGCGAATGAGCAAATGAGACAAGAAACCAGAGGGGTTTTTTAAAGGCAAGAGAGAAAGACATTAGAAGAATCCAGAATCAAAGGCAGCAGAGGGTGGCACAGTGAAGGCGATCCTTTTACCGAGAAGACAGAAATAACGCCAGGGAAAAAAGAGGTTTGAATTTCTGGCCGGAACTTGAACGCGGGTCTGCTGATTGCCGGTCAGATGCTTTACCGCTAAGCTACCAGGCACAGTAACTAATTTGTGAGCGGGTAAGAGCATGTGGTATTAAAATTCCTTGGAAGTTCATAGCTTAGGGAGATACTGGGTTTGATGGGGTAACGCTTTGGGCGAAATATAGTTACTGTGCCTGGTAGCTTAGCGGTAAAGCATCTGACCGGCAATCAGCAGACCCGGGTTTGAGTCCCGGCCAGGAATTCAAAACTTTTTTCCCCTGGCGTTATTTCTGTCTTCTCGGTAAAAGGATCGCCTTCACTGTGCTACCCTCTGCTCCCTTTGATTCTGGATTTTTCTAATGTCCCTCTTTCTTGCCTTTAAAAAAACCCTCCAGTTTCTTGTCTTATTTGCTCATTCGCGTCCAATTCTTATTTTCTTGTACTATATGTATTTATAGTCAGCTACACCAGGTTTCTGCATCTTTCTTTCTGTCTTTCAAATAAAATTTGTAGTTGCTTTCTTTATATATATATATATATATATATATATATATATATATATATATATATATATATATATATATATATTAAAACAATAAAAACATGCCTAACTACCTCAAAACTATCATTGTGAGTGTAACATGAATTTTGCATAAAAACATAGTTCTTGAGACCGAGGCTATCAAAAAATCACAAAATTTTTGTCTACAAACCCAGCTAGCCAATGCAATACAAGTCGATGGCTGCTCTCCAGGTTAATCATATAAGATGTTGGCAGTATTAAAGATAGCCATAGATAAATGACTCTTGCCAAACATCCATGAAACACACGTTTTTATTTCGATACAATAGTTCTTCTATTTCTATCACATTCATTTTATTAAGAATAAACTAGTACATTCGTAGACTTATCGATCTCAACAACAGACTGAAACTGCATATATAACAAAAGAGACCGGCTCTATTAGTGGAGATCTAAACTGTAACTGTATTGAAAATGTGTCCTGATTTAGTTTAATACAATAAATATTTTTATTTTCTTATGAATTCATACTTCAATACTCTTCCCACCTCCAATACAACATATACCGTTATATAATGAATAAAAGCCTTCGAAGCAACTGGATCTGCATCATCCGAATAGTCTAATTCAAGTGGTCTTTCAAATTCATTCTCGTTTATATAGATACTGAGGCGATTCCAATTGTAAGCTATAAATTCAAAAGGGTAGCATCATATCTACCAGAAAATACCGAATAGTCAAACATAGCAATCACCATCCGCGTAGGTATTATCCCCATGAAGAAATATATTATCCACAATTTTCAATGATATTCCATTCACAATTGTAAAATAGCGAATACGAACTTGTTTGATAGGGTACTTAGCGTTTGATGTAAGCAACCTATTTTCCATCTCCAGATGAGTTGATGCTGAAAGGCGGACTTTTCTAAAGGTAAATGAAACTCTCTAATAATTCTATTTTAGCGTCCAAAGATGGTCTGGCTTCTAAATAGTGTAAATGAATGTGGTACTGGAGATAACCTTAGGTCTAGTGAGACTCCATTCATCAGTAGCTTATTTTGCAAGAAGAGATCGGTGTGTAGTCTTCCATATACTTCAATTAGTTTTCCCTCGATTTGCTATATTTCTTTTCCATATTTTTTTACTAGAGTAATATCTTGCAGTGGAAAGAAATGTAGATTTTTCTTCTTCTGTATATTTCAAAAAAGTCTCTAAATATGAACGATAGGGGTAATTATTTCCTATGGAATTTACAGATGTTTCATTTGAATAAATGTTAACATTGCTTAACAAAGTGTAAAGAATATTATTTTTCTGAAAAATATTCTTCTCATCTTTAAGTTCGTTGCTGTTTGTCTTCACAATTCTTTCTTAAATATAAAGATAAACCTAACTCGAGTATATATTATACTGATACATAATATTCAACCAGATCATAATATTCAACCGGAGTGAGGTTGAAAGAATGTGAATTTTTCCCCTTCAACCTTTCTTATATAGATATAAATTGATCTCAAGTGCCCACAGCTTAGATTAAGATAGTGTGGATTATTAAAATTTATACTAAATGAACCATCATTGAAAGGAAGGTGAATAATACTCAGCAGCCTCGACTGCGTCCATCCTACTACCTGATAGTCTACAACGTTAGAGTAAATGTAACATGATCTCGGATGAGATATAAGAGGAGGAAAATCTATGTTAAACGTTATACAACGATTGAAATTGAGAATATCATCTCTGATAGATCTTTTCATTACCCTGGAAAATTCCTCCGACAGCTGAAATAATAGATTTTCTTTCCTTTTCACTTTGAGCAATAAACGTGAACTATACATTAAAACATATTCAGTAAATATTTTCTTTATGAGCGCTTTTTCATTTTTATAATACCCTGGGTCTATCCATATCTCACCATAAGCATAGTCGATTCCTTTTATTTTTGTTTCATTTCCTCTTGTCATTATAGTATTTGATGCATCATTATTCACTTCCGACATTTTCCAGAAGGCTTAGTCATATCATAGATATTCCCTGTAAATTGAAACTCACAAAGCCCTACTTTATACTGACTGTGGTCTGTGATAATGGATTTGGGCAATTCAACTCTATAGTCAGACATGGTATTTTGAGGGTAAACATCCATGGAGGATGGGGAAGGAAGGATGACATAAAAACACTTTGATTCCATCTTCACAACTGATCAAAACTTTCCTTATCTCCTACCTTTATATATAATTACACGAATGCATGTGATCAAGGTTGATGGGTGATATAACATGCCTTGACCTATGAGTTAAACGACTAAGGCTACCCTTGCCACTTTACTAAATATAGCTTGTTTTTTCGATGTCCTTTCACTTTTATTATCCTGTCCACTATATATTTCTTACGGGAGTCAAACTTAATTTTCTGTAGTACTGCCTTAAACACGGCACCTTCAATACATTTTCCATTTAAATCTTCAATATAATATAGGTCTAATACATTCTAAATTCTATATATCTTGTAGATTTCCTTACTCCACCCTGCCTCGTATCCTTTTTTGAATTGCTGAAAACGCGAGAGATTCGAACATAATCACCGATCTTAAAAATAAACCTCTTTTCTTTACACTTTGAATGGTGTGTTTCCAATCATTCTATGTCGAGAATTATTATACGCGATTGCAAAATCATCTAACACGTCGATGTATTTCCATGTATTATTGTAGATAAAATATCTGAAAAGTCTTTCATCTATTGTTCTTTGTACACTCTACAAGACTAGCTTTGTTTAGTGAGTGAAAATGATATACTCTGATATTATATTCGCTCAATAAGCATCTCATCTTCTTTCCTTTAAATTCTCGTCCATCATCAAAACATATGACGCGTTAGGTGGAAGAAAGGCCTAAGCCACATAATTTGAAATTGCGTTTTTGAGGAATAAGTTATCCTTATAACTTAGATAATCGTTATACTAAATATTAGAGTCTAATTTGAACTAATTCATATCCAAATTTCAGTTTCAAATTTGCCATACTAAGACGTGCATGTCAAGTAGAATACTCCTGTGCGTCTAAAATCCGCCTTCTAGTTTATTCGGTAAAACAGGACATTTCAATTAATTTTCACTGTATAAGTGTGCGATAACTCTAATGCTTCTTTGAATTTACTTTAGAAATTTTACATACTTGTATCAAAGTTAAAGATTTTAACAATAAAAGCCCTACAAGAATGAATGGTAGGAAAAGAACTAAAAGCCCAGAAGTGTGGAAAAGACAGGTGGCGAAGCGTAAGAGAAATACTGGAAATGAGTACCTAATTCCTTCTGCAAACAAGGTTGTCAAGGAACGGGAAATAGGAACATCATGTAATTGTAAGAAAAAACGTTTTGATAAAATTGGAGGTTTTGAGAAGGTTGCAAAAATATCCGAGTCGTATTGGAGAATTGGTTGCTACAATGAACAGAATGGTTACATACAAAGATTTATTGTTAGAGAAACAGTGAAACGAACTTACACAAAAACTGAAAAGAATCGCAGCAACGCAACATTCGTGTACAAAGTTATGTCAGAAAATGGTCTCTATCCAATCTGTAAGCAAGCTTTTCTTAGCATCCATGGTATAACAGCGAAACGCGTGAACCTCCAAAAAACGGCAAAATCTAGATACAAACTTTGGAAGTCTCTCCTGAAAATTTGAAAATGTGGCTTCGACCCTTCTTCCACCTAACGCGTCATATATAACCTGAAATCCATCTGGTTTCTTCTATGATATATCGTATAGCATTTGACACTACCTTATACGTCTTCTCCTTTAAAGGAATTAACCAGGGATATATAGAATATAAGTCAATTGCAAAGAGTATGTAGCATACATCATAATTACAACTTTGAAATATGTGCATTATATTGAAATCTACCTGCCAAATCTCATTGAAACCTTGTGATTTTACGTGTTTTGTCTTGAATCTTTTTCGCACGGGTTTGTGCAGAGTATAAATATCTAAACCTGAGTGAACTCTTTCCACAACATTTTTTTAGCAATCTTTTTTACAGATTGATATAGTCCATTTACCCCCACCAAAAGATGTCGGCAGATTTGAGGATGTTTATAAGCGTAACAATCGGCGTTTCATTTTAAAGTGAATATCTGATACGTTTACACTTTTATATAACTATCCAATAAAACACATCTTATATTAAAATCCAATTTTATTTTTGATCTAGGATAAAATGCATAATTTCAATTAGAATTTTATGGATGTACGCAACCTCATTACTTTGTACACATTTACCGAGTCTCTGAATCAAAAGAGTTGGGTTAATTCGACCAGGAAAACGGGATTTAATATGCAACGGCTAAAAATTATCAATGTGTATTTTTAACCCAACTTTATAGTTTCGAAAATGAATATCAGAAGTTTTTTATATGAACTAGAATTTGAATAAACATATTTGTTAAAGAATCATGCTTCAATGAAAATTATTTTTGTCTGGAGTGAAGTTAAACTCTTATTGCAAGTCTTGATGGCTGGTTACACTCCATTATCTGGACTTCCATGATGAGACTGATCGATAGATAGATATTCTAATAAATTATCTTTACGCGTAATGGTTACATAATCGTAAAGATCCCTGAGGACAAATTCTTCCACAAGCTCGATAGTGTTCCCTCTATGTGGAGAAAACAATGAAACTCATCATACGGCATATTTGTTTTTATATACACATTTTCTGTGATGGTAGGGTGAAGTTTTCGACATTCATTGAGTCCATCGTTAAATTGAAGATAGCAAGAATCAACCGCATTCTGCAAACATTTCATCTGACGAGGAATTTGATAAAACTCGCCTTCAAGTTTAGAAAGTATTGACTTCATACTCGTTGTACAGGGGTAATTTTTCTATTTAAACATATGTATTGCCCAAAACACCCACTAAAACTCATATTCACTAAGGAATAGTTTATCGTTATAGCGAGGTCTTCTGTAGATATTTTTAAAGATCACTCTAACATAGACAGATTTTGTTCTAGTATTCTTCAAAAGGCTGAATATATTAATTTTATATTCTTGTTCTATAAATTGCTTCACCTGGAATCAAGACATAGTTTCTTACGCCTGAGCATTTGAGTGAATCTAGAGAGACAGTGTGTTTCAAAGTCCGATAGGATAGGGTTTCTTTGACGCGATTTGAATATTCATGTAATGTCTCGTATTAGCATAGTAGCGGAGTTGCCACTTAACTCTTTAGATATATTTAATTGTTCCGTCTACTTGCCACTTTTCATCGGTGAAATTGATTAATAATTCAACCACTTCCTTAGTTTTTGCTGTTGGCGATAAAGAGAACTACAAGGTTTGTTTTCGCGACCCACTGCGCTTGATGTATAGCAAATTGTTGTGTGAGTAATATTTTATAACTCTTTCCGACGTTGCAAGTTTTGTTTATAATAGATTTAGAGAAATTAGAAAATATTAATTTTACTCTTACTTCCTCCCAAAGGTGGGTGGTAATCTTTTACACGTTCTAGCTAAATCATTGAGTAGGGCAATAATGTTAGATTGTGAAACTCTTTACCATTGATGGTAATCAGCCTATCATTATATCAACTGAATCCCTGTGTATTTTTTATTGTCTGATAATTTAATCTACCTCTTTCACGAACACTAGGCTCCAGTGTTCCCAGTACTTCATCTATATAACCGTTTATTTGATCCTTGTCATTCTCATTAACTTTAACGGTAGATGGGTTCACAATCTTATCGTACTGTTTTAAATAGTTTCCAACGTGTTCTGGTAAAGTATAATACGTCAATCTGGTTGGATGTATGATATATTTAGTATACTAGTCAACTCTCTCTCCAAAGATAAAAGTCGTTTTTGTGGTGGGATTAAGTTTAAGGGTACTTCTCTCTCTTTTTAGGGATAAACAATATTTTTTTTTATCTTAGAAGGTTGGAGAGGATAGGTGCTAGAACATCGAATAAGATTGGTAGAAACGTTCCATATATCGAATCTGCAATGGCTTCGGGAGAGTGATTATCGTGTAAATATAAGTTTTGAAATATAAGTTTTCCTTGATCGAACGCGAGCAGAGATATAGGATCGTCGCATTCGCAGCTACAGAGGATGAACGCAAATTCCAATTACTTTATCGACCAACATATCCTGAAATATCAGCCCCACTCATATTTATTGGTCTTGAAAGTGAAACCTACTATCCAATTCGACACATTAGTGAACGTATATTAAATAAAAAATACTTACTTTTAATATGTTTTTCTTGCTATACGTTTCATGGCAATGTAACAGCCCATCTAAAAGATTGTGAAGGAGTGTGCAGTTAGTGTCTTAGACATTGTGATAGAGAATTGGAAGTCGAGAGATTTTATGTGATAAGGACAATCAATCACTCTACAACCAATCGTGTTTTAACACGTACAGGAAGCTTCATACTTGTGCGATGATTTGTGTGCATTGTAGATGTAATCATATAATCATGCACGGTGCAAGCAGAATGAGACGACACAAGTGGGAGAAATTGTTCTGTTCTAAATGCTATATATATTATAAGGCGGATGGAGCAGAGCATAGGTGTTGCATGAAGAGGTGTAAGAATTCGATGGTCAAGAAATGGAACGCCGTGTATTATGACATTGAAATCTATAAAAAAAGTGGGATCATTTATACTTTTTCCTTATATATTGATTATGAGATTGACAATGAGGAAGAAAGTTCCATCCTCATTGTCAAAACAGTTCTTGCATTTATTATATGTTTCATCTGAAACATATAATGAATGCAAGAACTGTGGTCCACGAACAAAGATTTTGAAAGAGATGTTGAAAACACCCTTTATAAATGAATTGTTACGAACAAGGGAATCGAAAGAAAATGTGAAAACCTTTAATGGCACATAATAATGCCAAATTCGATGACAATTCATATATGACGAGTTGCTTCAATATTTTAATCCTGATCTCTACTACTCTTCGAATCCAATGAAGCGGGGACGAAAAATCTTTAAGACAGAGCTCTTTCATGAACTAATCTTTAAGGATACATTCTTATTAATGCTCTCATCGCGAAAAAAGTGCCCAAAACAATGGGAATCCTCGAAATACAAAAAGGTTATTTTATTTACGATTTTCTTTCCGAGAAAACCTTGAACTATATCCGTCCGATTCCTGGAAAAGGGAATTTTTACTATGAAAAAATGAGCAATGAGGAAAGAGTATACTTTGACAGAAATTTTTACGCGCATTTCCAGGAATAAGAATACAATATTCGTACAGAGTGTACTAAGTATTGCATCCAAGATGTTTCTATCCTTCGCATCTGTTTTGAGAAGTTTAAGTGTTCCTTCATCAGAAGATTTAACATTGATCCTATGCAGTCTTGCATTACAATAGCCGCATGGTGTTACAAGGTGTATAAAGATGTCTTCTTGCAAGAAAATTTGATCGCAATTATCGACAGAAAGAAATCAAAAGCTTTTTCTTATAAGACTATACGTTGGCTTAGGTTTGAAAAAATTGTTAGAGGAATCCCGATTTTCCATGTAAGAAACGATGGTGAGCGAAGCCTTTCTGTTTGGGGAGAGTATTTTTCCCTGACGGGTTTTATATTTCCTTCTAGGTCTCCATTTGTAAAGATATTTATAACTATATTATTAAACCATGCATTGTTATTGTCTTTTTTTCTATCGATTTCTAAAAAATCAAATAGCACTTAGTTTGGGAAGATATTCTCACACAAAGATTTTGAGATCGATTGATACATTATCTTTTCTAAGTTCTTTGCCAAATTTCTTAAATTAAACTTACTACGAAGTTGATTGAAACAATCCTACAACTATGGGCCACAAAAACAGGTAATGCAGATGATGAGTTAGAAGAATTAAGGAAAATGTATAAAGCGCACGAGATTATTGTAGCGATGGATGATCGCAATGCAAAAATCTGAGGAGGAAGACGTTAAACTGTTGGAGCTTTTTGAAATTGGTGACAGAAACGAGAGGGGGTAGAATTTTTTCAATGGTGTGTGGAGAGGTACCAAGTGGTACATTCCGAGATGGTAGTTGACATGAAAAAGCCCGGGGGAGATAATGTAAAAATCTATTTGACTATGTGTCCGGCAGTAAAAGGTTCATAAATGCAATTACACAGTGCAAGACTTATCGGGGAGCGGATTGTGAAATATAACTACGAACATGTACTAGTAGTGGCAGAGACAATGGTGAAGCAAAAAATCGGACTAAGATCACAGCAAGAAGGAAAGAGATTTGAGCTTGTTATTAGGTTGGAAACAAAGTTATCGCACAACCTTTAATGAGAATGATTTACAACGAAACAATGCAGCTACAGAAAGATACTAATGAACAATGTAATAACCGTTATTTTCGAGCCCCTGCTTTCAACAGCGGGATAGATCATTGATTCCTTTGTTGTAAAATTCAACTGCTTTGCTATCAAAGAATTCTTCAACCTCGGGTTTAAGTTTGTCATCATTTGCGAAAGTTTTGCCATTCAAGAAGAATATATGGTAGTCTGTTGCGCCAGGTCTGGCGAGTGCGGTGGGTGAGGGAAAAATTCCCACCCGAGCTCCAGGAGTCTTTCACGGGCATGATTTGCGGCGTGTGTCCGGTTATCATGAAGAAACATGACATCAGTCAATTTTGGTCCTTTCTATACAAATACATCTCCCACGCTGAATAATCATTGAGCGTGGATAGACTGAGTGATTGAGTTCTAACATTTTCCAGTACGACTAGTTAATGAGTAGTGGGCGAGGCTTTCCTAGGCCTCTCTTGAAACTGCATAGTGCCCTAGACTACCTAGGCTCTAGGTCATCGTGCATTTTAAAGCGAGGCCTATAAAAGACTAGGCCACTACACATCAATTAGTCGTATACCCTGTATAAATCTATAAATAAATAAACTTTTAAAAAAATCTATAAATTTTAATCTCTAAATAAATTAACTTTCAAAAAAATTGTTGTGCGGGAACTTTGTTTCAGCCTCATAAAAAAGAAGAGATTGAACGTAGAGTAGATTATGAAGTGGAGATGGAGAAAAGTGGTTTACAGTGGGAACTACTCGGTGCCTTCCCCGTAAGGGGCACGGCGATTTGCCATCCTAACCGCCGTGCTGACGGGACTCAGCACCCCGTCCGACCCCAGCTTAGCCTCTTCTCCTATATTCAAAACAATTGTGTTTCCCTTCAGGTTTCCTCGCTTTTCATACAACCTCTCTTACAACTTTCTCTGGTTAGCCTCTAATTTCACAGGGTAGATGCTGACCTTCTTCTCAGCCAACTATCTCTGATCGGGGCTGAGAGGGGAGGGGACAACGTCCCCTAACCCCTGAGTTCCGGTTTGGGATAGTGAGTTTTTAACAAACTGCTTTATCTCCACCCATACCTTCCTCACATCCCCTTTCCATCTCACTTCACCATCTATCTTTGTTTTTACGCCGTGTCTAAGGTGGAGCCGCCATGGCGATGGATTGCCAGGCCACCAGGCAGGAGGGGTGGTCCTGAATAGTTGAACCTGGCTCTTTTAGGCCTGTACGAACCCCTTGCAGGGCCGAATACTGCAAGGGGTGATAAGCGATTACTTCCAGTGGAAAAAAAGGGGCACCATGCCCATGAATGCACGCCAAAAAAAACAAAATCTCTCCCCATTTTCCCTTGTACATCGACGGAGCCGCCCTCGGGCAACTCCACAGAAAAAAATGGAAGTCTTTTGAGGAAAGCAACCGAAGTCAGACCCCTTCGGTTGCTTCCCTCAAAAGACCTGCTGGCAAGAATATTAAACCTTACCGGGGTCAAGGCATGTGCCTCCCCATATATGACTTGTGACAACGCCGCCAATAAGACCTGCGATGTCCTGGGTGGGATGGCCAACTGGAGGCGCCCCCTAAGATCGACATAGTCTTTGAGGAAAACCAGCCTCAGACGGTAGGGCCTTCCATGGGAGGGAATCCAGGCTCGGCGCCAAGCCCTAAAACCTGACTCAGCTCCTATGCGGTGTCCTCCTCATACGGCCCGGGTTTCCAAGGCAGTACAAGGAGGGGAGGGACCTCCTCCGCCGCTGCCCCTACGACTGCCAGGACCTTCTCCATTTCGGAGAAGGACCTGGCTAAGGCCGGTCCATCTGACCTGAGGGTTCCTGCCGAGGAGAATGGAGAAGCGGGTTTATTCCCCGCCCTCCTCTCCTAAAAAGAAAAAAAACTAAGAAAAAGACTAAGACGACCCGGGGCTCCTCTCCAGACGCGGGGGCTACGGGGACGGTTGGGCCTGCTGCTTCGGTAAGCTACCAAGCCAAGATCGGCACATCCAGCCCCTCTCCCCCCCCCAAGCGCAGAGCCCCTGACTATGACTAAGGCCAAAAGTGCCAAAAACGAAGCCTAAATAACTTTGAGGCACCTCATTCAGAGGTTACCTGGCGTTTTCAAGCCCATTGGCTTTAAACGCTTCCTCGTTATTCGCTCCACTGATGGCAGCATGCTGGCCAAGGGCAACATGATCCATCAGAGGATAGCATTAGCTAGTGTAATTGGTAGAGAGCCAAAGGTGACTCGTTTCTCGGACGGGAGCCTTCTGGCAAATGCGGTGAATCCCTCTGAAGCGGCCAAGATAAGTGCTCTTCGGACACTTGAGGGCACCCCGGTGAGTGTCACGCCACACTCTACCATAAACTTTGTGAAAGGAGTAGTTTATGCGAGCGAACTCGTTGACTACTCCATAGAGGACATCACCTTAGAGTTGTGCGACCATGACGCAGTCAAGGTCGAACGTGTGATGAGAAAACAGAAAGGGGCCTCGAGACACATTATACTCTTCGTCATGTTTGACTGTGACAAGCTCCCTGAGTCGGTGCGGGCCGGTCGGTCCCGCCTCCGCGTGAAGGCATTCGTGACATTCGCGGAGGTGATATTACTGTCACCGCTTCGGCCATACGAATCGTTCATGTAGACGTGCAAAGTCGGGGTAACCCAAAGTATGTGTAAATTGCTCCAAGGTCGCACACGATAAGTCCAAATCGTGTGTGGCTAAGTGTGTCAAAAGCGGAGAGCCGCACCCCGCTTCTTCGAAGCAATCTGGTGCGTATCTTCTTGAGAAAGAAATCCTAGCCGTTCAGGCCCAGGATCGACTCTCATTCCGCGAGGCTAAGGACTTGGTCCTGGCGCGCTAGGCTCTGCCTAGAACGTCATATGCCTCAATTCTTAGAAAGACACGTTCTGCTTTTGGCCCATCCAGGCTAACGAGCACGGTTGTTTCCGCACCCATTCGGAGCCCTTCTGCAGAGCCCTGGTGGCACAATGGGTTCACACCCAGCCCCGGCTAAAACCAGGGCTCCCTCCCCTTCCCCCAACGTGACCGTTTCCCATAAAGCGAAACGGCCACGCGCCTCTACCGAGTGGTTAAGCTCACAGGAGGCAACACCCCTGAAATTGGTTGCCAGGCCATCTTTTGGGGTTCCTAAAGCTATCCCCCGAATAGAGGACAGCAAGAAAGGATCTTCGGCTCTATCACCCACGCCTAGTGGTGGGCTGGGTGGCTCGGAAACGGTGGATCCTCCAAAAGAGAGCCCCCTGCCTCCGAAGCCGCAACGCTCGCCTAAGTTTTGGAGGCGGAGGGAGGAAAAGACTCGCATGGCGAGCACAACCTCCCCGAATAAGTCCTCGAAGGCGACAGCGCCTTCAGCGCTTTGTCCGGCCAACAGCTCCCGAGGTTCTGCCTCCGGGAAGTGTAGGGCCATTTCCATAAGTGTCTTCTGTCCGAAGAGGGCCCCCACGTCTCTTTCGAGCTAGGCCTGGAGGGCATATTCCTTTAATGAAATTGCCGTGGATTCCGGGCCAACTGGAAGGAGCTGCGGAGGCTCGTCTCGTCCCGTTCTCTGTTAGCTATTTTTCTACAGGAGACCATGCTAGGCGTTTGCCTCCTGGCCACCCTCCCGAGGTACAAGGATTTTGCGACCCCACCACCGCGAGATGTCTGGGCTGGGAGATGCGCGGTTTACACCTGACATGATGTCTCCGTTCTTCCTTTCACTTTAGATACTTCCTTTCAGGCAGTAGCTGTAAAGGTTACCTGGAGAGGAGATATACTATCATTTTTGTGTACATTCCACCGTCAGCTGACTTCAACACGGGGACTTCCGCCGCGTCGTGGCACGGTTGTCAAGGCCCTTTCTCTTGCTTGGAGATCTAAACGGCAGACATCCTCTCTGGGAAGATTACGCAATAAATCCCTGGAACCAAGTCCTTGCCAATATGATCGAAGAGCTTGAGATGGGTGTCCTAAATGTGGATGAGTTTACGCATCACTGCCCGAGAACCGCTTCATTTTCTTGCCTTGATCTATCTTTGTGCTCTTCGGATGCACAACCTGACCTTAATTGGGGGATAGTCGATGACTTCCATGGTAGTGATCACTTTCCCATTCAAATATCATTTTCAGGGCAACTGCCGCCTGAGAGCCCACCCCGGTGGTGCTTGGCACAACCGCGGTGGCCTGCATTTCAGGAAATGACTGAATTCCCTATCTCCTTCCAGGAGTTTAGGTCGGTAGATGAGGCCGTTGAGTTCTTCTCCGGTAACCTGATCACCGCGAACCTGACTACTATTCCCAGAACGTCTGGCTGTTTTGCGCGCAGAGCAATCCCGTGGTGGTCGGCCGAGTGTGAGACGGCCCTCAAACAGAAGCGTTATGCCTAAATGCGCTATAACCACCGCCCGAACGATTTCACTGTCGTTGAATTTCGTCGGGCTAGTGCTAGGTTCCGGTATATTTCGAAGCACACCCGCTGCTCTTCTTGGCAGACAGAGGTGTAAGAAGCGAGTCAAAAGGATTCGAGGCAAGTTCTCGTAAGACCCCCCCTCCCGTTCTCCATTAGAATGGGACCGCAATCTCGGACCCCGCGTCCGTGGCGGAATCCTTAGCGACCGCTTTTTCCGCATCATCTAGCCGGGATGCTGCTCCACCAGCATTCAATGCACGTCGTGATGTCGCGGAAGGCCGCCGACTGGACTTTACCTCCCGAGGTGGATAACTGTTCAACGTCAGGTTTACTGTGAGTGAGTTGCGTTCCGCTCTTGCTTCGTGCGGGGACACCACCCATGATCCGGACGATGTCCCGTACGCCATTCTTCGACACCTAGGTGAGCGAGGCATGGCCTTTCTCTAATATTTGTTCAACAGGATCTGTATGGAGGGTCTCTTCCCAGATCCCTGGCGAATCGCCACGGTGCTCGTTTTCGCAAACTGGGGAGAGATCACTCTACTCTGGCCGGTTTCCGCCCAATCTCTCTAACCTCTTGCGTGTTCAAGTTAATGGAGAAATTTGTAAATGATAGATTAGCCTTTTTCCTGGACAGCGGAAGACATCTGTCTTCTGCACAGTGTGGCTTCCGCAAGTTCCACTCCACGTTGGATGCTCTGCTTTGACTGGAAAATGCCGTTTGCGAGGCCTTCCTTCGTAGACAGCACTACGCCACGGTGTTTTTCGATCTGAAGAAGGCCTATGATACCGCATGGCGATATGGTATCATGGAGAATCTCCACACAATAGGTGCGAGGAGACGTCTCCCAATGTTTATATCTGAATTTTTGCGAGATATTCGATTCCGCGTACGGGTGGGGAGAGCCCCCTCCGGCTTATCGATAAGTGAGAGGGTGTCCCGCAGATAAGTGTCCTTAATGTCACAGTCTTTGCCCTGAGCATCAACGGCATCACATCGGTGCTGCCAGAAGATGTTCTCGCTACGCTCTACGTGGACGACCTTTCGATCTCTTTTAGCACGGCCTAGATGCCAACTCTGGAGCATCGACTCCAACAGGCATTGACCCGCATCTCTCGCTATGCCGAAGCACACAGGTTTAGGTTTTTTTGGTCAAGACTAAGGTGGTGCAGTTCTGCCACCATTCACGGTTCCACTGTGACCCAGATTTGTTTCTTAATGGGGTGCGCCTGAAAATGGTTGAATCGCACCGTTTTCTTGGTCTTGTATTTGACCGATGCCTCACCTGGGAGGCTCATATTCGCAGTCTTAGGGTCTCTTGTACCCGCGCCATGAATATTTTCCGCTCCGTGACGTCCAGTGCTTGGTGCGCTGATAGGACTACTGTCTTATTTTTTTATCGATCCTTTGTTCGTTCGAAGCTCGACTACGGATGAGAGTTTTATGCATCCGCAGCCGAACCTTTATTGAGGAAGGTGGACTTGATTCATCACACCGGCCTTCGCCTTGCGACCGGTGCCTTCCGCACTTTCCCCATTGAGAGCCTACTAGTCGATGCTGGGGAGATGCCACTAGCTCTACGTCACGTACAATGCATCACTCGCCTGTACGCGCGAGCCCGGCGCATCCTTCAGTCGTCAACAGGTCTCACTGCATCCGCAGCTGATTTCGACGGTGCTTATGCCACCGAGAGACGCCAGTCATACCCTAAGCCCTTTGGGTTTAGAGCCAGTAAAATCCTTCGAGAGCTACGGATATCTCTCGGGCCGTTTTTCCCCAGGTTATGCCCAGCATGTCACCTTGGATGGTACCAAATTTGACTATTTGTCGCCACGCCTCTGCTCCCAAAGCTTGTACGGCGCCGGGAGTATTGCGTACGACCTTTCTGGAGCACACCTCGTGTCACGCTCGAACCGTGCCAGTGTATACGGATGACTCCAAGTCCCAAGAGGGGGTCGGCTTCCACGCTGTATCTCTTCTGTTTGAAGCCAGCGGGGCTTTGCCGGCGCAACGTCTGTCTTCACGGCCGAGCTGGTGGCAATACATCACTTGGTACGGAAGATTACGCGACGTGCCCGGTTTGCAGACTAGATTGTGAACTATAGCGACTCACAAAGCGCCCTGAGTGCTCTGGGGGCATTGAATCTCCCCATCCCCTGGTTCGCAATATCTGTGACACCACGGATTTGGCGAGCCGTTTTGTATGTCGAGATTATCTTCTGGGCATGTAGGAATTGCGGGGAATGAGCGCGCCGATGAGGGCACCAAAGAGTCTGCGAAGACTCTGCGACCTGACAAGCGTTTCGCTCTTCCTCACACCGACTACATGACAGGAATACGGGCAGCTCTTCGGACTGCTTGGCATAGAAGATGGGAGACGGTCGAAGGGGACATAAAGTTGCGTGCCATTGCGCCGAGACTGTTCCCATGGACCTATCACCCAATGCCGCGACGGCTTCAGGTCGCTTTCTGTCGTCTCCGAATCGGTCACACTCGTGTGACGCATCGCCATTTTATGGAGCGCTTGCCTGCGCCCTATTGTGACAACTGCGTCGTCCCCTAGACTGTTCGGCACATTTTTTTCGAATGTCCCAGTCTGGGTGATCTTCGCGCACGTTACCTGTCCCGGTACCGGAATGGGCGGGGTCGCTACCACCTGTCCTTTGTACTCGGGACGAGCGCGTGCACATTGACCGGTGGACTTGTAGACTTTGGGGGGAAGGCCGGCCTTCTCCCTATTATTGAACTAGTTTTTTTTGGTTTGGGTTTTTTTTCCTATAGGTCTCACGCTCCTGCGCCGGGATGACCTCCCCCAGATGCAGGAGCTTGCTTTCTGCTCGTTTCCTTTTCCTTTTTTTTTAAATTTTTGGTGTTGGATCTGGTTTGTTTTTTGTTTTTGTGTGTTTTTGAATATGGTTTTAAATTAGCCTAGTTCTAGGCAAGTTTTTAATACGGTGACTAATGCCCAAGTAGGCCGTCGCCAGATGAGCTCTTATAAAAACAAAAAATACTGGGTGCCGTTGAGAAAATGGTGTCTTAAGTAAGACGGAGAACGAATCAGAAATGGATGACAGAAGAGACCTTGAACATGATGGAAGAGAGCGGTCTCTTGAAACGAGACTTTAATTATTGCATAGAAATAAAAAAGCGAAAAGATGTAAAATAAGAAAGGAGGAGTGATTGAGAGAGCAGTGTGAAGAGTTAGAATAAATGGAGGGAGTAAACCTTAAACAGATGTATGTAAAGATAAGAGAGTCAAAAGGAAATAAGCGACCAAAAAAGGGTTCACTCATAAAAGATTCACATTGAAAATGTGTTTAATGAACTTGGTTGATTTTCTTGCCAAATAGCAACGCTCCTTAAAAAAATATACAATAGCGCAAGAACAAGTCGTCAAAAGTGGGGTAAAAAAGTCATCGGCCCTACAATTCCGAAGGTGGAGGTGAAAATTTCTGTCAGAAGTATTAGGAAAGAAAAAGCCATAGGAGAAGACGAAATTTTAGTAGATTTGCGTAAGGCTATTGGTACCTTTTATGGAAAATGCAACCAATTTTAACAATATCATCTATTATACAAGCAATATACCATAAAAAAAGAGAGCGCCAACTTTGAGCTATGGAATGTAAGAAATGTCGAACAATAAACATTTAGAGTAAACTCGATAATTCTCAAAGTGATTGTGAACATAATAAGACAAATGAGACCTGTGGGTAAGAAGCGCAGTGTGGACTTAGAAAGGGAAGGGGAACGGTGAATGCAATATTTGCTCTGAGGATGATTGCAGAAAAAACTGTCGAGATGCAGAGGGACGTTTAGATATGCTTCATTGATTTTGTGAAAGCTTTCGATAGGGTGAGACACGAAGTCCTGATCAATATGTTTACAAATATTCCATAAGATGATAAAGACTTAAGACTATGAAAGAACTTATATTGGGATAAAAAAGACACCATGAAAATTATAAATGAAAAGAAGGCTTGGGTAAAGATATCATTTTCTTCTTCTACCCTGCTTCTTTTTCCTAATCTATCGTTGTACTTGCAGAGGGAAGCCAGGTGTAACATGGCAAACCTCTTTATGGTTGACAAAAATGTATGGAAGAGCTAAAAGATTTGGGTGGTATAAAAATTTGATGAAGAAATGTCACTGTCTATTTTGCGGATTCTAAGATTGATTAATAATCTAAATGACAGATATAAAAGAATAGGATTAAAGATAAAAATCAAGGAAGTCGAAGTGCAACTAATAAAAAAACGAAATGGGAGTTTGAATGTAAAATTGAATTCAAGGCACAAGGACATAGCAGGTGGAAAGTTAAAAAAATTGGAGAGTATAACTTCAGAAAGTGCTGACTGTAAAACTGAGATAAACAAGAATAACCATAGTAAAACAGCATTAAGAAAATTACAAAAGATGCTAAAGAATATTTCTTTGAACATTTTTTCCATATTGAGAATATTCAAATGTTATGTAATGTTAATGCTAAAATATTTCTTTGCAACGTGAATAAAAATGTTAGAATAAGACTAAGAAGTGTGTGGAAATGTTGCTTGAGCAGGATAATGAGAATACCCTGTACTGCTATACTGTAGTAACAAACGAGGAATTAGTGAGAAAAGCTGCTATCATTTGCTGTCTTCCAATTTCTCGGTCTTGCTTATGTGTCTTGTTTTCTATGGTATTAATCGCAAAAAAGATTTTTTTTCTTCCACAGCAGAGACGAAAATTGTGTGAACGTTCCTGCCCCTCTTTAAAAATACCAGTCATCCAACTTTCTCTTTGTCTGTCATGTAACCAAACAACCTCTGTAACTCGAGACTTCGTATCTTTGGCATTCGATTTACATGATAATTTCTTTACTGTTTCCAAATTTGAAATTCGAATGTAAAATTACTTCTTATGTCATGGCTTAAAAAGAACAGAGAACAAGATAAGTCAAAATCAAAAACGCTACTTCGGACCCTGGCTTGGTCGTGACATACTTCCACTCTCATCCTTTATTGGACATGGTAAATATGTATGTAGTTTCTTGGTGTATAAACTGGGTTGCAATTTAATTTCATAAAAACTCCAACAATAATAACCTAATTTGAACTTAATTACCAATAAGAATGAGATTAACCGACCGCCCACCATGGTTTTTGAAAAAGTATTACATTTCTTATGGTACACTGCATATATTATATGCATAAAACCTGTATAGAATTTAAATTAGCTAACAGATTTTTACGTGTGTTTATTTTACAAAATTTTAAATTTTCCGAATTTTCTAACCATACACCAGAAGCTCCATTTGCCTATTAGTTAGTGATATGAGCCAGGTTGAAGACCAATCCTATAAATCAATGATTCTAAAATTTGCCTTGATCAAAATCTTACTTTGATCCATTTTCTTCAACGTATGACGAGGATCGTCTGGCCCGTCTCAGACATGGGGTTTCCAGCATAATAAACTCCCTGAAAACATCCTCAGTTGCCAATTCTAAACCTTCGAATGTTGCAATACTTATATCCTTTAGCAGGAAGACGAAGTTTACGGCTGGTTTTTTTTTTTTTGCATTAAACAATATATAATTATATAATTCTTTACTTAGGAGAAAGATTTCGGAATGATATTGGAAACCAGTCACTCTTGAAACATGTCTCTTAAGTAAATAATTACATAATTATATGTTGTTTAGTAAAGAAAACCTCTGTTAAACTATTTATTTATATTGTGGAAAATGCGGAAGTTCTATAAGGTAACTATTTGTGAGAATACGGATGATTATCATTGTCACGTGGGATACAATCATTGCCAGATAGACTGCGATGTATGAAGGCATAAAATAAAGAATCAATGCCAATTTCATAAGGCATGGGGCATTATGGGGCATACATGATTTCTTCACTAGATTGATAAGCATACGGCCCCTTCCCGGATCATATCCATGGAGAGATGAGCCCGTCGATGACAAAATAACCTCCCTACCCAAACACCATCAAGTCATTTCTTAAAATTGTTCATAGTAATAGTGCAGCTAGTGACAGCTGGCAAACACATTATGACGACATCCAGTAACCTTACGCCAGCCGTGGCCTATTAATTCTCGTATCGACGAGAGAAGCAAAATATTGTTATTAGCAGACCTCTCTCGCTTGGCTGCTATCATCGCTCCACTGCTTGTGCTATCCTTCACACCAAACCCCAAAATTGATCCCCATTCGCACGGGCTGCAAAGCCCCTGACTTGAGGCACTAATAAGAATTCAGGAGGTAGACGTTGTTAATAAAGAGAAATAGTGATCGTGTTTACTTGACCAACTACTCCAGTAATATTCCAATGTGATTAGTTCCCCCGCTATACTTTGCTATACACTCATCGTAACCTTTTAGGTAAATTGGTTTCAACAAATGTTTCGGACCTTTTTGTTCATGAAGACATTTTTCAATTTTATTCACATTAACATGAGAAGCCACTTCTTGTCGCATCCTTGAAGAAATGGATCATTCCTAATCCTCAAGTCCTTCTTAAACTTGCACCTACATCACTGACCTTTTATACAAGTTTGTACCACGAGTATCTAGGAGTCCTTGTCACTTATTTTTCACCAGCATTTTATCATCTTACATTTAAGTGATGCTCACTGCTTGAGTTAGATGGCATTAGCTTCTACGGTTACGTACGCTTATGAAATGATATCCCTCCATTGTTAGTCGGTAAATCTCCAGGTCGCCTCCTTCACAACTGGGTTGTTCTTCATGAAATTTCCTTCACTCGTAAACCTTAGTGAATGAACTCCGTAACCAGTACGAGACTGAAAGCTTTCTTACTCCTATACGCAGATCAGGTTTTGTCCAAATCTGAAGCCTTTGAGCAATTGTGTATGAAAGAATTTACTATGCTACGCAAGAAGTTATGGAAGGTCCTCCAAATTTAATTAAAAGTATTGAAGACACCTTTGAGGGAATAAATGACAGTTTCACACTTTATTCTACATGCTGACTACAACGATAAGCTACTAAATAATCATTTCCTAAATATCCTTAAGATGATTCTTACAGTTCATTTAGCGTGTAGGTACAAGATGCTCGCCACATAAACACATAAAAATGCAAATTTTGTAACGAAATTAAGATATTTGTAATTATTGCATGTTTATATTCAGTCTTGTCCTATTAAATTGTCAGTTATTTTTTTATATCTTTTTTATTTTTCTGTCTATAATTTCGAACTAAACTTATTTATCTACCAATAAAAAAGACTAGTTAGCACAAAAGGATCATCAGTGCATTATATGAACAACAGCTAGAGATTGTAATAGAATTAATCCATTTAGGTTAACTATAATTGCACTATTAATATACAGTTAATGATTGAAGTTTCAAGAACCAATATCTTTGGCGGGAGAGCGATAGCATCCGATGATCTGTTGTTGAACTTCGTTTTTTTCTCTTACTCTTTTTTTCTGTAATAAACAGACACCGATAATTATATATATGCCGAAGAGACATGAAATAATATTGAAAAAATCATCCAATTTCAAGAAGCAAAATAAATAGGAACGTAGGTAAACTTCATTCTACCGGGCTTTGCAAAATATCTGTTACACTCAGATTTTTTATTTTTAGAGAGGTTTACCTGTGTGATAGAAAAGCTTTCGCCAAACAAACTTAAAGTTCGATTTTTTCAACAAGTCCAACATCGCCAAGCGGCTCAATGTCAGCCGGATGACCGTCCACTAAGTCGCGGAGAGGCTAAAAAAAAGGGAAGACTTCCAAAATCCACCTCGTTCAGGCATAACTCAAGTTGTCAAAAGTTTCGCTGTGAGAAATGGCTTCGAAAGTTCTTCGAAGCACAAAATAACTATGATCGCGAAGAAGACGAACAATTCGATGGCCTGGGTGTCCAGGGCCGTCAAGGAGGAGGACGACAAAATCTAGGGGTGCGTGGAAAGGCCTCTGTTCACGGACCGTATGCGAAAACAACGTCTGGAGTAGTATCGTTGGCTTCTCAATGACTTAGAAAGTCATGACAATCAAATATGGAAATCTCATTTTTTCTGATGAAAAACTTCAGGGTCGATCCGGCTCTCAACAAGCAGAACAAGCGCCGTATGGTAAGCTTTGGTCAGTACATCTCCATGGTCCGCTACGCGTCTATGATCAAGCACCCGGCTTCCATGATGATGCTCGGTGTCGTGGCTTAAATTAGCGAGATGATGCCGCTGGTGTAGTTCGCGGCCGGCTACAGGCTCACCCCGCCAAATTACAGGGACATCTTGGCCACGAAAATCCTGCCCTGGGTGAGAAAGATCACGAAGAACGAAGACTCCGTCTTTAAACAGGACGGTGTCTCGGCCCACACGGCTAAGACCGTGCAAAAGTGATTAGGGTAGAACATGAACTTGTAATCGAAGGATTTTTGACCGCCGCAGTTCCCTGACCTTAATCCTATCGACTACAGTGTGTTGGCTCATGTCGAGGGCAAGACTTGTAAGGTGCCACAGCAACGTCGAATTGCTGAATCTCTCCGCCAACCGCTTGTGGGCCAGCATTAGGATGGACTTCGTCCGCAACGTGTGCGCTGCCTTCAGGTCTTGCTTGGAGAGCGTGCTTGCCGCCGAGGGCAGACACATTAATTAATATTATAATGTAAGCACCTATGTATATGCTATAACAATAAAAATGTCTAAATGCATCAAACTATCATTTTTTATTTGTTGACGACATCGTAACGAGTGTAAAAATACTTTTGCACTACCCGGTTAGTGTTACTATATTATCAATGAAAAGTAGAGCACGTTAAAGTATACAGGGAGTAACCCGCAAAGACCTTGCTGTCAATACTGGGGCGGTATATTGGGAGAGATGGCATACCATTCAATATCTGACAAATGTAACAATGGACGCTCTTTAATCACGTCTTACATCCGAGAAGACGGGCTAGAAATAGTAAACAAAAGCTCTTCAACGCTCTATTAGAGATAAATTAATTGTCTTTCCTTAGGTTGTGAAGTTGGGTTAAATTATTCAGTTCACAACTTAAGCAGGAGGCTCGTTCCATGTATGCCAAATTTTAGACATACTTATATTGAATACTTATATCAACTGCGCGCGCAGCTTCCTGTCCTCTAGCTAGAATAAACCACGCTCTTGTACATAGTATTGTCCCATAGTCCCTGGCCTATTTTAAAACCGATCACTAAAATGCATACTCAAAATGAGACTGGGCCAGAAATTACTATTTCCCGAATGTAGTAATGTAAATTACTATTTATATGACCTAATATCTGTGGTCTTTCTCCACTTTAATACATCGCTTGGCAAACTTAAAGTCACTGTCAATCAGATGCTGGATGGACTTGCTACGGATTTGGTTAAATAGATTTTAATACATGCTTCCACAACTCGTTTATTTAAGTTTGATGAGATTTGCCCTTGTAGTTTCTATTATCCTTAACTTTTCCCATTATTATTCTCTCTTTATACATATTTTTCCCAATATCTATCTTTTCCTTTATTCTTTCACCGCCGAGTGAAATTTCCCTAGAAACCAGGAATTAAAACAATACTCGAAACGGGGAATTAGAATTTACTAGAAACTAGGAATTACACTATTACTACAAACAAAGAATTAGACCATTACTACAAACAAGGAATTAGACCATTATTAGAAACCAGGAATTAGAACATTACCTGAAACAAAGAATTAGAAAATTACTATAAACAAGGAATTTACCCATTACTAAAAACCATTAATTATACCATTACTAGAAACAAAATGAGTAATATGTTGACTAATATAGGTTGTTAACAATTTAAAATGTTTCCCAATCTTAACTAGAAAACTTCAATCTCAAAAAAAAAACAACCCCACAGAGAGAGAAGCAACATACTCCAACCACTCTTCTTTTTCCAATCCTGGACGTGCCCCTTTCCCTTTCACAGATAATGAAAGACACAAAGATCCGAATGACACTTGCTGGCAAGCATGGGGAAACTAGGAGCCCGCGTCCTCATTAGAGAGAGAGGGCATAACAAGCGTCAGTACTGTCTTTCCACCACCAAACTGAGAGCAGGGAACGCCATGGCTCAAAGGAAAGTCACCCGTCCTGCTTAGGGAGAGTGTGGTTATGAAAACCATTATGAAAGGTTCCGAGAAGGAAGAGTGATGTGTTCTTGACTGTACGAAGGAATTTAGGATGCAAACGACCACTGTTTTCTTAATATGTGCAGTGATGTAAGTAAACGGAGCTGTCAGCGCGCATACTCAGACTCAACCACCTGTAAGATTGGCGGTAGTTCCCTATGATTGCCGAATATTTTTGCGTCTGTCTTTGTCGGAACTCGATCCGGTATCCAGGCGTTGAAATCCAACTCCTTCTCCATTCTAAGCCAAAGATGTCTTTATGATGAAGGTAAGAACACAGGGCACATATTTGTTGGGGTAATTGGTAGAGTTGGCTCTTCTGTCCAGACATGCTGGGCTACGCGGGTTATTTATCTTTCACATATTCTCATTTGTACTAATTCACTACTGTGGCTACAAGCTACCTGTAGAACACTTCAGGCAGTTTTCATTTTTTTTTAAAATGAAGAGTCCTAATCGATTATGATGCCCTATCATTTCTTGATACATCGAAAGTAAAATATATTACATACTCATTTATGACAGACGACCCCCAAACAACCATTTGGGAGTGGAATGGTAGAAATCGACCACGGATAGACATAACGAAAGGAAAAATAATCTGAGCCATCGATGGTGCTATAATAAGTACTCTACGTGAAAAGCTGTCTATTTTCTGGGTTCAAACCAACTGCCAACAATGTTACCTTATCGCTTGATCATGCGTCTTTAGCCCTCTTCGTCAGCTCAACTGAAAATGTTGAATCTCTGACCTCTCGGAACGAAAGGGTTGAAGACTAGGGGGGCAGGGGCGGCATTGAGAGTCAAGAAACCTTGTTGTCCGAATTCATCTTCAAGTCTTCGGTTGAGGCGTCTTCTTCTGTCATTCCTCTCTCCCATAACGTGATACCCACACAGGATCATTACCAAGCTCGTCACCAACAGAAGAAAACGAGTCACCAACCTGAAAACATAACTCATTGAGAAGGAAGCAAGGACTCGCGGTTACCCTGGAAACGCGCTGGCTGAGGGAAGACTCCGGGTTGAGATGGGAAAAGAAATGACTAAATGGTGCATGAAATTCAGGGAGGGAGGTGAAAAGAACCAATATGGAAAAAAATAAGATGTACGAAATAGAAAGCATGAAAGATTACGTAACTCAAGAGCAACGAAAGAATTTTTAAGGCAAATTCATCGACGACATATTTCCAAGATTTAATGAAAAGAGGCCCGTAAATAAAAGTGTTGAAGTTAAAAGAAGGGAAAATATGGGAAAGGGACATGGCCCAACTAGCCACGAGTGTAGGTTAGTTAGGGCACTGGTAATCGGAAAAGGACGCAAATCTTCCTTTAGAAAAGTAGGTGGATACAGATAAGAAACAATTCCTATGAAGCAAGGATGCGTAGAATGAGAAATTTTATACCTTTCACAGCAATACGGAGGCCTGAAGCTCTCACTAGCCCAGTGGATACAACATTGGATTTCTGACGTCAAGGCTGGGGGTTAATCCAAGCGACCGCGCACAAGAAACCTCCAGTGGCGTCTATTTGGTGTATGTGCCGTTAATTTGGATTAACAGGAAGGAAAATAAGGGGATAAAAGAGCAGTGGAAGAATAGAATAGAGACACTCCGTGCCAAAAACTACCACTGCACCGAGAGAATCGAGCTTAAATGAGGAAAGAGTAGTAAAATAGAGAATATAATCCACCCGAAGACGACAGAAAAGCATACAGATCGAAAAAATTACAGTCTAAAACAAAAAAAAATAGTCAGAAATACTTATAAACGAGAGGGCACACACACCAGGTAGGATGCCAGAGCTCCAAAAGAAGAAAAATAAGTATGGAATTACAAACAAGCAAATACCCTAAAATCCACTCGAAGTTAGTTCAAGGGGGAAGAAAATGTTGGAAGCCATAGATGATGTATAGTTCATAGGGATAGAGGATATGCGAAAAAGAATTAATTTAACAACTCTGTGTAGAAGGTCCATGTTAAAATAATATTTATTTTATTTTTTAAGCTTATGCCATAAATGTAGTGCTTTCAACGATATCCCTAATCAAAGTTATTCCGTTTGTGTTATTTTAAATGAAAGCATGAGCCAAGCAGGCGAGTGTCTCTTATTAATTCCTGCTTTTCCCCTAAACTTCTGCTTGATTATTCGATGTTTGCAGCCGACGTACACAGAGTCCTCCCAACTCCCAGAGTGGGAATCCAGAAAGCGCCATCTGGCGGCTCCCCAAAAGCAACCTTGTAACCATTTGCTTAAAGGGGACACTGGACGCCATTTTTGCTTGTATTTGGCGAGCGCAATGCGTGTTTTACGCTTTTACGCTCAAATATTTGACCAAGGCCTTTGATTAGTCGTGTCGACCCACTGAAGAGAACCAGTCAACCAGGGAAATTCTTACCTAGAAAACACTGCTGGTATTTGTTCAGGATTTCCATAATAGAAAGGACATCAGGAATAAAAGGAGAGGCAGAGATTTAGAGATTATGTAGGAGGTAGACACAGAAAAAAATAGCCAGGTTGGGAGGTGTGTGTGGGAGGAAGGGGGGTGCAGAATCGATTATAGCCTCAATGGAAGGAGCAAATCATGGATGCCTGCATTTGAGGCTTCCGAATGGGCTGCCGAGTGGGCCTCTTCAATTATTTTGACTTTTTGAGACAGTTTTGCCCTTTTCACTGCTTTATTCTCCCAATGGAGACCGCTTACGATGAATGGGGGAGGCGGAGCGCGGAGACCTGCAGTAAAATCAACAGTTTTGTCATCTTTAATCCCCTCGATTACTATTATTACTAGTACTCCATAAAACTGAAAACGAAAACTAGCGGTACATCCATCTTAGGTTTCGAAAGTATCTTCATAGTGAAATTGGTGAAGTTAGGAACTGTGTAAAACAAAGACACAATAGTAAATAAATAGGAAAATTCAAGATACGTGAGGAAAAAGAACGTGGAAACGGATCACTATAATTTGCAGAACGTGCAAATCCTTTACAGTATGAAGTTTTCCCGAACCAGACAAAACACCAGATAACCATTAATGGTACCAGTGAGACCAAAAATAGATAGATTTCCTCCTCTTAAGCAGGGAAAATTCGATCAGGAACTGATTATTTATCAGCTCTTTCAACTCAGCAAGGGAGAGCAGATTGCTCACAGATAGATCAAAATAGGTCTGAAACGAGAGGGCCAAACTCATGAGATGGAGAACAAACTCACAGAAACTTGACACCAAAGTACAATAAATGCCTTTAAAATTTCATTACCAAATATGTTTGATTAATTTAATGTCCGAGTGATAAAACCATCATTTTCAAAAGGGGGAACACTAATATAATACAATTTTTTTTACAATACACAAGTTTGTTAAAAAGAGTGTGAGGCAAGGTCACTTAACACAAAAATAAGTAAGGCGATTCCAAGCCTTCCAGACAAAAGCGAAAAATGAGACGGGATGGAACAATTAGAGAAATTAGTAAATATACAGAACGCAACAAACTTTTTACAAAACAACTCACAGTAGAACATAGAACACATAATATAAATCTAGTAAAGGAAATATTGAAAATAACAAATGAATAAAACATAAAAAAGTTAACAAGTGGAAGACAAGAAATGAGAACACTAAGGAATAAGTAGAATAAAATCACAAATAGATATAAGATCAATAATAATAATACATTTCTTATAATGCGCTCTTCAAGGCCAGAGGCCTTCATAGAGCGCACGTTCGGCTGTGGGCTGAGATCAGGTGAGTGAGTAGGCAATCCTGAACAGATGAGTTTTCAGGAGTCGCTTGAAAGTGATAAGTGAGGCAGCAGATCTAATTACATTCCAAAGCTTGGGGGTACAGACTGAGAAAGAGCGGTCACCCATTGAGCAGAGGGTCGAGCGAGGAGTATGTAGGAAAGGAGCATGAGATGACCGAAGGGCCCGAGGGGCGAGAAGTAGGGAAAGAGCAGAGGAAAGGTAGGTTGCGGCCTTTTGGTGAAGGACCTTGAAAGTAAAGAGAAGAATCTTGAAATGAGAACGATATCTGACAGGCAACCAGTGCAGCTCCTGAAGCAGGGACTTAGAAGGGAAGAAGCGAGAGCGACGGAGGAGTAGTCGGGCAGCGTAGTTCTGGACTAGCTGAAGGGGACGTAGAGAGGAAGATGGTACATTTACAAAAAGAGAATTACAGTAATGAAGGCTGGAGGTAATGAAGGCGTGGACAGCAGTCTTAAGACTTTAGCGATCGAAGTGAGAGCGAATGCGGCAGAAGTTACGGAGGAAACAAAGGGAAGATTTACTAATATTGTGGTTTGGGGGCTTGAAGGAGAGATGTTTATCGAACACAACGCCCAGATTCATAACAGAGTCAGAGAAAGTGAAAGAGTTTCCACCCAGAGGGAGGGAGAGAAAGAGGGATTTAACTTTGTATACTAGAGCGGAGGTACCAACCAGAAGAACTTCAGTTTGGGAGTGGTTAATTTTGAGGAAGTTAGCCGATAGCCAGTCTGAGAGTGAAGAATAGGCAAATAGGAGGTCACAGATTGAGTGGGCAATGATCGAGGGGGAAGAGGAAATAAAGATTTAAGTGTGGAAGGATAGACCAAGATTATGTAGGAGGGAAATAAGAGGGAATAAGTAGATACGAAAAAGGAGAAGGCCGAAGACAGAGCCTTGAGGGGACACCAAAGCGAATGGGAGTGGGGTCAGAGGAGACATCGTCAATCGCTACAGATTGGGTGCGAGACGAAAGGTAAGAGCGGAACCAGTGGAGAGTAGCGCCAGAATGCCACGGAAATAGTGGAGGCGATCAAGCAAGACGGAATGGTCAATAGTATCAAAGGCAGAGGAGAGGTCAAGTAGAATGAGGATGGAGGCACAACCCCGGTCAGCAGCTCTACGTAAGCAATCAGTAACATTGAGTAGAGCGGTTTTGGTAGAGTGCCCAGCTTTAAAACCTGATTGATAAGTCTCATCAATATTACAGGCAACGATGTAGGAATTTATGCGCGAAACAACTACTCTCTCAAGGACCTTGGAAAGGAAGGGAAGTTGCGAGATCGGGCGATAACTAGCTGGGTCGGAAGGGTTAAGCTTCGGCTTTTAAGGATCAGACGAATTTGAACACATTTGAAGGAAGAAGGGACAACACCAGTAGCAAGGGAGGTATTGAACAGCTGGAGGAGCATTAGGAGTATGACAGGCAATATTTTGATAAATAGCTTGGGGGCTAACGAGTCACAAAGGGAGCCAGATTTTTTAGAGCGCGAGATTAAGGCAGACAACTTAGAAGCGGTCACGGCAGGAAATACGTTGAGCGGCAGTTGGAAGGGGGGGGGGAATGTGAGAGGCCGAGTCAGGCAATCGCGGGAGGGAGGCACGAAGGTTGATGACCTTATCAGCGAAGAATTTCGAGAAGATGGTGGGACTGATGGGGGTGGGGACTTGGTGTGAGGAGGTAAGAGAAGAGAGGAGGCGGAAAACGACACGGGGGTCATTCTAATTGTCGGCTAGCAATTTACGCAAATGGGCTTCACGAGCAGATTTCAGTTTTGCCAAGTAGAGAGATGTCGCAAGTCGGTAAGTGAGCGAAAGAGCCGTTGTATCTTGCCCACGAGATCGAGCTTTACGAAGAGCTCTTTCATGGCTACGTAAAGACTGTCTCGAACGTAGGAGTTCCAGGGAGTACCATGGGCCCCGCTGACGGCGAGAGGACGAAGGAGTAATAATGGGGGAGTGGGCATTAAGGCAAGTTAGGAGGGATTGCTCCAAGGAAGAGAGGATTTGGTCAGGGGAGGCAAGAGCGTTGGGAGGGGGTAAATTAGAGGCAACATCATTAAGGAGGGATGGGATTTCAATCGAGGCTAGCCATCGATAAGGTTTTGGGATGAGAGGAGGCCGAAAGGGCGAAGAAGTGGGGGTTGAAACGTTTAAGTTAATAAGGTAATGGTCAGAAATAGCATTAGACAGGATAGAAGTGGGCAAGTTAGAAATTTGACAGTCGGAAATTACAAAGTTTAAAATGTTACCATGGCAGTGTGTTGGGGAAGAAACGTGTTGAGTAAGGGAGAAGAGGTCATGGACCTCAAGGAAGGCAGATAGATCAGGGTTAGTGACTGGGAGGTTGAAGTCCCCTATGATGAGAAGATGACCCGATGGGGAGAGACTAGCGAGAAGGTTACTAAATTCGTCAAGAAAAAGATCAAGGGAGGAGCTGGGGGGGAGGGGTAGAGCACAATAGTTGTTAGAGAGGGAACAGAATTAGAGACAGAGATAAGCGCCTCAAAAGAAAGAAGAAGGGGGGCATGGAAGGGTATTCAGAGACAGCGAGGCACTATGAATGAGAGCGAACCCTCCGCCACGTTTGTTCCTGGGGTTATGGGAGTAAACGTAGCCATCAGGGGTCACTAGCGACAAGCAGCTATCACTCTGATCAAGCTACATCTCACTGAGACCAAGGAGGGAGATAGCGAATTATTCAGGGGGTCGTGAATGAACTCCACTTTATTGAGAGTGTTATCAGAGAGTATATAATATAAATAGCCACTATACCTTCTATGAAAACTTCTTAATGAACTAAGGATGAATTCCCACCGGAAAACAAGAGTGAAATTTTGTACTTCCTTACGAGCATCAAAATCATAAAGCTTTTAGGAAGAACGGAGTGATACACAATGTTACAAAGGTTGGAGGTGGACATCTTGGTAACGTACTACCTAGTCTATTACCCAAATGTTTAAGAGAAATTCAACTTCCGATGTCATGATCTAAAGCGTCCGTTGTACCTTTTAAAAAAAGGTGGCAGGTATCACATGAAGAATTATAGATCAATCAAACTCTATCAGCAACATGTAAATTAATTACAAGCATCATAACCTTCAGGCTAATACAAACAATCGCCCTCAATCTCTTACCGGACCAGGCAATAGCCTGAAGTAACTATAATATTAATGATCATTTACATGATACTCAACAATTATTACAGAGAACAAATAAATATGTGGTATTTGTAGAGTATGAATAGTTTTGGCTCATTTATAAGAGCATTAAGAAACAGGGAATTAACAAAAGCATATTTAAAAACGTTTTTCCATATTTTTATATCCATGCAACATCGTCATTTAGGCTTGATTTACTCGGTTAGTAATAGGAAAAACAAATAAATAACCAAGTAAGACAGAAGTAACCAATCTCACCCAAACTGTTTTCAAACAGTGATTGAAAAGATTTTCAATACTTTCGACTTGAAACAAACAGGACTTAAAATTAATGACATATTTAAGTCCGCTTCGTTTTGTTAAAAATATTATTTGCTTCGAATCCAGACAAAATACAGTCAGTGATACTAGAATTATCACAAGCGGCTCTCACAGATGGACTGCAAATGAAACTTTTCAGAGGCGGAAATTATGATCAATAGTTTGGGGGGAAAAAACATCAAAATAAACTTCTTATTAATAAACTTCCGACACAAGAATACCCAGGGAAACTTGTACCCAGAAGAACAAAACTAGGCTTAAGTCCTGCTGTTTAATTCCTTGTTTTACTTTCCTTTTCCTCTCCTTGTATTCATTCAACCACATCTTCCTTTCTTTCTCATCTGCACCATTAAGTCTTTACTCGCATGTACGTCTCCATTTATTTACCCACGACATGCTCCTTCGATACATTCTTGGAACTCGCCATAAATACTTCCGAAGCGAACTCAGACTTAAAATGCAGCATTTATTCAATGCATCCTACCAATTTAATTAATGAGAGTGACACTTGGACAATGAGCACAAAAGGCACGCAGAAAATGAGGACAAATCCGAGAGGCATGGAAAGATTTATGTTAGGAATAACCCGCAGGGACAATAAAAAAGATAGTAGGATAAGAACACAAACTCGGGTGAAAGATATAGTAACCAGATACTATCTCTGCCTACATTGGACTTTAACTAACAAGTATAACATATAGGAGGCCACTAGGTGTTGACTTTACACCTGGTACCTAGTGGAATGGCACGCCCTCAGGAAGATCCGCTGCTATAAATCTTCCGCACATTTTCACGTACTCTATTTTTACAACTTTCCTGACGGATCTCTCCTCACAAGCTTCATACATGATAAAGCCTCGTTGCTATTGCGCATTAAAGGGGAAAAATACGAATGAGTGAGAACCACCTGACAACACTAGGGCAAAGGTGATGGTCAAAATTACCAAATGAAATGGTTCTTTTAATGCCTGTTAAGTTGGTCTAGTAAATGCAGAAACTTGCTTTGCCTGGGATGAGGAGCGTCCCCCAATCATGCCCGAGCTTTACTATGTAATTTAACTGAAAATCTGGAGTTTTTGCGTTAATGCTCTTATTCTCCTTTTCTTGTTACCTTTTAGCTATTTGTTAATATGTGAGGGGCAAAGAACCCGTAAATTCTACCTAGAACCTATGAACAGACTTTTCACGCTCTACAGCATCTTATTTGGCCTCTCCCACCAGACTAGTCCTCACATCCATAACATTTTTTCTTAAACATCCTGATAATTTTTTGTGGCCAAAGTTTAGCAGAGGCAAATTTATATCTAAGGACAACCGTATAAGCAAAGAATACTAACCCCCGCCCCCGCCCCTACACACATCCAAAGAATAAAAGAATAACTCTTACTAAAGATATATGAGCATTGTTGAGGTGTTTCCCAGCACGATAGAGAGCCAGATGTCATCAGGCACGAGTAACGAAGTGGCTCCGACACAAAAAAAAACAACAGGTATATGGGGCCATGTCCTGGAAACCCCCTAGATATTAATCCAATCGAGAACCTGTGAGTAATTCTCCAAAACACGGGAAACCCCTGATGGCTATTAAGGCAAGAGTGGAGATCCATCGCTCAAGATTCGCTCCTGAAGTTAATAATCCAGTCAAAACCAACCCTAAAAATCAATCGCTCTCTTTTCTTGAGGAGGATGGTAAAACCTATGAAACCTATAGATATAATTTCACCTATAGGATGCCACAGGCATGTGAATAGTATAGGCCTATAAGCTGAACGCTTATAACCACCCTAATGGATTTTGTCCATGACTTTATAGGTTTGTAGGGCTGCTTGAGCTCTTAGGGAGTGGTGTGATTACAAAAGGGTGTTTTTTCACCGAGTTTTTGGTACCACACATGAAGTAGCCAAATGGGTTTTTCAATTCGGCTTGGTGGCTACCGGTTTGCTTCTGTTGTGAGTGCCTGGTATTCACAAGGCACTGAGTCCAAAAGAATACAAAACTCTCTTCTTGTTTGATTGTAGGCTGGACACTAGCGCTCTTCTCAGAGCACTCTTCATATTCCCTTTCGTCGAATGTTTTTGGGGTTCAAATTGTGAACCAATTATGGAATTTTATAAAACTTCAAAGATTTCATTTTTTAGGTATCTTTGAGTCATATTCCATCCTACGATGTGGTTCTACATACACTACAACTTTACTCATAAAGTGTTATACGTCTTCAGTATGGTACAAGAGTAGTACGTGGACATACCATCGATTGTCTAGATTATTATTATAATAAAGCTAAATTTCATAGCTGTATCGTCAAGATAAATGGTTAATATATGTGTGTGCAATATTTAATCACATTGTGGTAAGGGAGTGGTAAATATTGCCCGGGTTTAATTTATAAGCCTATGATTTATAGATTTGTCATTGAGATGCAACGGGTGTTCGGAACTGAAAAGATTAAAATGATATATCGGATGAATATATTTATAGAGGCCAAATTATAATGCGGTGAAACGTGGAGAAGATTGTGAACGAGGAAAGACCGTGAAGAAAGCGATTACTTGGAACACAACTTAACTGTGAATAGGACAAACGAGAAAATCGATCATGTGTGAAAATTCACACTTAGGTGTCCTGTTATATCTCCGAGACCTCGCTGTAGGCCCTAAAGATCAGGATATTCGCACACAAACACGAATCGTCAGGTGTAAATTTAATTAAAGGCGCAGAAGCGTTTAATTAAAATCGACAGTGGAAGAAATACTGAATTAGTCCCTGCACGGAAGCTTTCTCAGTTTCTTTCATTCCTTTCTCACTCTTTTGCTCAATGGCCTTAAGGGAGAAGTGTCCGTATAAGTCAAGGTTCACATTCACACACTCGTTAGGGATCTTTTTAATGCGCAATCCCCTACCAGGATCCACCCAAACGTGACCAGGTATTGTTACTGGTATTTATTTTCTTTGTTTTTGTTCAAGGCTTAGTCAATCGTTTGTGAAGCCTACCTCACCAGGTCACACTCTCTTTTTAGACTGATAGCTGTGCACCTAGTAGTTTCTCCTCACTTTCACTTTAATTCCAAAACAATGAAATAAATCTCCCTAATGCGCAGATTCTTTATTCGTGAAAATTTCATTTTTATAGCCCCCCTCCCTCAAGCAAAATTTGAGTGAGACCTATTAAGACACATTTATGCAGGATTCCAAGTGTGGCGCAAAGAAGCTAAGAAGACTATTTCTAATATTAGCCCCATTAATACCTCCAGAATACGCTAATTCTGACACCCCACTTACAGATTACAGACACCGAACTAGGTCACTAGATAATATCCACAATGGTGTCCTTTTTATTCAAACTCATGAACACTTCTTCTTACATTTCAGTATTAATGGATGTAAACTCCTGGATGGAGCGATTAATGCTAACGCGTCACTGTCAAGAGACAAAATGGATGATACTGTTTATTTGAAGCAATATCGTGTAAGTTTCATTCACTTGTCAAATATTTATTTCCTCCATAAATAGATCTACCACTCTCTTTCATTAATTTTCTGAGAAAACACTACAATAAATGATTCATATGCGTCTGCTTAGAGGTACAATTAATCATTTTCGACATGTTTTAATGCAATTGTTAGTGATATGGAGTCGGTTTGACTTGAAGTTCATGAGGAAAGTAGGTTTGACTTCACATTACATGGGGTACGCTGCAGAACAGTCCATATTTGTACCAAGCATGTGATGTCACCAATAGGCTAATCTAACAGTCCAGAAATTAACTTTCCAGTCACTTGTTTCATCGCATTACACCCGGTTTGTCACGCATTAGGAACGGGCCGCTATTTGCTGCAGTTTTCGGTCGAACTATAATGTATGCAGCCGTGGTATAATGGCAATACCCCTTAAGGCCAAAAGTATGTATTCTCCCAGACGACGATTTGTCGCGACTTGGCTGCAAAAGAATGCCATCGAAGAAAAGGCTATGACATCGATAAATATGACAGGGCAGAATATCGTTCGATAAAGACGCTGTAGTAAGAATTGCACTGTGAATAGCAGCAAACCAGAGTTCACCACTAATGAATGAAAAAAGTCGGTAAACGGCAACATACCGAAAATAATTGCTTTGAGCCTTGCAGAAATTGTTCCTTGACTCTCTCTTGCGGTGAATTGGAGGCCTTTACTCTACTTGGGAAACGGGTGTTTGTCTATCTTCTATAACTAAGACCATCTGCTTAGGCAAATGAAAGTACCTTCGTGAAAGGTTCCCGTGGCCTTGATGTAATTGAATCCGTATGAAAGCAGCGATGGTATACATGAGGAAAGATAAAATGTGATCGCCCCTCATCATGGAGGAAGAATAACTTGGTGGCTCACTTTGGAGCTAGGGGCAACGCAAAACTTGCTAAGTATGATTACTCAGGATGACTCACTTGATTCCGTCGTACTTCTCATTACTGTGGTAAACTGGACCATGGAGAGTTTCGGCGTTGCCATATTCTAGTCGTTCACAACCACGTAGTTGTCTCTCGCTAAACAGCGATTTCTCAAAGTTCGAATATTCACCCTCTTAGATATGCAGATCTGCGTGAAAATAAATTGTTTGGGGTGCTGTGAAATGATAAACCAAATTCCCCATGTTCAATTATACCATTGTATTATCATCTTTACACATTGGGTATTTCTGCTCTATGATTTTGTTTGTGAAATTAATTTTGGCCATAATAAATGGAATTAGTTTTAGCCCAATAAAAATGAATAGGGCTAATTTTAATCTGTTGGTAAATTTATGAACTTAGGATCTAAAGCGATGTTACACAGACAATGTTTTTATGTATTTGATTAATAATAATTAAAACGAATTATTTATAGCCTTATAATTAATTTCTGCTCCTTTACTTCGATTAATTGTTTCCAATATTTGTATTCTCTTTATATAATATCATCCGATAAGTAGTGCGGCTTTTTTTTCAAGCTTATCATTATTTTAGGGTCAGAAATGAAACAACTCTTTAAAGTTATGTAAAATTCAATAAATATTTGTTTATTAATTTAATAAGTAATATTATTTCTACTCTTAGTCTCCAACTTTCTATTAACTTTTCAAAGCTCTATTTGCAAAAATCGTTTGACTTTGATTTTTAAAAAATTTTAAGATTGTTTTGATATTTTCTGTTGTTAACACCTTCATTCTCTGTAACTAATTCGCTCAATCTGGATGAGTTGAGTGAGCACGGAAAATGAGGCATTAGTTCCCAATCGAAATTGCTATGCTTTTATATGTTACTCGTATCTCTTGCGATGCTGAAAGAGCACTCTTTTTCTATTGAATAAAGCTAGCATTTTTTTCTTCAAGTTCTGCATGTAAACTGTCCAATTGCGCACAAAAAACCTTTGGTCCTAGTTTAATTTGGGTCAAGAAGTTCAAAATGGATTATGTCATTCGTATCTCATCAAACGTATAAGAGATCCATCCCGAATGAGGCTCCTGTTTCGGTTGGGGTATTGGTTTTACCCAGGAGTAATCCAGTGCCTTGAACCTTTATTAATATTATACATACTTCACCTTTCGTAAACTGCAACCATCTTATTAATAATGGTTCACTATTAGTCGAGAAAATGGATATGAACAATTTTTTAGTGTTTGCTGCAAATGAACCTCTGACAGGTCGCGATGAATCCATTGGCTTAATCGTGAAACTTTGCTTTCTGTTTACCTAAAACATTATTTTTTTAAGAACGTGATTTTTTAGAGGGTTTGAATCATAATAGACCATAATTTCTTTCCTCTTAGTTCGGTTATGACCTTAGTATATTTTAAGTTTTTATTCAACTTATTTTAGAGTTCCTTTAAATTTTTAAAAAACAAAATTGTGAATTTCAGAATAAATAAATATGATTATCGAATGTTTTGGAATCTTTTAAAACAAGAATTACAAATGGTGAAGTTCAAAAAATTTATTAAAATTTAACCATGGCTGTTTTTTATCTTATTTTTTTTATATATATATTCGAAAGTTTTATCGAAGTTATTTCTAAAATAGATTTTTAATTTTAATCTTTTTCAGGAGGAAATAGTTACTGGCCCTTTAAAACGAGTAGAGAAAATTGAGGAGTGAAGAAGCCGCTCATTTTGTCCCTAACAATATATTTTAAGAACGGAAGTTTTGGGATGCGTTGAATAATAATAATATTTTTCTCTTAGTTTGTATGTAAAAATTGACCAAGAGCAAATAGTGAATGAAGTTCAGAAAAAATGAATATGATTAGCGAATTTGGGGGGATTTTTTTAAAACAAAACTAATTACAAATGGTGAAGTTCAGAAATATTATTAAGATTAAGATATGGCTGTTTAAGAGCTCATGCTAGTCGAGTGGATGCGGCATTGGCCTCCCAATGTCGCAGTACCGGGTTCGATTCCAAATCCCGACATGAGCGGACATAAACGTCAGCGCACGCACAGATTTGACTACCGATTGGTGGACGCGCTCTGTTCATCCCTGTAGTAGGGTGGGTAGATCTTACACCTCTCACCTCACACATAGCCAATCACAACACTGCTTTCTTTCCTCCCCCGCCCTTACAGCACAACACACACACACTCTTTGTTCCAAGGAATCCTGCCGATGGGTGTCTATATCCACGTACCTCTGACTCGGAACAGGTCCCTCTCCCCCGAGGTGACGAAGGCTTCCACCTGAACGCTGTTTGGTGTCAAAACATAACACTTCCTGGCCCCTCTCCCCAAAACAGGACCGGCCCCTGGGGCCCTCGGGCCGACCAGCGATTGTCATAATCATTTTATATAAATTTTATTATCGGGTGGGGGATCCTCCCAGTATCATAGAAGGATTGGCGCTGACTAACTAACTAACTAACAGACCAAAAGTCAATTATTAGAAAAGAAGAGATGGTTTATCGTATATTAAATTTTTAAGCCAAGTTATTTTTGAGTTTATTTATAGATCAAAAAATTATAGGTCAGGGCTTATTTTTGGAAAGTCAAAGCATTTATTAAAGTTATTGCTAAAAGTTGATTTAAAGTTGGATAAAACAGAGCTTAGGGCTGGTTTGGGGTATATTTGAAGCTTTTATCAAAGTAATTTCTAAGAGTTACTATTTTTCTCGCCTTATACATTTTAATCACCGAATCTAAGAATAAAAAAATATATAAATTAGTTCGAATCTCCGTCCGGATACTCTTTAAGCGGACAGTATTTACCACCTTGACTGAGCATCACGATGGGGAGTTGGGGCTCGCCCTGGCCTCACAAGCAGCAACATATGTAGCTGGATAGGAGGACTGAAACCAGAAAACTTTAACTTTAATTTTACATCGTTTTCATTGACTGAGTGAAAATTAAGACATGCCGGTTTGGGGGGGGGGAATATTTCTTAGTATATAAAAGAAAACTTAGATGAAGTAAAAAAGGAGGTGAGGATTATTTTCACGGTATATTGATGTCTGAAAGAGAGAAAACTTACTGGTAAAGAAAGATTACGCACAGGCGAAACAATAATGAAGAAAAAGGGTGAAATAGCAATGGAAAAAAGAAAGAAGTCCTTAATAGATGGAAATAGTATATCGAAGAATTGTTTAAGGATGATAGAACAGAGCAGGCATAATGAAGGTTGGAAAGGAAGTTGGAGAAGACGAAGTGGCAGTAGAAATGTTGCGTCCTCTGAATGAATTTAGTATTAGAAAAATAACCAGCATTGTGAATAAGATATACAGTAGTGGAGAACAAAGTGACGATAAGTGCAAATCAATATTTTCAACTATACCAAAAAGGTCGGGAACACTAAAGTGAAATAACACAGAACTATAAATATAATGAGTCAATTAGTTAAAGTAATCCCAAGAGTCGTTCAGAGAGAATAAGAGCTAAGATAAGGAATGAAATATCAGAAGAGCAATCTGGCTTCACACAAGATAAAGGAACTAGAAATGCTATATCTATACTAACGGTATTATGTGAAAAAAGTATTGAGATGCAGAAGGATTTGTACCTGTGTTTTATAGATTATGAAAAAGCATTCGATAGAGTCAAACAGGAAGACCTAAATGACGTTTAGAAGGTCGTGGGAGTAAACGGAAAGAACTTGAGAATTATACATAAACTACGAAGGGAGGTCAATAAGTTTTGCGAATTGGTAGGGCAAAACAGAAGAAGGGGGGTGGCTGTTTGTGAGGGTGTTAGGACAAGTTATGACAAGTCAGGACCAGCAGCCGCACGCTCCTGCCTCGTCTATTTAAGAAGCAGTAGCTGATTGCAGATCGTCAGTCACAAATTCTTCAACAATGGAGAAGGTTGAGCACCGCGCAGTGATCAGATTTTTGACCAAGGAAGGAAAGAATGCAAAAGAGATCCATGGACGCATGATAGTAGTGTACAACAACACCACCCCTTCCTATACAACCATTGCTAGCTGGAATAGGGAGTTCCGCCATGGTCGAGAGTCCCTTGAAGATGACCCCCGTCCAGGACGCCCGTCAGATGTGACCAACGAGGACAATGTGGCCCGTGTGGCGAGGATGATCCTTGAAAATCGACGGCTGAAGGTCGAAGAAATCGAGTGAGAACTTGGAATATCACATGGAAGTGTTATCAACATCATCCACGACAATTTGGTCATGACCAAGGTCTCTGCCCATTGGGTCCCTAGAAACTTCACGCCCCATGATCAACTTCAACGTCGTCAAAGTCCACAAGGCCAGAGTTGCACAAGCTGCCCTGTGCGAGTGTGGATTCGAGGAGCTCAACCATACCCCCTACAGTCCAGATCTGGCCTCTAGCGACTACTTTTTATTCCACCAGCTCAAGTCTGCAATACGTGGACGCCGGTTTGGGGACAATGAAAATGTCCAGCTCGCCGTCCAGGAGTGGATTGAACAGCAGTCGGGATATTTCTGGTTGTCGGGAATTCGAAACCTCAGGGACAAGTGGCGCAAGTGCATTGAAGTCGAGGGTAGTTATATTGAAAAATAATAAGGCACTTTTCCTCATATCTCGTTTCCTTATATCCGACTTGCAAAACTTATTGCCCGCCAGCAGTGAGAGTGGGGGCAGATTTGAGTGATTGTATAGATATAAGAGGAGGAGTAAGACAGGGTTACGTTCTCTCTCCAGAGAGAATGAGATCAATTGAGGATAAAAAAGGTTCCAGCATGGGAGGCCAAAATATAAGCAAAATAAGGTATGCCGATGACACGGTGCTGATTGCTGACACCCAGAAAAACTTCAAGACATTTTAACTGTGGTAAAGTAGAGGAGCGAAGAAAGAGGCCTGTCAATAAATGTGGATAAAGCAGAAATTATGGTGAAAAGTAAAAAGGCACAAGTTCCTGAGTGCGTGTTAAGAGTGAATGACTAAGCTATTAAGCAGCTAAGAAGATTTTGCTACTTGGGAAGTTATATTATGGAAGAAGTAACGGAGAAATTAAGAGAAGAATCTGCGAGGCAAAGAAGGCAATTTCAGAAGATGACGAATGTCTTATGTAATAGACACGTATGAAGACAAACGAGAAAAAGACCGTTAAAACTTATGCTGGTCTGTGCGGTTGTATGGATCAGAAACTTGGACGATCAATAAGCAAATAGAGAAAAATTTGGAGTCATTCGAGATGTCGTGTTGGCGGAGAATGTTGAAGATCTCGGGGATGGAGAGAATATCAAATGAAGAGGTACTGAGGCAAATTGGAACTGGAAGAAAATTACTGAAAAATCTAAGAGGAGGTCTAACTAGAAGAATCCCAAGAAGAAGAGCAAAAGGCAGACAAAGAGAGAGTATATGGATGGAATAGTAAGGACAGTGAGAGACGGAAATACGGCTGGACGGATGCTACAAATGACAAGAGACAGAGAGGTGTGGCATTCTATGGTCGCCAACGTCTGTAGGGGCACGGCACTTCGGTAAGGTAATATGAAAAGAATTCAACTAAAATATAATTCTTTAATATAGGCCTAGAAAATAAGTATGGATGTGAAAAAATAAATCAAGAGAAAATTATTAGGGAATATGTAATGGAAATATTTAAATTTTTATTAGACCAGAATCCCGTCGTTAAAACAAGATAGGCCTTAGGACACAGACCGAAGGTCTACCTGCGAAGCGCAGGCGAACTTGCTTTTCTTGTTTCTATTCATAAAACAATGAACATGAAAAAGATGCCGCATTACTGATGAGATTACCTAATATATACTTGTATATTTTCATTGCATTGCCCATAATTGATGAGGTTTGCAATAGTAATCTTCATTAGTTATTTTTTTTATTATTACTTCCCTTTCCACTTATATATTTCTTCTCGATGGGGTAGAGCACTCGTAAACATAATGGATAAGGCGCTCACTTCCAACGCCTAGGTATAGATTTAATCCTAGGGAGAGCGGACACAAAACTTCAGCATAATAGAGGGAGCTGGCCATTGTTTCGTGGAGAGGCAACTCCTTAAACATGCCATCACACACATAGCCAATCACCCTCCTCCCTCTACACACTTCATCACAACACAACATAGCCAATCTCGGGTGTCCCAAATCGGTCACTGAGATCTTTTCGATCTCTGGTTAATATCTAAACGCAAACGGGCTTGCTAGTAGTGATTTTTATTCAGATCTTTATCTAATATAACCTAACCTAATCTAACCAACTTAATCTAGCATAAGATAGGTTAGTTTAGGTTATGTTGTGTTATATTAGGGTCGAAAAACCTCAGGATGTCTCATATTTACAAGATCCTAGAACTTTTGCTTGATAGATAACATTTATTCAGGAAAACCAGACAATTAATCTTCAGGTAGAGACTGGCCCATATATATATATATATATATATATATATATATTTATATAGCCTAGGCTACGCATAGCGTTAACTAAATTTCCCTTGCCATAGTGACCACATAAATACAAAAATATCCCCTCCTATTCACCAGACAAAACTTTTTATGTATTCCTGTTTCCTACATTTTTAGTATCATATTTCAATGACCATGCCAGAGAGGATGCTAATGAAAATGTCTCTAATTTGGATTTGTGTGGCTGAAAAGATGTGTTAATAATAAGTATTCAGTAATACCTATGTTACTAACAAATATTGGAAGTGAAACACAACAAATAGGCGAGAGGACGCCTGCCGTTTGATCAAACCTCCAATTTTACAGAAATGTTGCTGGAGGTGGACGTAGACTCACAAAATGAAGTTAGGTGATGGGGCACTATGACTTGCGATCTCGCGTAAATAAAATACTATAGGTACTGTAGGTGTTATGACTTTTGTCAATAAGCCTCTGCAGTCGTACTTTTAGGAATATAGTAGTTACTTGAGTGAAAGTAGAGAGCCTATGGAGAATCAAGAACTGAGTTAATATAAGATAGTAGATTTTGGCTCGATTTTTTAAAGTAACGCTTAGAGACCACAAATACCATAATTTTTCGCTTTGCTGTGTATGACACAACCAGCGACCACTGGCGACCCCATGATGACGACACCTGGCACTTGCATGCCATTCGTGGTGTAATTATTTCTGGGACTAACGGGGGAAGGATTATTGTCATTCACACAACTCTTGCCAGCCTTCACATCAACCTCCAAGAAAGCCCTCCACTTACGCCAGCTGCTAGGTCCCTCACTTGAGGTAACCAAGAATAATTCCTTGTTAATAAAGATAACGTGTGAGCGTGTTTACTTAACCAACCTCTCCATCGGTAACCCCCAAAACAATTTACATTTTCTCAAGCCTGCATCAAGAAACCCAATCTCTCAACAGAATTCTCCACGCAGTCGTCATGGCCTTTTAACAGCAAAACAACCATAACTCTTCTACCACAGATATGGTAATTGTTTCAGTGATTAGACTGGCTCAAATTTTGCTAGATAGTTTGAAACACTGGCTCTATTTGTATAAGCTGGCATTTTGGGCACAAAATGTCTCGTCCACCAAGACAAAATTTCGGATGACCTTTTCTCATCTACAATCAGACCTAATGGAAACAGCGGACTCCTTATTAAAATTGGCAGCAGAGCAGAAGACCTAAGAGGCTTTTATGGGCACCGTCTTCGGTACCACGAATTCTCTGATAATCAATGATGGTAAAACCTCACCAGGAACATAACTTTAATGGAATAGAAGCCCACACCCACACCTCTTTTTCGGTAGCTCCGAGATGCCGCAGGACTGTCTTTCCCGCGGTACAGATGAGAAAACCTTCCTCAGTCGTCTTTCCATTCATGTGGCACACATGCTGGAGCCACTGAAGCAGATTAACCTCTCGAAAGCTTGGCAGAAAATGCCGCTCAATTCTTAGCTCGGGATGCGTTAGGAGGCCCGAAGCTAGTCACTGCTGCTGCCTACAATATTCAGACCTACCTAGGTTAGCGCAGCTCTCCCGCCACCCAGGACCGCCCATCGGTAGAAGACAAGAAGCACAAACTCATTGAGGTGGTCCATAATCTGACCAAAGAGCTGCGGGATAAAAGCTTATCCCGAGGTAAGTGTCCTGGTTAACGCTCACGCTCTCTTTGTAGGGTCGGTCTGGCTCTTCCCAACGGGAGATCCGCGAAGTGAGTAGCTAGTTGGTGCTGGTGTAACCAGAAGTTCCAAGGTGAGGCCCATCGCTACCTGTTACCCTGTAGTTTCCATGTATAAGGAAGCTAATAAAGATCTTTAACTGCTTCCTACAAGGGCAACCATACGTACACCATCTCCTCTTCGCTGCCGAAAGCCGTCCAATAGAGTCATGCTAAAGTCTCAAACTCTTCAGCAATCAGACAATCCACGGAAAATGATAACCGTATTTGACGTTGAAAAACAGAACATAACCAAACCTTTTCAGAGTTGTCATTCCCCCCTCCACACTCTATATTCGATGCCATCCGGTCTCGACCCCCATCTCCACATCAGGGACACCTTCCTCTGAGTGACTTTATCAGCCTGCCTCTTCACTCACCGTGGGGGCGATGAAGGGTTCGAAACCCTGCCTCTTCATCCGGGATCTAAACACAGGACTCAACTTGCTCGTTGACATCGGCTCTCTGCCCTCTTCATGCTTCTAGCTTCTCCTTAGGACAGACGTTAACATCTAATGATCTCAACGCCACAAACTATCTCAGGTTAGCCTAT